>JARQOC010000003.1:267130908-267499310 GCA_033576535.1 Allobates femoralis
TCGGGGAGTTGAGTGAATTAAACTTATTTAGCTTCAACGGAGTAAGACACCATCTTGAACACAATTTAAATTGGGTCTCAATAAGGGCGATGCACGGTACCTGTGTATACATAAGATCAAAGGACTTGCCAAGTTGTTCAGTATTTATAGAGATGTTCAGGTCTTTCTCCCATGCTACTACATTTGAAGATTTCACATAGACCGAATCTAGGTTAATGTCCTGATATATGTTTTTCAACTTCCAAAAAAAGGTACTCTGCGGGAACTTCAAAAGTTGTGTCACATTGTGAGGAAGAGAGAATACCAGTTTATGGCTCAACAGAATGCGATGAATCTCCTCCAGGTTTTAACTTCAATGTCATCCAGACCATAAGTGTTTTGTAGGACCGCAAAGGGAATCAACCCTCTTCTGCCATCTAAGATGTTAGATATAAAACCAATCCCATGGTCTTTCCAGGATTTAAGTTTCAGGTTTGCAGAAATATAGTCTAATATATCAATTGGGATCCAAGTAGGTGGATGAGGTTGAAAGCTTTTCAATGATTTGGAAACAAACAATCTCCAGGATTGAATAGAGGCTTTCACTAACGTTTCTTTCGGAAGAGGTTTGTTTTTATCACAAAGGAAGGAAAGAAGCTGTGGACCAAAGCCTCCCTTTAGCATATTTTTATCTTCAAGAGTAAGCCAACTTGGTCTATCGCCTGTCTCCCACCATGAGTGACTCAGTTTTATGATAGTGGAGTGATGATATGCGATGAGGTTGGGAACAGCCAGACCTCCTCTAGACCTCCCTTTCTCCAGGGTAGTCTTAGCCACTCTTGTTTTTTTTTTATCCCAAATGAATCTCGTCAGTTGAGTTTGTAATTTTGCCATCCATTGTCTGGACACAGGTAGGGGTACAGAACGAAAAATATAGAGAAGTTTCGGTAAGATAAACATTTTAAATGAGTTTATTCTTCCCAACCATGAAATATCAATTTTGGAAATATGAAGAACATCGTCCTGAATGACTTTGTAGATATAATTAAGATTAACGTCTACAATCTTAGATAGGGATTTGGTCAAATAAATACCTAAATATTTTATAGATTCTTTTTCCCACGAGAGAGAGTGTTCGCGTTTTAACAAGTCAAGGAGGTCCTGATCTATATTTAAGTGTAACACCTGAGTCTTTTTCAAATTGATCTTATAATGGGAAATTCGAGAAAATTTATCAATTGTGTCAAGGAGATATCGTAAAGAATTTATGGGATCAGTCAAAGTTACCAGGATATCGTCAGCAAATAAACTAATCTTAAATTGTCTCATAGAAATGAGAATGCCTTTTATCAAAGGATGAGTACGTATTTTTTCCGCTAACGGCTCAATAAAGAGGTTAAAGAGAGAAGGGGAAAGGGGACAACCTTGACATGTACCATTCGTTAGCAAGATGTCTTTTGACAAAAAGTTATTTGTTATGATTTTCGCACTCGGATTAGAATAAAGCGAATGAATGAAGTTAGTTATATTACCCCCAAAGCCAAACCTCCTCAAAACCTCAAAGAGGAAACCCCAGTGGACCCTGTCGAACGCTTTTTCCGCGTCGACAGCGACCACTAGGGTTGGAGTCCCAGTTCTCTCTATAAAATCTATTAAATTTAACGCCCGTCTCGTAGCATTTGATGTTCCCCTTCCCTGAACGAAACCCAATTGATCCCCGTGAAGGAGTGTCGAGATAACTTGTTTTAGTCTGTTATTTAAAGTTTTACTAATTATATTTAGATCTGAATTCAGGAGCGATATGGGTCTATAGTTAGCTACATTCTCAGTGTCACCCTTATCTTTTGAGATAACCGTAATCACTGCTTCTTGCATTTCCTTGGGAAGACTACTCTGGTCAGTAGTGAGGAAATTGATTACCTAGTTAAATATGGGACAATGATATCTTTAAAGGCAATATAGTATTCGTTCTGTAACCCGTCAGGCCCGGGAGACTTAAATTTTTTTAGGGACGCAATAGTATCAGAGATTTCAGCTTCAGTGTAGGGTAAGTTTAGGAATTTTAACTGGTCAGATGTCAAAGAAGGAAGTTGAATAGAGTATAAAAACTAAGCCATTTCCACAGCACAGGGATCAACTTCCCCGGGCTCCTTTCCTAAGTTATATAACTTCTTGTAATAAACTTCAAAGGCATCTGAAATTTCCGCAGGGGATTTGACTATAGACTTAGGTTTATTCCTGATCTGTAGAATTCTCATTTTGGCCCTTCGTATTTTTATCAATTTGGCAAATAGTTTGGAGGGTTTGTTGGTACAATTATAAAAATTAGATTTAGTAATGTGGGAAACCTTATCAAATTCCACAGTTAAAAGGGATTTTAGTTCAACCCTCAATTTAAGAATGTCACCAAAGATGGAATTTTTCTTGGTCCGAATCACCTCCGATTCCAAGTCTTTAATCTTACTTATGATGGAAGCTTTATCTTTAGTTAATTTTCTTTTTAGGAGAGAATTTAATTGAATTAGATGACCTCTAATCAGTGCCTTATGGGCAGTCTGTAAAGTTGGAATAGGCATATCGCCCAAATCATTTTCTTTAAAGTAATATTGTAATATACTTTGAATTTTGGATTTATAATCTGGATGGTGGTATAGAAAAGAATTTGCTCTCCAGAGTTTCCGCCCACTATAAGAAGCCCCATCTGTAGTAACGAAGATTATCGGAGAGTGATCCGACCAAGATCTAGGAAGTATTTCTATTGATTTAATCTTCTGCAAGGAATTGATATCTGTCAAAACTAGATCTATCCTAGCAAAGGATTTATGCGAGTCAGAAAAATGAGTAAATTCTATAGATGATGAGTTTATGCATCGGAATGCATCATAGAATTCCTCCCGGTTAAATAATGGATCAAGCTGGACATTGGTATTCCTGGCTTTATTGGATGAGTCAAACATAGCATTAGGAACTGCGTTAAAGTCCCCAAAAATGAAGAGGTTGCCTTTCTTATGATCATGGATAGTCCTGAACAGTTTTTTTAAAAATGAAATTTGACCTTTGTTAGGAGCGTATAAATTCACAAGTGTGTGAGGAGTATCATTTATTTTACATATCAGGATAAGATATCGGCCCTCATCATCTCTATGGACCTCAAGTTCTTCTAATTTAAGAGTATCCCTAATCAAAATGGCAACTCCAGATTTTTTGTTCTTGTTAGAGGAGAAATAGATATGAGGAAATAGTTTATTCGTAAACTTTGGTGGATTTTCTAGGCAAAATTTAGTTTCCTGAAGTCCTGCCAAATCAATTTTATGTCTCGCAAGTTCTTTCCATATATGGAACCTTTTTTGAGTGGTATTTAACCTATGGACATTTAGTGAAAGGTATCTGGTGGTCATTGTCTCAATGAAGAATTAAAAATGTATGTAAGCTAGCTGCAACGAAAGTATGAAGCTGAGGAAGTGTGAGGGAGAAGGAAGGGAGAGAATTAGGAGGGAAACTAAACTACTACAGGTAGGTAAAGAAACAAACTATTAAATGAAGCAAACTATAACACAGAATGTAACTAGTAATAAGAACTATGTAAGTATCAATACTATAAGGAAGGGTTCAAGGGAACCGTTATTCAACTTCCTGCAAGGCTAATGTTTTGGCCATTGTGCCTAATTGGACCTTAAATCTTTAGAGTGTCAAACAGAGCTACTTAAGACCCGTCAAGTATAAGTTAGATGTAAGTTTCTCAAAACTTTCAGTCCCTCAGACTTATCTTCAATAACAAAAGATTTCTGTTTGTATGTAAAAATAACACTAGTGGTCGGACGACCCCATCTGTACAAGATCTCCTTAGCACGTAGAATGTCCGTTACAGGCTTCAAAGATTTCCTCTTCAGCATCGTGTCTTTAGAAATATCTGTGAAGATTTTAATCCTGTCGTAAGGTGGAGGTAGGGATTTATTATCTCTTAAGAAAGTTGTCACTTTATCTTTGGTTTGATAGAAGCTAAATTTAGCTATCACATCCCTCGGGACATCGTCCGAAAGATGCGAGGGCCTTGGCAATCTATGGGCTCTTTCTATAAAATACTCCATATTTTCCAGTGAGGGAGCAATTTTTCTAGTGAGAGATTTCACGTAATTAATCAAGTTATCCTGCTTTATCTTTTCGGGAATTCCTCTAAACTTCAGGTTATTCCTGCGGTCCCGGTCCTCTCTATCTGCTAACCTATCCTTCAGAACATTAATTTCATTAGTCACCCTGTCTTGAGATTTTCTAGAGTCAATGCACTCCGTTTTTAATTCCTCAATGGCTTTCTCTGTTTTTTCTGTTCTGGAAACAATCGAGGCCACCGAATGTTTAATCTCATCAATGTCGTCTCTCAAAGATTTTTTAAAATCAGCAAATACTTTAACCAAGAAATCTCTATCTGATAGTTGTCCATCGTCAAGGTTGGAGAGAGGATCTGTGTCTTTCCTTGAGGTCTTCATTCTTTGTCTCACCGGGCTCTTGGTTTGAGGGTCTCGAGCTGAGTCATAATCTTCCTGAAAATTTGAGCCATCATGTGATCTGGATATAGTTTCCATTTCTTTTCTTTTTGAGTTTGCCTGGGTAGATTCATAAATCATAGGTGTTGATTTCCATTCTTCTGAACTATTCTCCACTGGTAAGGAATCTTTACTGCCACTTTGTGACTGGCTACTATGGTAGGCCGAGGAAGGCATAGTGTTCGCACTCTGTGGACTAGCCTCCACCAGTTCACCAGTGGAATTTTTGGAAGTTACGTTTGCATTAGGCTTGGGAGACATTAGGACTAGTATACCGTATAAATTGAGGTATATAAATTAAGAAATTAAGAATATCAAAGTATGTATAGTAAGTCTCTATAGCCAGCTCCAGTAAACTATATTGAGCCAAAAACAATTACAATTAGGTAATAGACTTCCACAATACTAGAGCCAAGGAACAGAAATGAAGTACAATTATCTGTAAATACGGGCTCAGAGTATAAAGTAAATAGCTCTCTCCCCCAATTAGAAGATGAAAAGATCACCCACCCAAGACCCAACAACTACCACCCAAACTACCTTTATCCACAAGAAACAGAGTCAAACATCAATATGCAGATCAATATAAAGGTGTACCCCAACAGCACATCCCCATAAAAGAATAGCTGTTTAGTTGACTCCTCGACACCGGAAACCGTCTACGACGCTCGGATACGTTGGAGGCCCGCGACCCCGCTTGATTGAAGAGATCCCTCCCAGGAGTGGTCGGATCGTGTAGAAACCTCAGACAACAGGATCCATCTACGTAGCTCGGATAGGTTGGAGGCTCGCCGACCCCGCTTGATTGAAGAAGTCCTTCTTGGAGATGTAGTAGCACGCAAAGATGGAAGAAGTTATAAGGTAACAGCTTTCAAAAAAACAAATGAGTAGCAAAAAAGAGTCTCCTGAAGTCTCAGTGTAACACTAGGACTAGAAAGGTTATATATCTCCCCTTCAGACTCATGAATTGTCCAATATGTAGAATGGTATTATCCCCACCCTATGCAAGTATGTAACTAAGCAAGGAGCATCCAAAATAGTATGACCAGATAGTCTATGAAGAAGGCTGCAGGGATGTCTCAGTCTAGTCACTTATATTAAATCTCCTCAATCAGGACAGCAGCTCATCTTTTAGTAGATCCCCCACGCCTCCTGTACCTGTCACTGTTGCTTTCCAAATGCATATGAGGGAAAATTTACCTCAGAGGTCTGGATCTTACAGTGAGGAAAATCCGTTTGTGTAGTAAATTGGCATCCTCCGGGAAAGCCGCAATCAGCAAATCAAAGATGGCGTCTCCACTACTCCCTTGAGAGAAATGGCAGTTTTCCTCACAGAATAGCAGAAAATGGTCTAAGAACAAACTAGACCAAAACAATAAAATCTCCAAACACTAATGAGAGAAGTGAATAAAAAAGCCCATGTCAGAGATAGCATAGGCTGTATATTGAAAATAAAGCAGAATAAGATATTGTTAAATATATCACCAAGACAAGATCTTCTGGTCCAGAAAGACGAAGTCTAATATTACTTCAGTAAACTGTGACCTGTGTTGTCAATTTCAGATGATTTATGGGTGACAGGAGTATTATTATGAAGCATTCAGTGATCACAAAATGGCGCCACCTTCACTCTCATGTGAGGAAAAAAAAAAAAACAAACAAACAAACAAATAGACTTCAGGCAGTGTCTTGAGGTAAAAATCATTACAAATTCAGCCGAATAAAGGTAAAAGCCAGTATAATTTCAGAATTACGACCTGAAATGTCAATTCCTGACTTTTAACAGACAACAGAAGGATATTATTATGAGGTGACCAGTAGTCTTAAAATGGAGCCTCCATCACTCCTCTGAGGGGCCAGATTTCAAGGTGTCCTGAGGTGAATTCCTCTCAGAATTGATCTCAAAAGGGTTCAAATGAAGCCCAAAGATTAGATCTTACAGGTCTTGTCGCTTTGATGAGACAATTAGCCTTTAAAAAGGCAAAAATTCCCAGTAGCTTGTCTGTGGGCACAGGAGCTCAGGGATCCACGTCCTCACATGCTGCTGCAGGCCACGCCTCTCGCAATATCCATTATGTACACTAACAAAAAGGATTTTAATGCGCTAGATACCTGGGATCATTAAGGTTATGTATGTCCCCCTCACACACACACCTATACCGAAAACAGGCGGCAACTTACTTTAAACAAAAATGTACATTTAGAATCTAAAAATATACATTTAAGGTATGAGAAGATAATTACCTGATGTAATCAGTGTTGATGTTCACTCTTTGTAATATAGGTAGATGTGAATAAGCAGCGATGCTGCAAGCAAAGTGGATAATTTACCATTAAGAGTTAATATGAGTACACATTCCTTTCTTTCCTTTAGGTCTTTTATGATGTTAAATACCTGATTTTTATGAAGCCAGTGAAAGTCTTCCTGGTGTGGCACAGCACAATTGTGATGTACTGGCTTCACATACACTGTAGGTAATTCTCTTCTCATACCATAAATGTATATTTTTAGATTCTAAATGTACATTTTTGTTTAAAGTAAGTTGCCACCTGTTTTCGGTATAGGCTTACTTCTTTGAAGTTGCTGGGAACAGTTGCAGCTCTCTTACCCTTCGGATTTAACCACGCTCCAGGCTGGAGCTCACATGGACACCGCCGTCACAACGCCTTGCTGCTCCTGGTCATGTGTGGTGCACATCCGGTCACAAGGTCATTGCATAGCAACGGGTATATACAGAGGCGGCAGCACTCACCGATCTTCAGGTCGATTCTTTATTGTATAAACAGCATAAAAGGCGATCATCAAAGGTGTTTACAGGGGATACAGGGGATGCAGGGGGGGAGGATGGGATGTCCCTCAAGCGACGAGCCGTTTCACGCCCACCATGGTTCGCTTCTCCAGGCTATGGCACAATGATGGATTGAGCTTCCTTCCTTATAAGCCCCCACCCAGCAAGTTTGTTAACCCTTGCCTGACTCCAGCAGCACCTCTTTAAAATCGTGCATTAAAACAACATAGAAGTGGATAAACCCCACTCCTATAGTATATACAAACCACTACAATAATTTTTACCTACCGTATTCATAAAAACACAGATAGATCATTCCTATCATTAAAGCCAATCGGGCCTTGGGCCCTCGATTTTATGATCCATTTTGCCTCTTTCTGCAGAAGCAATTTGTGTACATTACCGCTACATGGCGGCATTGTCTCCCTTTCAAGACATAGCTTTTGGATCTCCATTATGTGCTGCTCTTATGTGCTCTATTAGTCTGGTAGAGCCCACCCTTGTTTCTATTGAGTTTCTATAGTCTCTAAACCTAACAAAGAGTTGACGTATTGTCTTGCCCACGTAATAACGTCCACATGGGCAAAACACTGCGTATACGTTTTTAGTTCTACATGAAATGAACTGAACCACCTTATGGTATATATGTCCTATTTTGACCGGGTTCTGAACTATGTGTTGTTGACAGAAGCTACAACTACCGCATTTGAAGTTACCTTTTGGACTCTGTTTATCTAACCAGTTTTTTGCAGGTGTTAATCTTTTTCTGACTATCATGTCCCCTATGTTTTTGCCACGCCTGTGTGTTACCAAGGGTCCTCGCACTGCTATAATTCTCAGATGTTTACCACTCTCAATTAAGTACCAGTTTTTTCTAATGGCTTTACGGATAGCCTCATCCATCGGTCCGAACTTAAAGTTGAAAATAAACCTCCTTTCCTTCTTTACGGTTTTTTGTCGTCCTTCCTTCCATAGTGTGTCCACTCTAGCTTGGGCCTCGTCTAACAGTTTAATAGGATAGCCTCGTTTGTGGAAGCGATGTTTTAATTCCTTTACTTGTTCTTTAAAACCTTCCTCCGTATTATTAAGCCTTCTCAATCTTAATATTTGACTAAAGGGTAGTCCCTTCTTCACATGTAGGGGATGGTTGCTCTCATAATGCAGTAGTGCGTTAGTAGCGGTCGTTTTCCGATAATTCTCGGTGCGAATTTTACCGTCCCTGATCGACACTTTAACATCTAGAAACTCCAAAGTCCCACCCTCTATTACTGAGGTGAACTTCATATTCATACAATTTATATTGTTTAGATGTTCGACAAAAGCTTCAAATTCAGATTTGCTCCCCTCCCAGACAATGAATATATCGTCTACATAGCAATGGTAATGTTTAATATTTCTCAAAAAGGGATTATTTGAATCATAGATGTACCTGTTCTCGAAGACCCCCAAAAAGATGTTAGCTAAAATGCATGCTACAGGTGTCCCCATAGCGGTACTGTCAACTTGAAGGTACCACTGTTCTAGGAATTTGAAGGCGTTGTGGCTCAATACAAAGCTCAGAGCTTCACTTAAAAAATTTACACTGAAATTAGATATAGTTGATGCCCTCAAGACCTCTCCTACCACTTCCACCGCCTGGTCTTGGGGTATTCTAGTGTACAGGCTCTCCACGTCTATGGAGGCCAGTTGGAATCCCTCCTGCCATTCAACGTTTTTCAATACTTCCAAGAAATCATTGGTGTCTCTCAAGAAAGCAGGTATTTCCGTTATCAACTGTTGCAACCCCCAGTCCAGGTAACGTGAAAGGGGTTCGGTTAAAGATCCGACCCCTGACATGATTGGCCTCCCTGGTGGTGCTTCCATTGATTTGTAGATTTTTGGTAAGTAGTACCAAAAGTAGTGTTTTCGGTATAGGTGTGTGTTTGAGGGGGACATACATAACCTTAATGATCCCAGGTATCTAGCGCATTGTAATCCTTTTTGTTTGGTTTCCCTTAGCCTTGAGACTCAGACACACGGTATCTCATTTTCAGTGCTGCTTTACCATTTTACCATAGATTAGGTTGAGCGCAGGTGTTTTGCTTGTTTTGCAATATCCAATATGTGACTCTATCGTACTGTTTTGCCAAAAAACAGGGTACGGGGAGGAAGCGGCACTATTTGTCATTTGTACAGCAGATTTTTCTAGAATAGTTTAAGGACTCCATTTGCAGAGCCCTTAATTACCAAGAGAGAAGAATTCCTCCTGAAGTTACTCCATTTTAGAAATTACAGCTCTCTTGGAATTCATCTACGGGTGGAGTGGCTAAGTGGTATTTTCCAGAAACAAGCAGGAAATGTTGCAGATTGAAAACTGCAAATATGCCATTGTAGTGCCTTTGCATTGTGCCTAGCTTTTGCTACAGGAGTAATTTTTTTATTTTTATATTTCTCTGCCTTCAGCTCGATCTCAAGCCATGGCGACTTGATGGATAAATGCTCAACAGGAAGATCAATTTTGTGCGAACCTAGATAAGACCACCAGGTCTGCGTAGTTCTGAGGTCCCTCTTAGAGGACTGGGTACTGTCATGCCGGCTTCAGATTGGGGAGTCTGATATGCAGTTTTAGGTCTCTTTGTTGCCTGAGTTAGGGTGTCGGTGGTGGTTTGTTCACTGATGTTCAGCTTTGCAGGAGATAACCTTTTCATTAGTGTCAATTGAAGGTTGAGGCTCGACTCTGCTGCTTAGTGAATCTGTAAAAGTGTTGTAATACTGTGGCAACATTGTTCCCATAAACCATGTGTGAGTCACAAATTCATGCAGGCATATTCTTCAAGCTGTTCCCATTCAGTTTCATCACTTTCCCATACATATTAGCCTTTTTTTCATGCCACCAAACCTCTTCAATTGGGTCCATCAGAAATGTACTTGCGTTTCCCATTGACTTACATTGGCCTTGCTATTTAGAATGAACAAGCGAGTATTACAAACTACTCATCAAGATTCTGGCGAATCCGAGTATTTCACTATTCGCTCATCACTAGTTATAAGCCAAACAGCATTTTTAGGGGAAGCTGAAAAATTTGGCAATCACTGGTTAGAGGCCAAACACAGCCTTTTTAGGGGAAACTGTAAGATTTGGCAATCACTAGCTGGAGGCCAAACACAGCCATTTTAGGATAAACTGATTTGAAATCACTGCTTTCAGACTAAATAAAGCCTTTCTAGGGGAAACTACGCTAAATCTTTCAGTTTTCCCTAAAAAGGCTGTGTTTTGCATCTAATCAGTGATTGCAAAATCTTTCAGTTTCCCCTAAAAAGGCTATCACTGGTTAGAGGCCAAACACAACCTTTTTGGTGGGAACTGAAAGATTTGGCAATCAATGGTTTAAAGGCCAAACACAGCCTTTTCAGTACAAATTGAAAAATTTGAAAATTACTAGTTAGAGGCCAAACACAACATTTTTAGGGGAATCTGACTGATTTGGCAATCACTGATTTCAGGCCAAACACCGCGTTTTAGGGGAAACCAAAATATTTAGCAATAACTGGTTTGAAGCCCAAAAAATTGCCTTTTTAGTGTAAACTGAAGGATTTGACAATCACTGGGTAGATGCCAAACGCAGCCTTTCTGGGAGAAACGGAAGGATTTTCAATACCTAGTTTGAGCAAAAAAAATGCCTTTTTGGTACAAACTGAAGGATTTGACACTTACTGGTTAGAGGCCAAACAGCCTTTTTAGGGGTAAAACTAAGATTTGGCAATCACTTGCTGTATGCAAAAATCGTGGCTTTAGCAACACACACAGATTTAGAAATCCTATTTGTTCTTAGCAAATAATGACTGCTGGACACTCTTGCCCTCCTATTCTATCCAAAAATTAATTGAGTAGCTATCTATCTATTTGTGTAACAGGTATGCAACAGCACGGAGTGGCAGCAGCACTGTCCCTAATTAGTAACACTCTGAAAATGGCGATGACGGCATATGGCCGTTTCTTATATCCTGAGTAACATGTGACTTTTGGCAGCCAATGGAACAAGCCCTTGTGTCTTTAACATGTGGATATTGTATTTGCCCTGATTGACTGCAGACCAGAAACATCCACACAGAAAATGCCAGAAAAAAAAATGGAGTCTGACGCTACGCTGACCTCTCCCAATCCCCTCCCCTTATCAAACAGGTTTCGCTCACTATCCCACACTGTCAGAATGTAGAAAAAACCTCAAATAAACACAGTAATGCTTTTGTTTAATCCGATCTCTTTACAAAGAAAGTGTTCGCCAATTTTTTTTGTAAAATTGCTTGTGTTTCCAATACAGAACAAAATCTGCCATATTCATGCTGAATTTGAAGTTGGTGAACATGGTGGGGAAAAAATTTGCCATCTCTATCCCTCACCACTCTAAAAATAGCAGGTTTCAGTCATCCCAGAACATGCGCCTCCATATAATGAGCCAGTCCAGGCACTTCACCCTGGGTCTTCCCACTGCCCCGGTGCTGTGGCAGCCAGAGTGATAGAAGGGGTTAATGACAGATGAGTATTGTCAGCTGTCATCAACCCCTAAATTAATAATATTGAGGCATCTATGATACCCCCATATTACCAACCAAGTGATAAAAATAGTTAAACACAAATCCTTTATTACAAGAAAACAAGGAAAAAAGTCCTTTATTGTAAATAAAACACAAAGACAACCCGCTGTCACCCTTTTATTAAGGCCAAACATAACCTCCAACCATAATCCACAGTGATGTCCCTCATAGATCTGCAGTGCTGCTACATACTGTTGAGCAGACACATGTCCATTCACTTGGGGCAGCAGGCTCACACTGATACATGGCTGTGCCTGTGATCAGGGTGCCATGAGAGAGTTCATATGAGGACACTGCAGAACAGTGCATGTTCTGTCCTCAGATGAACTATCTGACGTCACCACCCAGGTCTGATAGTGTTTGACTGGTGGGCGGACACATCTCTAGACTCTCCGCTCATTGAGATGTAGCAGAGCAAATATGGTTAATTGTGAGAAAACTCATGCCAGCTGTGGATTACTGTTGGAAGTTATGTTTTGTGGGTTATAAAAAGGGTAAACAGGGATGTCTGTTTTATTCCAAATAAATGATTTTTCTTTGTTGTGTACTCTTACTAATTACTTATAGATTGGTAATGGCTGGGTCTTACATAGACCTGACATTATGAATCTTAGGGCTTAGTGTAAAATGGCTAATCCACAGCTAACATTAAGCCCTGATTACCTAGTCTGCCACCTGCACCATGGCAACTGGAGGAGTGGGTTAACTTCCAGTTTTGGTGTC
Source organism: Allobates femoralis (assembly GCA_033576535.1). NCBI lineage: Eukaryota > Metazoa > Chordata > Amphibia > Anura > Aromobatidae > Allobates > Allobates femoralis. The sequence continues at coordinate 267,143,516 of JARQOC010000003.1, forward strand.
TCTCAGGGAGGTGATAATCCTGGGGTGACTGAGTGCTGCAATTTTAAGTGTGAGGGACCCAGAACACTTGACCTCTCCATGCTGAAAATTCCAGTCCCTAGCTTACTGGGTTACCTCGGCTGGCAATCAAACATATGGCAAAAAAGGCGCATTTTTTCAAGTATTTATTTTTACAGTAATCTGATGTTAGTTTGGTTGCCATGTTAGAAACTAATCACAAATGTTAAAGGAGAGGATGGGCAAGCAGTGAGATTCATGAATGGGCCTAGAAGCAGGGGGCGACAGCTGTGCTGAAGCTTGGAAAGTCATAGTCTAGCAAGCTAATGTCTACGCCAAAGCAGTGGGGCTCCACTGTGAAATGGTTTGACCTTTGTTTGGCAGCTTTTGGGCCCTTTTGAAGGTGTTCTATGGGCCCTTGATTTTGCCTCTCATTGATTTGAATGGGGTTTGGAAGTTTTGTGAACCGTTCGCTGATCTGTTTGGTGAACGTATGCCCATTCGGCGTACAAAGCCAAACCCAAACATCAAAAGGCTTGCTCATCTCTATAATCACAAAGTCTATAATTTGGTACTTGTATAGTAAGAATTTTCCTAGTCTGATCAATTATTGAAGTGGACTGCGTTTGTTTTGCAGGGCAATCCATGTCATGGCAAAATGATCTTCTGGTATATATTCTTTTTTCCTTCATTACAGACCCCTTGCTACCTAAATATTTTTTTACACCTTCAGTCATGATGTTTACAATTTTAAAGTAAGACTTGATGGTGATTTCAAAATCATTTTCCACAGTAGTCGTAAAGATGGAAAAAAATGTCTTTATTTCCTTAAACAGTTTAAAAATGCTATATAGAACCTAAGCAGGACAGTTAAGTAAAATGCTTGCAGGATAATACATATTAGACACATGATTGTTTATAGATAGACTACTTATGTTTCCAAAAAACTGAAAATAAGGAATATACAAACAGAATATTGTACTTAAAAGAGATGCATAAAAGTTGTTTTTGCTGCTAAAATGCAAATCTTTCCTGTATTTGTCATTGTAGAATGATAAACTTTAAGAGTTGCAAAGTCATAAATACTATACACGTGCAAAGTGTTGTACATTTATGTATCTTGCATGATTGATTATTAAAATAAAAGTTCACATCTAGTCAAACTTAATCTAACATATGGAAATGTATTACAAGAAAACCACTGCAATGAGTTAGGCTAGGGTCACACTTGCGTTAGCAATCCAGTTACTGGATCCAGTTTTTCATCCTGTAAACCTGCTCAGGTACCTAACCCATAGACTCCAATGTTAACAATTGTTTGCCAAAGTGCAATTTGTCTACTGGATCCAGTTTTTGAGAAGTCAGGTTTTAATAGGGTCGGCAACATTTTTTGGCCTTTTAGCAAAACCTGATCAGTTTTTTAACATGGGACCCTATGGGAACCTGATCCAGTACCTGATGGTACATATAGGTACCATCAGGTACCTGAGCCGGTAAAAATGCCTCCAAACAGACAAGGGGAAAAACTGGATCCAGTAATGCATCCAGTTACTGGATGCAGGCTCCCAAGTGTGACCCTAGCCTTAGAGACATTCATGTTAAGTGTGATTTTGCCTAAATTTAAACTGGTGTATTTCACGCCAAAACTGGGAACCCTTCAAACTTACAGCCTCATGTGTGTATGTAGCAGTAAATCAACAGACCCCCGATGTGTCCAAAGATTGTGGTCTTGTATATCGATGAGCAACCCAATTTGTAAACTTCTTTGTTCATATCAAACACCTTGAGTCCGATGCCGAACCCTGAACACGGAATTCTAATTATATGTCCATGTTACTGACTGGGTTCTGCATCCAAATTAAGGCCAGGGTCACACATAAGGCTTGGATCCGTTATTGGCATCATTTTTTTGACTTTTTTTTTCTAAGTCCAAACACGGCCGCCGTTAACGGATAGTGTGACTACGTTTTTTAAAAACTATGCCGTTTTTTTCTGCATGCAAAAAATGTTGCATGCAATGTTTTTGGGTGCAGTAAAAAAAACGCATGTGTTTTTGTAACATTAGGCCCTATGGGAAACGCCAAAAAGTCCAAAAAACGTTGAGGTGCACTGGAGGCTCAAAAAGCACATTAAAAAAATGGATTTGTTATGGGAAACACTCTAAAAAACGGATTCCCATGTGTGACCCTAGCCTAAGGTTACTATAGGGCAGCCTGTCTTTCATGTTCTCTGAAAGCTAAGGCTAGGGTCACACATGCCAATGCCCTTAGAAAAACTGATCCGTTAAATTTAGGGTGCCAATAGTGTCCACTAAGGTCCTGGACGTTTTTTTGAATTTTTTGGACTTAAGTAATTTTTTCACCAAAAACACATATACGTTAACGCGTGGTGCCTACATGTACCATGTGTTAATGCATGCGTCTCCCATAGGGTCCCATGTTAAAAAAAAGCATGTGTTTTTTAATGCTAGCAGCGTTTTTTGGGATGCTGCACAAAACTGCATGCGTTTTTTAAAAACGCACATACACATGCGTTAACGCATATGCGTTTTTGGACTTTGAAAAAAATGACCAAAATGATCCCAAAAACGGATTTAAGCCAAAAACGGATGGTATGTGTGACCCTGGCCTAAGACGGCAGGGCTTTAAGGTTGCAAAAAGAAGCAAAAAGGGGATTAAAGCAATCAAATTATTGATTTCTGTTTCCACGGAACATAATGCCATTGCCAGACTGTTTCTGGGCCTGGTCATTAAACGTAAATATTAGAATTTTTCCCATCCACCCTCTGTGACAGCTTCTGAAATTGTATAATAAAAACCATCACTTAACTATATGTGCCTACTCCCATGAAAATCATGGGGAAACAAGCATCCTCGTATTAGAAATAGGTGCAAACCAAAAAGAGGACGAGGATTTCAAATGCAAATGTATATTTATTTGATACTGGACACACAACAGAAAAAAATCAAAAGGGGACAAATAATTGCACAACCCCGGATATTCACACAGTATTGTAGGTCCAAAAAAGGAAAGCACATGAAAATATTGCACCTATCCCGAGGCCACAAAGAAAACTGCCACCCATTACAGGGAAAGATAAATATCTGTGTATGGCGTAAAGATGGGCCAGAGAAAGTGCATAGTATAGTGCCAAGATTCAGTTACCTGCCTAAGGGTGAAATCCGGAGCTGCTGTGGGAGGATCCCTACAGCCGTTTCGCAAGCACCACTGCCTGCTTCTTCGGGGGGAGTGTAGTTATCCGTGCCAGCGGGTCTGTTTTATACACGCCCGCCGTCCTAACTTCCTCATAGTGACGCAGGCGGAGGGTGGAGCTTCAACTCGGCGTCCGGGAACGCCTATACGTCATATCCGTCTAGCGTGTCTGTGTGAGCACGCACGGATAAGCGTGGCGTTACCCGGGAAACCAAGGATCTCCAGCACACATCCACAAGCCGCCGCCTGCTAGGGACGCGTCACCATAGCAGCGGCGGCGGAAAGAAGAGCGTATTACCATGAGGAGGAGAACCTAATATGGTCAGTGGTAGCTGAATATAGTATCCAAGAGGAGGAGGACAGGGGGAAAATGATGGAAAAACAATTACACATACAGTAATATCCCACCCTGTAAAATCAACCCCCTCCATCATATAAACACAATATGTAAGAAGTATATGAACAGTTTTCCAAGCCAGTCATAGGTTCAGATCAAAGTAGGTGTAAGGTGGCAGCGTCAGTCCAAAGGCACAGGATCATCCAACCAGAAAGGTGAGTAGGGGTGAAGATAAACAAATCTATAAGAAAGATGTAAAAGAATAAAAATTAATTAAAAACAAGTACCGTATATACTCGTGTATAAGCCGACCCGTGTATAAGCCGACCCCCCTACTTTTGCCCCAAAAATCTGGAAAAACCTATTGACTCGTGTATAAGCCGAGGGTGGACCCCAGCACAGTTATACAGCCCCCAGCAGTGTGGTATACAGGCCCCCCAGTGGTAGTATACAGCAGCCCCAGTGGTAGTATACAGATTCCCCAGCAGCCCCAGTGGTAGTATACAGATTCCCCAGCAGCCCCAGTGGTAGTATACAGGAGCCCCAGCAGCCCCAGTGGTAGTATACAGATTCCCCAGCAGCCCCAGTGGTAGTATACAGGAGCCCCAGCAGCCCCAGTGGTAGTATACAGCAGCCCCAGTGGTAGTATACAGGAGCCCCAGTGGTAGTATACAGGAGCCCCAGCAGCCCCAGTGGTAGTATACAGGAGCCCCAGCAGCCCCAGTGGTAGTATACAGGAGCCCCAGCAGCCCCAGTGGTAGTATACAGCAGCCCCAGTGGTAGTATACAGGAGCCCCAGTGGTAGTATACAGGAGCCCCAGCAGCCCCAGTGGTAGTATACAGGAGCCCCAGCAGCCCCAGTGGTAGTATACAGGAGCCCCAGCAGCCCCAGTGGTAGTATACAGCAGCCCCAGTGGTATACAGCAGGCCCCCAGGGGTACATATAGCAGCCCCCAGGGGGTACCAACAGCCCCCTGGGGGTACCAACAGCCCCCAGGGGGGACCAACAGCCCCCAGGGGGGACCAACAGCCCCCAGGGGGTACCCAGCAGCCCCCTGGGGGTACCAGCAGCCCCCAGGGGGGGACCAACAGCCCCCAGGGGGTACCAACAGCCCCCAGGGGGTACCCAGCAGCCCCCTGGGGGTACCAACAGCCCCCAGGGGGTACCAACAGCCCCCAGGGGGTACCAACAGCCCCCTGGGGGTACCAACAGCCCCCAGGGGGTACCAACAGCCCCCAGGGGGGACCAACAGCCCCCAGGGGGTACCCAGCAGCCCCCAGGGGGTACCCAGCAGCCCCCTGGGGGTACCAACAGCCCCCTGGGGGTGCCAACAGCCCCCAGGGGGGACCAACAGCCCCCAGGGGGTACCCAGCAGCCCCCTGGGGGTACCAACAGCCCCCAGGGGGTACCAACAGCCCCCAGGGGGTACCCAGCAGCCCCCTGGGGGTACCATCAGCCCCCAGGGGGACCAACAGCCCCCAGGGGGTACCAACAGCCCCCAGGGGTACCCAGCAGCCCCCTGGGGGTACCAACAGCCCCCTGGGGGGACCAACAGCCCCCAGGGGGGACCAACAGCCCCCAGGGGGTACCCAGCAGCCCCCTGGGGGTACCAACAGCCCCCTGGGGGTGCCAACAGCCCCCAGGGGGGACCAACAGCCCCCAGGGGGTACCCAGCAGCCCCCTGGGGGTACCAACAGCCCCCAGGGGGTACCAACAGCCCCCTGGGGGTACCCAGCAGCCCCCAGGGGGTACCCAGCAGCCCCCTGGGGGTACCAACAGCCCCCAAAAGCTGGCACTGTCCCCCCTTGTAAGGCCCCCCCCCCGCTGCTTATACATTACCCTCCCGGTGTTCTGATCCGCGCCGCTCCTCGGTGCTGCGTCGCCGTCTTCATCCTCCCGCGCTGGCTGCATCCAGGATCTCCGGCGGTCGCGCGATGACGTCATATCGCTGCGACCGCCGGAGAACCCGGATGGATGCAGCGAGCGCGGACGGGAGGATGAAGACGGCGACGCAGCACCGAGGAGCGGCGCCGATCAGAACACCGGGAGGGTAATGTATAAGCAGCGGGGGGGGGGCCTTACAAGGGGGGACAGTGCCAGCTTTTGGGGGGGCCATATGCACTGCTTCCCCCTGCGCTGATTGACAGGGGGAAGCAGTGCATATATAATGAGCGGCCCCACGTGACGGGGCCGCTCATACAGCAGCCCCCCCCGCCTCCTCCAGCCTCCACAGCCCCCACCACACAGCCCCCACCACACGGGTCTACCGTATAGACCCGTGTATAAGCCGAGGGGGGGACTTTTCAGCCCAAATTTTGGGCTGAAAAACTCGGCTTATACACGAGTATATACGGTATATCATCTTTTTATAGGCCCTCAGAGGAATGGTGTAAAACTCACAGTCTCATTGAGACCTACTGGTACTAGAGAACCAAGTGTGATGATCCATTTTGTCTCACACTGGGCCAGTCGTTTCCTCAAATCTCCCCCCCTAATCCCCCCATGGATAACATCAATCCCCAGAAATGAAAGGAATCGTGGGTCGCAACCATGTTGCTCCCTAAAGTGTCGTGGTAGTGTTTTTAAACCAGCCACATCCTCATCCTTTGCCTTTGCTGCGTCACAAATGTCACGGCAGTGTTCCCTGACTCTAATGCGGAATTCGCGAGATGTAAGTCCAACATAGATGCGAGGACAACTGCACCTAGCGTAATAGACTACATAGGTGGTACTGCAGGAAATGTAGTCTCTGATCGTGTATCTTTTCGCATTATCAGCCGATTCGAAAGTTTGTCCCCGCACTATGTTGGCACAAGCCACACAATGACCGCATGGGAAACATCCCTTCCGTGGTCCCTTGGATCCAAACAAAAATGGCATCTTAGGGGCATAGTGGCTGTGTACCAATAAGTCACTTAGATTCCTACACCGTCTGGGTGTCATGGGGGGGTATTCTGGTAGGCAGTGTCGAAGGACACTATCTGAACGGAGAACCGCCCAATGTTTAGTCAAAATAGACCTCATCCTTCTCCAGTCCTGGTTAAATGTGGAGATAAATCTAACCACTAACTTACACAGCCACTATGCCCCTAAGATGCCATTTTTGTTTGGATCCAAGGGACCACGGAAGGGATGTTTCCCATGCGGTCATTGTGCGGCTTGTGCCAACATAGTGCGGGGACACACAGCCACTATGCCCCTAAGATGCCATTTTTGTTTGGATCCAAGGGACCACGGAAGGGATGTTTCCCATGCGGTCATTGTGCGGCTTGTGCCAACATAGTGCGGGGACAAACTTTCGAATCGGCTGATAATGCGAAAAGATACACGATCAGAGACTACATTTCCTGCAGTACCACCTACCGTATATACTCGCGTATAAGCCGAGTTTTTCAGCCCAAAAATTGGGCTGAAAAGTACCCCCCTCGGCTTATACGCGAGTCAGTGCTGTATACCGATGTATACATCGGTACACACCGATGTATACATCGGTATACAGCAGCCCCCGCATCCCCAGTAATTCAGGGCCCCCCCAGCGTCTCTCCGGTCACCTGAAAAGCAAACTATACTTATCAGTGTCCGCTGTCCGCGCCCGCTCGCCTCTGCCCGGTCTGCCGTCTGCGATCCTCCATCTTCATGCGGCGTCTTCCGGGTTCCTGTGCTCGTCGCAGGGAATGACGTCATTCCCTGCGACGAGCACAGGAAACCGGAAGACGCCGCATGAAGAAGGAGGATCGCAGACGGCACTGTCACGGCAGAGGCGAGCGGGCGCGGACAGCGGACACTGATAAGTATAGTTTGCTTTTCAGGTGACCGGAGAGACGCTGGGGGGGCCCTGGATTACTGGGGCCCTGTATACTACCGCTGGGGCTGCAATCTACTACCACTGGGGCTGTATATACTACCACTGGGGCTGTATATACTACCACTGGGGCTGTATATACCACTGGGGCTGTATATACTGCTGGGGCCCTGTATACTACCGCTGGGGCTGCAATCTACTACCACTGGGGCTGTATATACTACCACTGGGGCTGTATATACTACCACTGGGGCTGAATATACCTGTGGGGCTGCTGTATACTACACTGGGGCTGTATATACCTGTGGGGCTGCTGTATACTACCACTGGGGCTGTATATACCTGTGGGGCTGCTGTATACTACCACTGGGGCTGTATATACCTGTGGGGCTGCTGTATACTACACTGGGGCTGTATATACCTCTGGGGCTGCTGTATACTACACTGGGGCTGTATATACCTGTGGGGCTGCTGTATACTACACTGGGGCTATATTTACCTGTGGGGCTGCTGTATACTACCACTGGGGCTGTATATACCTGTGGGGCTGCTGTATACTACCACTGGGGCTGTATATACCTCTGGGGCTGCTGGATGCTACCACTGGGGCTGTATATACCTGTGGGGCTGCTGTATACTACCACTGGGGCTGTATATACCTCTGGGGCTGCTGTATACTACCACTGGGGCTGTATATACTTCTGGGGCTGCTGTATACTACCACTGGGGCTGTATATACCTCTGGGGCTGCTGGATACTACCACTGGGGCTGTATATACCTCTGGGGCTGCTGGATGCTACCACTGGGGCTATATATACCTCTGGGGCTGCTGTATACTACCAATGGGGCTGTATATACCTCTGAGGCTGCTGTATACTACCTCTGGGGCTGCTGTATACTACCACTGGGGCTGCTGTATACTACCACTGGGGCTGCTGTATATACCTTTGGGGCTGCTGTATACTACCTCTGGGGATGCTGTATACTACCACTGGGGCTGTATATACCTCTGGGGATGCTGTATACTACCACTGGGGCTGTATATACCTCTGGGGATGCTGTATACTAACTACTGGAGCTGCTGCTGTATATACCACTGGGGCTGCTGCTGTATACTACCACTGGGGAGGCTGCTGTATACTACCATTGGGGGGCCTGTATACCACACTGCTGGGGGCTGTATACCTGTGCTGGAGTCCACCCTCGGCTTATACACGAGTCAATAGGTTTTCCCAGGTTTTGGGGGCAAAAGTAGGGGGGTCGGCTTATACACGGGTCGGCTTATACACGAGTATATACGGTATGTAGTCTATTACGCTAGGTGCAGTTGTCCTCGCATCTATGTTGGACTTACATCTCGCGAATTCCGCATTAGAGTCAGGGAACACTGCCGTGACATTTGTGACGCAGCAAAGGCAAAGGATGAGGATGTGGCTGGTTTAAAAACACTACCACGACACTTTAGGGAGCAACATGGTTGCGACCCACGATTCCTTTCATTTCTGGGGATTGATGTTATCCATGGGGGGATTAGGGGGGGAGATTTGAGGAAACGACTGGCCCAGTGTGAGACAAAATGGATCATCACACTTGGTTCTCTAGTACCAGTAGGTCTCAATGAGACTGTGAGTTTTACACCATTCCTCTGAGGGCCTGTAAAAAGATGATATACTTGTTTTTAATTAATTTTTATTCTTTTACATCTTTCTTATAGATTTGTTTATCTTCACCCCTACTCACCTTTCTGGTTGGATGATCCTGTGCCTTTGGACTGACGCTGCCACCTTACACCTACTTTGATCTGAACCTATGACTGGCTTGGAAAACTGTTCATATACTTCTTACATATTGTGTTTATATGTTGGAGGGGGTTGATTTTACAGGGTGGGATATTACTGTATGTGTAATTGTTTTTCCATCATTTTCCCCTGTCCTCCTCCTCTTGGATACTATATTCAGCTACCACTGACCATATTAGGTTCTCCTCCTCATGGTAATACGCTCTTCTTTCCGCCGCCGCTGCTATGGTGACGCGTCCCTAGCAGGCGGCGGCTTGCGGATGTGTGCTGGAGCTCCTTGGTTTCCCGGGTAACGCCACGCTTATCCGTGCGTGCTCACACAGACACGCTAGACGGATATGACGTATGGGCGTTCCCGGACGCCGAGTTGAAGCTCCACCCTCCGCCTGCGTCACTATGAGGAAGTTAGGACGGCGGGCGTGTATAAAACAGACCCGCTGGCACGGATCACTACACTCCCCCCGAAGAAGCAGGCAGTGGTGCTTGCGAAACGGCTGTAGGGATCCTCCCACAGCAGCTCCGGATTTCACCCTTAGGCAGGTAACTGAATCTTGGCACTATACTATGCACTTTCTCTGGCCCATCTTTACGCCATACACAGATATTTATCTTTCCCTGTAATGGGTGGCAGTTTTCTTTGTGGCCTCGGGATAGGTGCAATATTTTCATGTGCTTTCCATTTTTGGACCTACAATACTGTGTGAATATCCGGGGTTGTGCAATTATTTGTCCCCTTTTGATGTTTTTCTGTTGTGTGTCCACTATCAAATAAATATACATTTGCATTTGAAATCCTCGTCCTCTTTTTGGTTTGCAGCTTCTGAAATTGGTTGCAGTCAGATAGACTGCTATGATTGTTCCCAAATCCTCCCCTAGAAAAATTACTTGAGGTCCTCTCTATTTTCTAACTAGTCAAAGTAAAACTGTCAGCTGGGGACTAATATCAGGCTGGAAAGGGGCCAACATCCATTAACATTCACACCCTGATTTTACCAGCTCACCGCTATCTGCTATATCTGCGCTGGATATCCACAATATAAGAGACTCCAGATCTGAAATAAATAAATAAATTTAAAAAATCTTCATCGAGTCCTCGCGAGGAGCGAATTTTGACATTTCAAGTGGAAAATTAACTGCAATCGTTAGCTGACACCATGTTGTGTTTGTAGAGCCCATGTGTGCTGAAACAGTGAACACCCCCCACAATTGACCCCGTTTTGAAAACTAGACCCCTTAAGGAATTTATTTGGATGTGTGGTAAACGCCTTGAGTGCTTCACAGATTTTTATAACATTGAGCTGTGAAAATGAAAATATGGAGGCTAAACAAACATTTTTGTGGAAAAAACAGGATTTATTCATTTTTACCAAGGCAACATGATAAAGTGGAACTAAAACCGTATGTGAATCAAGAAAAAAATTGTGCGGTGTTTGTTGGGGCACTAAGGCACAAAAGGGGCAAAGTTTAGAGTGTTTAAGTGCAAACCTTTATTAAAGCATGTTTCAATAGCCAAACCGCTATCTTACTCAGGTGGTATTGCTATACAGAAAAATATTCCAATTTCCCATTGACTTACATTGGGTTCATTATTCAGTATGAATACAAAAATTCATCTTGTCCTGAGAAAGACATAATTTCCTTGGCCTCCTTGCAATGGAGAAGCTGTCAGTTTACTTTTGTGAGATCAAGATTGATGATGTACTGAGCTAAACAACCATAACATAGTATCGACATCACCTTACATCCTGAATGACCACATGCACCCTCTCCACCTCCCATCCTACCCACTCTACCCACCTACTTATCTCTCCATCTCATTCTCTCTCCCTACCTTTTCTACATCTTTACTCTCGATTTAAGCTGATTTCTACATGTACTTTTTGTATCTCTAGAGGCATTATGTTTGATGTCCTCATAAGTCTGACTTGATTGCCTCTATGTCTATTTTATATCAATAACCAAATATTTGTAACTTTTTTTTGCAAAGCAATAAAAATAATTTTTGAAATGAAATGATGTACTGAGCTGTCCCTAGTCTTTCAATTAGCTCATCTACATTAGGTTTCAAACTTAGAGACTATATGGAGGTTGTGTTAATCATTACAGAACTATCATTCGCCATCTTGCTTTGGCACCGATACTATGGGGGTGATCACCCACTCTTGGATTGCTCAATTAAACCAAGGTTCAGCATCCATTTTACGACCTTTGAGACTTTCTTCCAATTGGTCTCTGTAATCTGATAGGGCATTAAATTGATGCAAACATGAGGTTCAGTGAGAACCCTATGCTCAATAACCTGTGGGAGACCTGGTAACTCTGATTACAGGTTCCTATTTTGGTTTAACAACTTCTGACAATGTTGTTTTTGGGAGGGCGAAAACATTTTTGCCACCTTAATATTTTCAACTTTTGACTTGGCGCACAAGCAAAGAGTTTTGAAAAGTTCTCTATCCTGACAGGGATTAATCAAGTTACCATGATATACCTGGGCAAGCATCCTTTTCTCTGATTGGTATATCTATACACCCTGGACTTTGCCTCCTATGCCTTGATGAGGTGCTTTTTCACAAAAGGCATAACATTGGCTATTCTCTCATGTATCGGGGACACATGCTCTGATATACTCCTGTAAGATGTATTCCCAGATTCTCACTTTTCTTTTGTTATATCAAGGGGTCCACAGGGTGTCAGTGTTCCAGTAATCCAAACGAGGAAAAACCAGTGGAGGCTTATGGAACTTCCCTGATAGAGAGCAATAGGGAAGACTGTCCAAATCTTCACTCCCATTCTCTACCACCTTTTGTTAACATGATTTTAAAGGGGAACTACAGTGAGAAAACTTTTTAGTACAGTTCCTGCCCTGCTACATGATGAATCAGAGCCATACACTACAGTTCTAGGATCTATAGATCTCTTATAAATCAATAAAATCATACCTTTGCTTTAGCCCCCACCTCAGGGAATCCATATTTCTGCCTGTTAGCTTCAACTAGAAGCAAAAAGCAGGTGGTGTGTCAGGGGTGTGGATGCTGTGAGCTGCAGGATCAGCCTACATTTACACCCCCTCACATTTCTGTATGGGGAGGGGGCATGGCAGGAGTTGTGACCGCCAGCTCCATGTTCACACACATACAATCCAGCCCCTGATATACCATTCTATGTGACAGGGGGTCCAGGCTTCAAATAGCAATCATGTCACCAAGCATATAAAAATACACACTGTGATCCTCTGCTGTATGACTGTTAATGTGAGGATACAAGCAGAGGCAAATCATTACATTGATCGATTCAGCTCTGCATTGTTTCCCCTTCCCTATAGGAACATGGTAGATTCCTGATTTAATCCCCTTCTTTTGAGTGTCAGGCTGTCAGCTCACTTTTGGGTGCCCCTAGTAAGATGAGCTGAAACTCCCTTGACTTCAAAATCAATTCCTGATCTCCAGGTATCTCTCCACCAGGCTCTCCAGGTCATCTGCATTCTGGAGATTTCCCACGACAACCCAGCATTGTGGCAGCCTAGGCAGTGAGTAAATAAACAAGACTATCGCCACTCTTTTTGCCATCAGTGCTGGGAAACGTCTCAGGCTGCAGCTATTTTTGCACTTGTGGGAGGTCAAACATCTAGGACTGAGGAGGCTTGTCTTTTTGGTAGCCCTAGTAGTGTGTCCATTGTGCTCTTATGGCCAGGGATATGCCCAGATGATCTATAGTCTCTGTATTTAGTTTACTTTACAGCTTGTCATCCTGTATGGTGAAGTAACAGTACGCCTTTTGAAGTAACCCAGTAAGATATATCGCAAGGACCTCTGCCCACTGCTCTAAAGGCAGTGTTTCTGAATCAGCAACCATCTCAAAATAATCAGAAAAGCTTTAACATCCTAACCCGCATTAATTTTTTTGCAATGTCTCTCTTGCCATTCTCCTCACTTGGGTACAATTACCTCAGTTTGGGGAAGTTGCAGGTCCCCTGGCTCTGATAGTCTGTGATAGGAGTGCCCTCTGCTGCTTAAACTGCTGGTTATGTTGTCATTGTTGAGACTGCTGTTGCCACTGCTGCTCTTGTAACCAGTCCAGCTGTTACTATGAATCTTTAGACTAGCCTACACCAGCTTCTTAATCAACTCCTCCATGTTTTCAGTCCATGTTGGAACCATTGTAGCTGCTTTTACCCAGGACATCCAGTCTTTACAGAGTAATAACCTGTGCTCCTTGGTATTTCATTGACTGCATTCTAGCACCAATTGTAGGGATTTAAGTTCTTAGGCAGCTAACAACATATACACAGGCAATGTAGTTTCATCCAAAAGTGGCAAATTTATTGCATCCATGGACTCTCAGAGTACTTTAAAGAGGAACAGCCTTTTCTTGGCATAAAAGAAAACAAAAAAACTAAAGAAAACTGTTCATACAAAAGAAAACTCAGTCTTTGGCAGAGACTAACCAGCATTGGAGTCTTTTCCATCTCTCACACACACCCAGCTGAGGCAGCCCACCTCAAGTAGGACATACAAAGCCTGGACTGGAGATTTGGCAGTGACCATTCGGAGTCAGGCACTTCATGTCACTCCTAAATCCTGGATCCAAAATCCAGTCCCTAAGGCTGGTTTCACACTAGCGTTTGTGTCTGCATGCAGAAGGCATGCAAATGCAAACGCTGCCATACTGATGTGAACGCAGCGGAGAATCTATGCATGCGTTCACATCAGTATGGTGCCGGCCAGCCAAACAGCAGTCTCAGCGGCAGCCGGGAGGCGAAGGTCAGCGGTGGAGATCTCCTCCTCCCTGCTGCCACTGATCTCACGATGGAGTCGGCGTGGGAGATTTGAAGAAACAGCTGATCTGACAGCTGTTTAAATTTCCCGCGCCGACATCACCTATTCAATGTCGGCGCAGGAGATTTAAACAGCTGTCAGATCAGCTGTTTCTTCAAATCTCCCATGTCAACACTGCAGGCAGATTAGTGGCGGCTCCAGCTGATCTCCTGGTGGCCACCGCTGATCAGCGGCGACCACCGGGAGAGATTTCAATGTGATCCGCAGTGTTCTTCTGCGCTGTCATGCGGAGGACACTGCAGATCCATTGAGATCCATGCATTGTCTGTGTGCTTGCAGACGCTTGCTGATGAAACAAGCGCCTGCGACCGCACAAAAAATGCAACAGGCTGCGTTCGGAGGGCACACAAATTATGCGCATCCGAGCACAACCACAACCGATAGCAGCCAAATACAGGTACCACATAGGAACGCAGTGCGCATGCATTTGGCTGTATTCGGTACGCTGCGCTTTACATACGCAAATGTGAAACCAGCCTAAGAAAACTCTTAACATATTGTCAATGGAACTATCACCTCCAGGACTTGCACCACTGAGGCTAAAAAAACATAATAGATACATTTTACGGTTTCCTACAATATGTACTAGTGCATCTCAATGAATTAGAATATAATCAACAATTTAATTTCTCTCAGTAATTCAATACATAAGGTGAAATGAGCAGAGTCATTACAAACAGAGTGATCCATTTCAAAAGTTTATTTTTGTTAATGTTGATAATTATAGCTTACAGCCAATGAAAACCCAAAAGTTATTATTTCATAAAATTAAAGTACGGAGGATGAAGTTCATGAGAGATTAAATAATACTTAAATAGGTGTCATGGGGGAGCACTTGCTTACGCTTCCACGCCGCCAGGTCACCGGCAACGAGGGACGTTCATCTGAAGTAGTAGTAGTATATGTGGACCCACGAGGGCAGGTTTCAACACAATTAGAGTTAGGACCGTCACAGATTGGGTACACCTTGATGTTTGGTGGGACGACTTTGTATTTTTTGCAAAAATGTACGTACGTTTTTTACGCAAAAAATGTACGTACGTACATACCCTGTGTTTTTATAGCACTAGCTTTTTATTTATTTATTGCAGGGTATTTTCACATGTTTAAGTACATATCTTTTTTCAGAATAGTTTAATATGTCTGGTGGTCAGTGTGAACATGCTCTGACGGGCACGTTCGCTTAATTCTGTTTTGACTCACTTTTGTATATATTCTTTTTAGCTCCTTGTATTTTTACAAGTTGGGAGAGCCCTGCCCCTCCTTTTCTTAGCAAAGTTGATAAATTACCTCCCACAGCTGTGTCTTCTGTCTTTGACCCAGTTCAGACTCTGCATTCTGCTTCTCTGAGGATTGTATACACGAGGGCATTCCAGGGACAATGTGCTGTCGGTCCGCGCTGCCACAGAAAACACATAGTTGAAGGCTTCAAGTTATATCACATTTATTGGATTAATCCATTGCGTTTCAGAGTCTGCTATGCTCCATCAGGGAGTGTATGAGCTACACACCCTGATGAAGGAGCATAGCAGGCTCTGAAATGCATTGGATGGATCCAATAAATGTGATATAACTTGAAACCTTCAACTACGTGTTTTCTGTGGCAACGCGGACCGAGAGCACATTTTCCCTGGAAATCTCTGCATTGTTGACCACATTGCACGTGGAAGTGTGGGTCCAGCGGCAGCCGCTATTTTATGCCTACTATACTGGTTGTGTGTTACATAACTTTACAAGGTGAGCAGTGTCCATCACAGTTTCAAAGCCGTCTAACCTTTAAACGATAAGACCCTATTTGCGCTTGCTTTCTTTACAGCGTTACAGGAAACTCAATGTCACAAGATACAAGGTTGAAGACACAGAAGGACTTCGGGATTATCACACATCAGAGTTCCACATTCAAGGGAAGGACTCTAGTACCAGGGAAAACACATGGACAGAACAGGTTCACAAACTAATACAGGCAGACATCAGCTACTCCAGAACTAGTTACAGGCAGGACTGGAGCTGGAGACAAAGGCAGAAGAGCAGCAGCAAGCTGGACCAACACACATTGTTAAGTTCTGCAATCTAATATGAAGCTCTGTTGATGCCCAACAGGGAAGGGGAACTTTAAATAGGAGCTGCCCCTCAGCAATAGTCTGGGAACAGCAATTCAATGCGCACACCTGCACCTATTAAAAGTGGGGAAGGTGTGGTCAAGCGCACTCTAGGCTCCAACAGAAACCCGGCATAGCAAGCACAGAAACTGTGGCCTAGGTCACATGGTAGCGGCTGCAAGTTTGCACATGGAAAGTCATGCAGCAGCAGAAGAGGACCTCACAACCTGCCGATAGCTTCCACAGCAAAGCAGTCACGGACCAGTCATGCAGATGGCCATGTAGCTCAGCAAAGACTTTACACTACGCGTCTGGCTATACGGCAGAGCTGAAAACCCGAGCAGCATCCTTAAAGGAAATAGACAAAGTATCCCAGCTGTTTGGGGGAAAGGAATATAGGGTGAGAGCACTGACTTGCACAGTAACGCTGGGGGAACAAAGGACAAACAGACTGGCGTAACAATAGGTATCTGAGGTTCTCCTTGTGTGGTTGTGAGAGTCACAATCACTATAAATGCATATCACCTCTTCTGAAGTCTCTAGCGTGGTGCATGTAGAGTACTGAGGATGAAGGATTAAAAACCGCTCTGCCGTATTCCATGAGACATCAAAGGGTGAATGTAAGATTGATTTATTAGTCAACGTGTTTCAGGGCTCCTTGGCCCCTTCTTCAGGATAAATCAATGTCATATTGCCATGATTCAAGGCACATCAGGGAGCCATGAAGTGCGTTGAATAAATCAATGTTATATTCATTCTTTGCTGTCTCGTGGAATACAGCAGCATGGTTTTTAACTGTTTATCCTCTCTACTTTAATTTTCTAAGATAATGACCTTTGGGTTTTCATTTTCTGTAAGCCATAAGCATGAACATTTAAAGAAATAAACACTTGGAATAGATCACTCTGTTTGTAATGACTCTATATAATATGTGTTTCACTTTTTGAAGCAAAGCAAAATCTGTTTTACTTCCTCTGTTAAAAGTGCTAACAGAACATTTTAGACTTCTGGAAATGCTACCTATTTTTTCATTTTGCAGTTTGTGGGTCAATAAGTTACTTGTTACTCTGCAAGTAAAACTATATGTCAGGTTACAGTTTGTCCTATAATTTTGATTAGTTGACACAATTAAATTTGTAAGCGAATTTTATTTTGCCTAAATGTTGTTTGAGGATATAGCCCCAGGTATTTATTGTTTATGGAGGCAATACATTTTCATGTGTATTATAATAAATATGACTTTTTGGATGAAAGAAACAGCAGCTGTCTTTCCATGAATTCTGCATATATTTTCAGGACTCATACAATGCACTGGAGTCACAAGATAAAAGGATTAAACTTCATCACAGAATAACACATCAAATATTATATACATACATGCAATCTTATGAAATTATACACCATATCACATTTGCAAATGAACGTAACCTGTGGAAATTGTAGAAATGAATCCCCTAGACCAGGGGTGGTGTACCTCAGGCCTCAGGGCTGAATGCGGCCCTCGATGACTTTTTTGCGGCCCCCGGGCAGATTTCTGGTGTCCACAGTGCTTGGGCTGATAGACACGTTTTGCTGACTGTCTGCCCTTTAAATCCAGCTCTCCAGTGATCTCTATGCCCTAGCCTCCACAGTGATATATATGCTCCCAGCCTCTCCTGTGATGCTTTAGAGCTCTGGAAAATCTGGAAAAGCAGATGAAAAGCAACATGACCAATATCACCCACGCCAGCAGCCCCAGACACCACAGTAGAGTTGAGTTGATTGGTTAAAGGGATCCTGTCACTCCCAAAACACCTGTAAACCTATTAAAACCTGTCCCTAGAGCATATTAACACTTTCCCTACACTCTTTTTACCTCCTAAATGCAGTAAATGACATTGCATAAAAACGTTTTATAAGTACCTGATTACTGATGATAATGAGTGACTATGCTATTCATAGTCACTCATCAAGACTGCCCCTCTGCTTCATATCACGCCTGAATAGGCGTGATCTTCATAGCAGATTCAAATTGCCGCCTCCCTGCTGTGCCCTGTGTCGTCCGAGGCTGCTGTGTGGCTGGGTGACGCGATCCGCGTCATTCCTGGCGCCGGGTGACGTATTTACACCGGCGCCGCGCTGTCAGCTTCAAAATGCACACTGCGCATGCCCATGCGCATGCGCAGTGCGCATTTTGAAACTGACAGCGCGGCGCCGCTGTAAATACGTCACCAGGCGCCGCGAATGACGCGGATCGCGTCACCCGGCCACACAGCAGCCTCGGACGACACAGGGCACAGCAGGGAGGCGGCAATTTGAATCTGCTATGAAGATCACGCCTATTCAGGCGTGATATGAAGCAGAGGGGCAGTCTTGATGAGTGACTATGAATAGTATAGTCACTCATTATCATCAGTAATCAGGTACTTATAAAACGTTTTTATTCAATGTCACTTACTGCATTTAGGAGGTAAAAGGAGTGTAGGGAAAGTGTTAATATGCTCTAGGGACAGGTTTTAATAGGTTTACAGGTGTTTTGGGGGTGACAGGATCCCTTTTAACCAAATATGGTAGGTAATTTTCAAGTTGATAATTTAGTACAGCCCCCGAAGGATTGTAGAAATTTCCAAATGGCCCTAGGCAGAAAAATGGTTCCCCGACCCTGCCCTAGACCATGTGTGGGGAACCTTTATTCCTAGCAAGGACCATTTGGATATTTATACCATCATTCGGGGACCACACAAGATTATTAATTTGACATTTATCCTGTTATATTTATATTTTGCTTCATTGGTGAGGCTGTAACGTTAAGAGGTATTGATGATGTTGCTGCTTGCAACTGCTTTTCTATGTTCAGAATGAAGTCATTTTCTTTGCGAAAAATTTTGAAAATACCTCTCAGCCGTAAGCTTTGAACACCAACTACATGTCATCTTGCAGTGGGAAATTCATCACTGTTTACGCTACTTTTATAGAACTCAAGAATTATAAGGTCAAGACTCTACTTCATATAGGGGACACCTACACTGCTGTTTACACATCACATAAGAGACACTGAAACTGATGTGTACATCACATAGGAGACATTGGGACTTGTTTATAGATATCACATATGAGATACCAACACTGCTCTTTATACATCACATAATAGACACTGAGACTGCTGTACATATAGGATATTCTGGGGCTGGAACATACTCTTCACATAGGAGATACAGGGGTGGAGCATATGCATTACATAGAAAACACTGGGACTCCAGCATATATATCATATAGCAGATACTGAGTTTGCAGCGTATACATCAGATAGTAGATGCTGGAGCATATACAACACATCAGAGACATCGGGGCAAATGCATATTCATCACATAGAAAATGCTAGAGCTGTGCGATATACAATACATTACATAGAAGATGCTAGGACTGGGGCATAAACATCACATAGGAGGTGCTGGTGCTGCAGCAGATACATCACAGAAGATGCTGGAGCTCCAATGTATACATTGTTGGGACCAGAGCCCACACTATCAACATCAGGCATAATCCTTCATTGCATGAACTATAGTGTTCAGTAGTAGGTGCAGAATGTGTGTTCTCACAGAAAAAGGAGAAATAAAAGGACTGACAGCCAGCAAAATAAGGGTTACCAGCATGAGCACATCAGTCCCTGGGAATCTGCCAAAGGGACAAAGAATATTATATTGGAGGCCCCACCTCTCCATTAGAATTAAAGGGAACCTGTCCCCAGCGGGCCTATTAAGCTAATAGAGCCAACTTCAGCAGTGCCTATGCTGCATTTTGTGAAGGTGGCTCTTATTATCATATCCCCCGAGACTTTAAAAAAACACTTCATAAAATATTAGTTTAGGTCTAGGAGGTATACGCTCCTCCCAGGACTCACGTAAAGGCCTGGCTGCTGTTCCTCCTCCTCCTTTGTTGTCCAGGTCCCTTTTTCTCTCATCCTTTGGAGTGGTGTCGGCAAATTCTCTCAGCTCTTAGGCATCTCCAAGAGCTGAGTTCACATGGTATTATGCAGCATCAGATCCCATCCTGTGTGGTCTTATGAATTATGCAGGCTGTGGGGCTGGGAATCTGGCGAGGAGTTTCACCTCGTCAAATTCCCAGCCCCACAGTCTGCATAAAGCATAAGATTACAAAGGGCTGGATCTGATGCTGCATAATACCATGTGACCCCAGCTCTTGGCTAGATCTCACAGAGATGCCCAAGAGCTGAGAGAACACGCTGACGCTGCTCCGAAGGATGAGAGAAGGAGGGACCTGGACAACACAGGAGAAGGGGTAACAGCAGCCAGGCATTTAGATCCTGGGTCGGGAGTATACCTCCTGGACCTAAATTAATATCTTATGAAATGTTTATTTTGGTGTCCCGGGGGGTAGGGTAAAAAGAGCCACCTTCACAAAATGCAGCATAGAGGCTGCTGAAGGTTGCCCTTTAAGCTTAATAGGCCCTGAGCGGGTGACAAGTTCTCTTTAAAAGAGCATGTGCATCTTTGCACACATTTTTTTAAATATATATGTGCTGCTAGGTATTGAAAGTTAAAAAGTGCCTCAATGTGCCAGCCTCCTCTACACCTGACCAGACTTAGGACACAAGGACGGGAGTCATCGTGGTCACTATAGGTACCGCTCCAGCGACACACACCTGAGGTCTCCTTCTCATTTATCCTTCTAGCCTAAGGTACTCCACCTGTGCTAATACAATAACCCCTCATTCTCTTCTGTGACGTCTGTGACTTCAATTGAGTCCGGACCAGCAGAACTACCCTTGACAGGGATGACCTCACCCTAGCTGGACCACAAAAGTAAACCTATACCACCTATACATACACCCCGAAACCAAGGACCAAGTCATATCCCTGATGAAAGCTCGAGATGTTGAGCTGAAACGTTGGATTGTAATACCACCTTGTTCACAAAAATAAAATCACAACAAAAAAAACTGTCGTTGCAAAGACTCTAATTTTCATGATATTAGTGTGTCGGGGCTACTCCTATACTTTAGCTTTGTTTTTTTCCCCAGAGCACCTAAATTGGGGTTTGAGCCTGTCATATCTACTCTATATCAATGTGCCTTTATGGCATTACTTTTATTATTATTATTATTATTATTATTATTATTATTATTATTACTATTTATTTATAAAGCATCATTGATTCCATAGTGCTGTACATGAGAAAGGGTTACATGTAAAACAAATGAAAAATACAGTGACCAAACTAACAGTGGCAGACTGGTAAAGAGGGGAGAGGACCCTGCCCTTGTTGACTTACATTCTGTGGGGTAATGGGAAGGGAGACAGTAGGTTCGGTCAGCTCCGGTGGCGATGGTCACCAGCTCCAGTGGTGGTGGAACGCCTGTTCCAAAGGCGGTAGGGTCATTGCAGGCTGTAAGCTGCTCTGCAGAGATAAGTTTTCAGGTTTCAATTGGAAGTTCTGAGTGTACAGGATAGTTGAACGTGTTGGGGTGCAGAGTTCCAGAGAATAGGGGATGCTTGGGAGAAGTCTTGAAGGCAGTTGGATGAAGGACATAAGTGTGGAGGAAAGTAGGATGTCTTTGGAGGATCAAAGAGTACAAGTTGGATGACATCAGGACATTAATTCAGACATATATGGGGTAGACAGATTGTAGACAGTTTTATACATCAATGTCAGTAGTTTTAATTTTATACGTTGCGGAATTAAGAGCCAAGGAAAATATTTCCAGAGGGAAGAAGCACAGGAGCAGCAAGGGGAGAGGTGGATTAGTCAGGCAGCAGAGTTAAGGACATGTTGGAGAGGTAGGAGAGTGTTAGCAGGGAGGTTACAGAAGAGGATGTTGAATAGTCGAGGCGGGAGATGATGAGGGCATGAACTAGTATTTTTCTAGAATGAAGATTGAGAAAAGGATAGATTCTGGAAATATTTTTAAGTTGAAAGCGACAGGGGGTGATGAGAGCTTGGATGCATGATTTGAGGGACAATGTAACATCAAGGTTTACTCAGAGACAGCTGACTTCAGGTGCAGGACAAATTGCAATGTAATTTATTGTGATAGATTGGGTAAGGAAGATGTGTGAGATGGAGGAAAAATAATGAGTTTGGTATTGTTTCTGTTGACTTTTAGGAAGCGAGGTGAGAAGGAGGATTCTGAACAGCAGATTGGTGACGTCTGGGCCAGAGAAGTAGAATTCAGTGTCATCAGCGTATAGATGGTACTGGAAGATGTGGGACTTTGAGTTGTCCCAAGCCAAGAGTATAGATAAAAAAAAGTAGGAGTCCCAGGACAAAGCCTTGAGACACCCCGGCAGAGAGGGGATGGGGTGAGGAGGTAATCTGGGAGTGGGAGACACTAATTGTGCACTTGGAAAAATTTTGAGGAGATCCAAGATAGAGCAAGGTCAGAGATACCAATGGAAGAGAGGATCTGTAGAAGGGAGGAGGGAGTGGTTGACTGTACTGAGGGCAAAAAACAGGTCTAGAAGGAGCAGTATAGAGAAATGTAGATTAGCTTTGGCGGTAAGTATTTTGTTAATAATTTTGGTTAAGGAAGTTTTGGTGGAATGGTGCAGACAGAAACTCGATTAAAGGATGTCAGAGTAGGTTAGATGAGAGGTGGGAGTAAAGTATAGTGTGGACATGCTTTCCAAGAAGCTTGGAGGCAAATGGAAGCAGCGATATGGGCTGGTAGCTAGATATAGAGGTCGGGTTGAGGAATGTTTTTTTTTTAAGATAGGTTATGGCACGTTAGTAAAAAATAATCAGCACCTTTTTTAGCAAATCACTAGCTGTAGATAACTCATCCAAGGAGTTGCAATGAAAGCCTAATCAACTATGCTATGCAGCAGCACATAGCATTTTGGTACCTCAACCTGAGTCATGGCCAAAACTGCAGTGGTGCCCCTGACTTAGGCTGATATATGTCACCATGGTCAGATGCTATTTATAAACCATGTTTGTCATCTGATATCCAAGTCACTTCTTCCATTAATCTTCTCTTTTGTTGTAGATCAGCGAGAAGTGTAGATTAACAGATCCTGTCACCTCCAAAAAGCCACCTAAGCTACAAAATCATGTCCCTGCAGCATCCTATCACTATTCTCACACTCCTTTTGTCTCCTAAAAGCATCCTGTCAAAGTAGATAAAAAGATTTTATACTCACTCATTAGGCATTATAATTAGTAGGGGCTGTATTCTTTAGCCCCAGGATCCACCCTCTCTCTCTTGTGCTGCTGTGATGTGGAGCTGAAGGCAGGACTAATGATTTGCATTCTGTGAGTGACAGAGAGGGGGAGGGTAAAGCCTGTACAAGCAAAGCAGCACAGAGAGAGGGTGGATCCTGGAGCCTGCAAAACAACACGCCCTAAGGGCTAAAGAATATAGTCCCTGCTAATTATTATCACTAATGAGTGAGTATAAAATAGTTTTTATCCACTTTCACAGGATGCTTTTAAGAGACAAAAGAAGTGTGAGATTAGTGATAATATGCTGCAGGGACGTATTTTTGTAGTTTAGGTGGCTTTTTGGAGGTGACAGGATCCCTTTAAGAAAGACACTATATCATCTCAGAATTAGATTGCTAGCAGTTTTAGTTTTTAACTGTGAAAGTGTGATCATTAGCACCTGTCACTCTCTTGAAACTAATAAGGCTTTCAAGGGCTATAATGTAATGTCATGACTAGTCTTTAATTTAAATAAATGGAAAACACATCTGGATCTTTTTACACTAGATGAACAAATTTATTGAAAAATAATGGAATTCTATTAGAGTTTTACAAAAATCCATAATCTCAAAAAAACTGTTTACAAACAATGACTACAACTTCTATTTTATATATTCTTTTATGTTTCAGTAGTGTACCACACTCTGTTCTAGGCTTTACCCTGTTTCAAATGATGAGCTGTGCACTATGACATCATCTCCCTAGGCTGTAATATCCAAAAATGGCCACTGCTTTTCATGTTTCATCTCTTAATGTTGCTGTGATAGTCCCCTGTATAGGCTGCACATGACTATGTGATGCAATAACTGTAAGGCGTTATAGAAAGCACACTATCTTGTTCATGCAATCTTCAGCAGGGAGTGAGATGGTGCTGAGCATCTTATTTTGTAGTGCATATCAATTAATTGCTAATTATTATAACTTCAAATTCATAAGACAATCCAAGGTTTTGAAATGTTCCAGCATGTTCTCTTCGATTGACTTAAATTTTGGATCCTTGCTGTTGCCTAGAAATTGCTTCATAAGTTCCTTAAAAGAATCCCAAGCCCTTTTCTCAACAGCTTTAATGTTTGTTTTGAACACATCGCCCTTCATGAGTTTCCAAATATCTGGACCTACAAAAATGTCCTCCTTTAGTTTTGCTTCGGGCAGTCCCTGAAACTTGGTGCACTGGGAATATAAAGTCTCCACTATTTTTGGTAGAGCTTTCACACACTGCTTCATCATCCAAGCTTAGTGTTAAGTGGTGGCAGGAAAACATTTCTTTCCACAACTACGGTATGTTCCTGAGTTAATGTTGCAAAGATGCCAAGATTTTTGCTCCAGTGATAAGTTCTATCCTTCTTGTCCATTTCACACAAAAAGTATGAGTACTTTGTATTTCCTCTCTGCTGCCGAACAAGCAAAGAGAGAACTTTCAGATCACCACATATTGACAATTTTCAATCCTTCTAGTTACATTTCTTGAGAATAAAGTGTAAATTCCCATATCTTTCCTTCAAGTGTTCATAATGCCCTTAGGGTGGTTTCACACTGGCTTTTGTGTCTGCATGCATATGGCATGCAGACGCAAATGCAGTGCAAACGCAGGCCATACTGATGTGAACGCAGCAGAGAATCTCCGCATGCGTTCTCATTGGTATGCACCCCGGCCAGCCAATTAGCTGTCTCGGGGGCGGCCGGGAGGAGGTGATCTAGAGCCACAGCTGATCACTGCTTCAAATCTCCCGCACCGACATCACCTATTCGGTGTCAACGCAGGAGATTTAAACAGCTGTCAGATCAGCTGTTTCTCCCCTCTGACATCGGTGGGAGATCAGTGGTGGCTCTAGTTGATCTCCTGGTGGCCGCCGCTGATCACCGGCAGCCACCGGGAGAGACTTAAATGTGATCCGCAGCGTTCTTCTGCGCTGTCATGCGGAGGACACTTCGGACCCATTGACTCCAATGCGTGGTTTGTGCGCTTGCAACATGCTGTGTCCAGAGTGCGTTCGGAGGGTGCATAAATTGTGCGTATCCGAACACAAACGCAACCAAACGCAGGCACATGTGTTCCCATATGAAACATAGGAAGGCAGTGCGCAAGCATTTGGCTGCGTTCGGCGCGCTGCTTTTGCAAACGCCAGTGTGAAACCAGCCTAAGGGTACTGATTATACAGTACTTGCTATCATTGAGCTGAATCAAAAACTTTCAAACTGTTCTGGATGAATCAATAAAGATCTCCATTTGCTCGAATTGTAATCAATGTTAAATTTCTCCATCAGCCAAGGAACGTTACTGCAATACACTAGAGCACTGACTTGAGAAAAATATGTAAGGAGATACATTTCTATGCTTCTCTACCATGGGAAAAAAGTTACAGATGCTAGAAGGTACTTTCCTTATAGTCTGGACTCTAGAGCCTAAACGTTCTGCAGAATGTTTAGGAAGGTCCAAGTCTCTGACTTGGGATATGGACACACATCCGTGAAACTCAGATGACTGTAGTGCGAGTTAAAATCGCACTGCAGTCGGACCAATGTTATTTGATGTATGAGAACACATTTCCGAGTGTCGGACGTTTTTTTCTCATCCGATTCACGGACGTCAAAGCAGTCACAACAAGCTGCGATAGCATGCAATTCACGTCTGAGACTCACCAATGCAAGTCTATGGGTCTTACAAAAATCACAGACCACAGTTAGATCACTGTCGGACCACAGTCGGACTATCCAACTCTGATCAGAGTTTTCACAGCTGAAACAATTGCCAAGCTGATTTCATTCAAAAATTGCATGCAACTCTCAGATTGCGCTCAGACCACACTCTGATTACTGTTGGACAGCTCTTGGATGTGAACTCAGGTAATGTCACATAGTAGCATCACTGTTGGATGCAAAATGGAGCAAAACTCTGACAAAAGTTGTCCGAATCTCAGATCCGTGAATCGGACCGTTTTTTCACTCGGATGTGTGTCCATATCCTAAGGTTGGAAACACACTGGCCAGAGGAAAAACAGTCCGATCGATTGACGGATCCGAGAGTCGGACAACTTTTGTCAGAGTTTTGGTCCATTTTGCATTCAACTCTGATGCAACTGTCGTTCATTTTTCCAGGATCACATCTGAGTGCTGTCTGAGTGTAATACATTTTTTTTCTTAGCAGCTATTACTGTAGAATCATTTACAAGAACATTTTTGACAGTTGTCTGAGCTACAGAATGAGAATGTGTCTATTAAAACTCGCATCAGACTTGGATGGTCCGTGTGCGGTCCGAGTGTGGTATGTCTTTTTTGTAGGACCCATATACTTGCATTGGCGAGTCTTGTCCGACACTTGCATAGAATCGCAGCATACTGCGACTCACTTGTTATCTGTGTCTCGGACAAGAAAAAAAACGCCAGACACTCGGAAATGTGCTCCGGACATTGAGTAACATTGGTCCGATTGCAATGTGAGTTTCACGCCAGTGTGTCCAAGCCCTAAATCATTAAATTTGAGCTGTAAAAAAACTGTGGCTCATTGGAACTAGTGTGAAAGTCTTCATCAGAATCCTGCTTTTCATGTTCTGAATCTTCTGAATTTGTAGCTTCACGTTTCTCAGGAGGTAGAGACAGATATTTGTGGACTGAGAGACACAGGGCGAATTGCAGACAGGAAGCCCGAGTTTATAATTTCATTCTTACTTTTAAGGTGAAATCCCTCAATGTTGCATGTACAAACCTAGCAGTAATATCTATGATTTAGTGATTCCCTCCAGATCACAGGTCCGCCAAAATTAAAGCACTCTTTTTTCCCTTTAGACCGTTGTCATAGTTCTTTTACACAAACAGAGCACACTATACTTGGAGCTAATGATATGTCCCAATCACATAATTGTAAACCAAAGTATACACAATACCTTTATTACCTTAAATATTTATAATTAAGCCCATAATGTTGTTTTGTTGTTTCTTCACTACAGAACAACTAAAATATAGCAAAAGCTTTTGGGTGAATTAAGACACCTCCCTTATAGCAATTTCAATCACGTGTTAGAAAAAGAAACTTAATCCACCTCAACCACTAACTACCGAAAGGAATGATGATAGGCACGCCACCACACTCTGTTGAGCTTTGTATAAAAGACAATCTGTTTTTACTGCCCACAGCAACTAATCGTAGCTCACCTTTAATTTCTTATAGTACTAAGGTAAAAAGATTTGCTATGTTTGGATGCTATGGACACCACTATGCTCTTTGGAAGATTGGGTTAAGAAAATTTACTCTCTTCACAGCAGCCAATCACAGCATAGCTTCCATTAATTTGTAACTAATCTAATGACACCAAAATTCTCAATCAAAGGTGGTCCAAGTATTGTGCAAGAAAAAGCCTATGGGTCAGTGTTTGTGAAAAAAATGAGTACAGTAATCCAAGGTACCGTATATACTCGAGTATAAGCCGAGTTTTTCAGCACAAAAATTGTGCTGAAAAATGCCCCCCTCGGCTTATACTCGGTGGTACTGTTTCAATGTGGGGGCGGTGTCCGGGTGCTGGAGGAGGCATGGGGAGGCTGTAGTATGAGCGGCCGGTCATGTGGGGCCGCTCATTAGTTCAATGCAATATGCACTGCATCCCCCTGTCCATCAGCGGCAGGGGGAGCGGTGCATATTACATTGCACTGTGTATGCGCCTCCCCCTCACAGGTTACTGCCCCCCATGCTGCCGCACACCTTAAAATAACAAAACATTTATTCTCACCCTCCTTCACTCTGTCACAGCTGCCTCCTCTCGACCCTGCTTCTTCCTGCTTTCGCCGACGTCATGTCACCAACGCAGGAGCGATGACGTCATCGCTCCTACGCTGGTCACAGCAATAGAAGCCGGCGAAAGCAGGAAGAAGCAGGCACGGAGGGTGAGAATAAATGCTTTATAATTTTAAGGTGTGCGGCAGCATGGGGGGCAGTAACCTGTGATGGGGCCTGTATACCACTCATGGGGGCCTGTATACCACTCATGGGGGGCAGTAACCTGTGATGGGGCATGTATACCACTCATGGGGGCCTGTATACCACTCATAGGGGCCTGTATACCACTCATGGGGGCCTGTATACCACTCATGGGGGGCCGTAACCTGTGATAGGGCCTGTATACAACTCATGGGGGCCTGTATACCACTCATGGGGGGCAGTAACCTGTGATGGGACCTGTATACCACTCATGGGGGCCTGTATACCACTCATGGGGGGCAGTAACCTGTGATGGGGCCTGTATAACACTCATAGGGGCCTGTATACCACTCATGGGGGGCAGTAACCTGTGATGGGGCCTGTATACCACTCATGGGGGTCTGTATACCACTCATGGGGGTCGTTACCTGTGATGGGACCTGTATAACACTTATGGGGGCCTGTATACCACTCATGGGGGCCTGTATACCACTCATGGGGGGCTGTATACCACTCATTGGGGGCAGAAACCAGGGATGGGGCCTGTATACCACTGACGGGGGCCTGTAAACCACTGATGGGGGCCTGTATACCACTGCTGGGGGCCTGTATACCACTGCTGTGGGCCTGTATACCACTGCTGGGGGCCTGTATACCACTGATGGGGGCGCTACATACCACTGATGGGGGCACTATATACTACTGATGGGGGACTGTATACCACTGATGGGGGCCTGTATACCACTGACAGGGGGGCCTGTATACCACTGACGGGGGGACTCTATACCA
The DNA here is from genome assembly GCA_033576535.1 of Allobates femoralis. Taxonomy (NCBI): domain Eukaryota; kingdom Metazoa; phylum Chordata; class Amphibia; order Anura; family Aromobatidae; genus Allobates; species Allobates femoralis. Next base: position 267,172,498 of record JARQOC010000003.1, read on the forward strand.
GTGAAGAGGGTGCAATATACCATCTATGGAGGTCCTATATACCAGCGATGGGGGACTATATACCAGTAATGGGGGGCCATTTACCATGATGAGAGTTGGCTTCATTTCTCACCGTGTAGTAGAGGGAAGGGGAATGGATGGTGCTCACCGAATGCTTGTAGGCCGTTGGTGCCAGGCAAGGATTTCTCGCCAATCCAGACTTCAGAGACACTTTGGAAAAAGCCGGCACCAAACAACTCCAATTTTCAAATTTTATTGGTCAAGGTGTTCAGTCATTAAAATCAGCGACCTAAGGGAGCAAGTCCCGCTGGACGCGTTTCGTACACGCAGGTACTTCATCAGCAGCATAAAATAAATGATTACAAAAATGCTTTATAAAACCAAAACAAGTAGCTCCTCCCCTAAACCCAATTAAGCACATGTCATCCTATAGGCTGGAGGGGCCTATCAATCAATTGTGTCTAATTTGTAAACCTGGTACATACAAAATAAACTGAATTGAACCTATGAATAAATCCTCACTATCATACAACACTTTGTACATGAATACATTCAATACATATTATCATCATAATTTTGCCCATCATTTTATCCAATAAACTCTAGGGCTCCAGCTATGGACAATTTCCAGCAGGTGCTTGAATGTGAAATTAAAATTACTCTCGATTCTGGCACTGCTGGAATTCAAAATTTAACTGAATTGGAAAAAGCCTCTATTAAAAGCCTAAAAAATAATTCTCATGTGGTGGTGCGTCCGGCGGACAAGGGAGGGTCAGTTGTAATTATGGACAGTGCCTTATATCAAAGGGAGGTCCTGACCATGCTCGCCGACCGCACCACCTACGAACAATTACAATCTGATCCCACTGCCTATGTTCAGTCTGAATTACGTCAGTTGTTGTTGGATGGGAAACAATTGGGTGTACTAACAGATAAACTACAGGAATATTTACTTCCAGAGAAACCCTTGTGTCCCATTTTCCATGCTTTGCCTAAGGTTCATAAACTTACCTTTCCCCCTCCACTCAGACCGATTGTGGCTGGGATTGGAGGGGTTAATGAAGAATTTCCAGCTGGCTGGATTCGATGCTCCAACCATTATTTGAGAATGCTTTGGGCACAATCCGGGATACTAAACAGCTTTTAAGTGTAGTTAGGAATTTGATATGGAAACCAAAATATCAATGGGTCACATGTGACATTGTGTCCCTATATTCCTGTATTCCGCATGAGAAAGCTATTGCTGTGGTTTCTGACATATTAAATGAAAGCGATCTTTATTCTGCGGATGAAAATATGTTTATTATTATGTGCCTTACTTATCTCCTTCGTAATAACTATTTCATGTTTGATTCCAATTATTATTTGCAGAAATGTGGTGCCCAATGGGGTCTAATTTTTCCCCTTCATTGGTGAATCTGTATGCAATGGCATGGGAGAAACAGTTCATTCATTCCATGTCAAACCCTTTTGTCGATCATGTGATGTGGTGGGGGAGGTATTTGGATGATGTCATACTGATTTGGCAGTGTAACGAGGATGTGCCTCCCCCTCACAGCTCAGTGTTCAAGGATTTCATCAAGTACATCAATGCTAATGATTACAATCTAAAATTTACCCATGAGATCCATGGTGAATGTGCCCACTATTTAGACATCACCTTGCGGGGAAACGATGTTACAGGAGAGATTGTTACATTGTTGTACCGCAAGGAGATTAGTGGGAACACTTTACTCCATGCGAACAGCTGCCACCCGCGGCATGTGGTGAGAAACCTACCGCGGGGGGAACTGATCAGAGCAAAAAGGGCCTGTAGTACTACACAGGCATATAATGAGGAAGCTGCTATTGTTAGGAAACATCTTTACAACCGCGGCTACACACCGCAACAAGTGAATAGTGCCTTGATTCAGGTTGAACAAAGACCTCGCAATACACTATTAGACTGCGGTGACTCATTGCAGCAAGAGAATGGAGGCTTAAGTCAGACTGAACAGAGATCAAATAACACTGTGCAAGACCTTGATGGTGCTCCACAACATGTGAATGGAGCTATATATCAGGCAGAAAAGGGATCTCAGAATATGCAGTGAGATCGAGTAGAGGCTCTATGTCCCCAGACTTCTTATAGAATAAACTCTAGAGAGGCAAGTAAATCTATACCGACATTTTCCACATACTATAGTTTGGATTACAATGCCATTATAAAAGTAATTCATAAATATATCCCAATTTTACATGAAGATCCTATTTTACATAGGATCTTAAAACAAGGATATAGATGTGCTCCTAGGAAGTCAACGACGATTGGTAATCTTTTATCTCCTTCATTGTTTTCATCGACTGCCCGCACCCCAACTTGGCTAAACACTAAGGGCAGTTATCCTTGTGGGGGTGCTAGATGCGGCCTATGTAAATATATGACGAAGTCTATGTCAATTAAATGTTTTTCAGCAGACAGAAGCCATAGGGTTACTGGTTACATTAATTGTAACACAACCCACTTGGTGTATCTAGCTTCTTGTCTGCTGTGTAAAATGAACTATGTGGGCTGTACAATTAGGTCCTTAAAAAAGCGGTTAGGTGAACACATCTCAGGTTCAGATCCAAACTCAAGGGCTCAAAATAGAAATATGTCAGGTTTATCGCGCCATTTTAGAGATGTTCATGATGGAAACCTCTTTAGTTTAAAGGTTCAGGGAATTGAAAGAATTCCTCGAAATATAAGAGGGGGGGATTGGGGTCGCAGGGTACTTGAGAAGGAATTTTTCTGGATAATGACCCTTAATACCAGGTACCCAGAAGGGCTTAACTACCGTACAGACTGCACATACTTTTATTAAATGACACTAGGTATATGATGGGCAAAATTATGATGATAATATGTATTGAATGTATTCATGTACAAAGTGTTGTATGATAGTGAGGATTTATTCATAGGTTCAATTCAGTTTATTTTGTATGTACCAGGTTTACAAATTAGACACAATTGATTGATAGGCCCCTCCAGCCTATAGGATGACATGTGCTTAATTGGGTTTAGGGGAGGAGCTACTTGTTTTGGTTTTATAAAGCATTTTTGTAATCATTTATTTTATGCTGCTGATGAAGTACCTGCGTGTACGAAACGCGTCCAGCGGGACTTGCTCTCTTAGGTCGCTGATTTTAATGACTGAACACCTTGACCAATAAAATTTGAAAATTGTAGTTGTCTGGTGCCGGCTTTTTCCAAAGTGTCTCCTTCATTTCTCACCGCAGGCTAATACTCGAATCAATAAGTTTCCCTAGTTTTGGAGGGTAAAATTAGGGCCTCGGCTTATACTCGGGTCGGCTTATACTCGGGTATATACGGTATATAAAAATCACCTCTTACTTTCAAAACAATTTTACCCTTGCAAACCTGTGTGCTTACTGTAATTATTATTATTAGTGTAAAAAGAGAAGAAAAAGCAGCACTCACCAATCTGCGCTGAAAAACGTATTCCTTTATTTCAAATTTCACATAAAATCAGCAGATTCTGAAGTAGAACATAAGGTCTGTTAGGGGCATAAGACTTGATTTAAAGAAGCTATCTAGTCCTGGATAACCCTTTCTAAAGGCCAGATAATTGTGCAAAGAGTGTTCGCAGATCTCTGGTTGCAGTGAAATCGTGGACGCATTGTTCCATTTTGTGGCCGCGTACAAATGTAACAATGTGTCCATGATTTCACTGCAACCAGAGATCTGCGAACAATCTTTGCACAATTATCTGTGCGTGTAAATCGGTCTGGAGACACAACACAAGATATCTTCATCCTTAGGGATCTTGGCCTCAGGATTCCGAGCACATTCCAACTACCGAGATCTTCACATGCGGTCGAAATGTATATTTCATTTGTCTCTGATTCCGTTGATAAGTATGTACATGACATAAAAAATGGCAATTACCACCTTAGGCACAACTTAAATAAAGAAGAATCTATGGCACTTAAAAGCCTTAAAAGCAATGATAAAATAATCATCAAACCAGCCAACAAAGGGGGTTCTGTCGTGGCTCTTGACAAGTCATACTATACGTCGGAAATTCACAGACACAGCGACATACAAACCTATCCACACTAATCCTATATCAGACATCAGGAAGAAAATAGACACCTTGATACAGTTCCATCTACATCAGGGTACAATTGACAGTAAGCTAGCTGATTATCTACATAAACAAGATCCCATAACACCAGATATATATATATTCTTCCAAAGATACACAAAAATTTAGAGTAACCTCCAGGATGGCCAATCGTGGCATCCACGGACTCAATTCTCTCACCCCTCTCAATAACACTCGAGAAGATCCTTACTCCACTTATTCCAGCTATCAAATCGTTTCTTAAAGACACCTCTAACTTCCTGAGCCACGTACAGAGCCTAAGTAACATACCAACTACCAGTTTATTGGTTACTTTAGATGTGAACAGCCTTTACACAAGCATTGATCACGACCTTGGTGTAGAGGCTGTTGATTAGTTCCTAGATCAACGGACTACCTTTAGCGAACCACAAAAAAATATTTCGTCTGGACATTCTAAAACTAGTCCTCAAAAACAATTTCTTATTTGAGGATCAATTTTTTTACAAGTACGTGGGACCGCGATGGGGGCCAACATGACTTCTCCATATGCTAACATTTATACGGGAAAGTTTGAAGCTGACCATATTTATACTAATCCCTACTTTAAGTTGTATGCTCGTACGTGGCTCCGATATATAGATGACATTTTTCGTATATGAACCGGTGACATTAACTCTTTAACCACTTTTGTTGACTAAATAAATGGTAAAACAACTAATCTCCATTTCATCTTACAGTATGACAACCAACACATCAACTTCTTGGATACACTTATTTTCAAGACAGACAATAGCAACCTGACCAGTGACCTATATGTAAAACCAACCGATCAAAATAGTCTTTTGCACTGGACCAGTTGTCACTCCAAACACGTAAAAAAAAGTCCTACCCAAATCACAACATCATAGGGTGGAACACATCGTTTCAAACCCTGAAAAAAGGTCAGAAAGATACTATGAGATGACTGCTAAGTATCAGTTGAGGGTATACCCAGAGGCCGATTGTAGATACTTTGGCCTTACGTGACAAGGGAATCGCAATATCAATAACAGAGTGAAGTTTGTTAACACATACAGTCATATGAAAAAGTTTGCGCACTCCTCTTAATCTTACTCTTTTTTTTTCTTGTTTAAAATTGTTTTTTTGCAACAGCTATTTCAGTGTGATATATGTAATAACTGATGGACACAGTAGTATTTCAGGTTTGAAATAAGGTTTATTGTACTAACCAAAAATGTGAAATATGCATTATTTCAAAATTTGACAGGTGCCAAAGTATGGGCACCCTTCTGATTTTCATGATTTGAATACTCCTAACTACTTTTTACTGACTTACTGAAGCACTAAATTGGTTTGGTAACTTCATTGAGCTTTGTACTTCATAGCCCGGTGTATCCAATCATTAGAAAAGCTATTTCAGGTGTCCACTTGCAAGTTGTTGTCCTAGTTGCATCTTCTCTGAGGAGTGGCATCATGGGCTCCTCAAAACAGCTCTCAAATGATCTGAAAAAAAAGATTGTTCAACATAGTTGTTTAGGGGAAGGATACAAAAAGTTGTCTCAGAGATTTAACCTGTCAGTTACCACTCTGAGGAACATAGTAAGGAAATGGAAGACCACAGGGACAGTTCTTGTAAAGACCAGAAGTGGCAGGCAAACAAAAATATCAGAAAGGCAGAGAAGAAGAATGATGAGAACAGTCAAGAACAATCCACAGACCACCTCCAAAGACCTGCAGCATCATCTTGCTGCAGATGGTGTCACTGTGCATCGGTCAACAATACATCGCACACTGCACAATGAGAAGCTGTATAGGAGAGTGATGCGAAAGAAGCCGTTTCTGCATGCACGCCACAAACAGAGTCGCCTGAGGTATGCAAAAGTACATTTGGACAAGCCAGTTTCATTTTGGAAGAAGGTCCTGTGGACTGATAAAACTAGGATTGAGTTGTTTGGTCATACAACAAGGGGTTATGCATGACGCCACAAAAACACAGCACTCCAAGAAAAACACTTGCTACCCACTGTCAAATTTGGAGGAGGGTCCATCATGCTTTGGGGCATTGTGGCCAATAACGGCACCAAGAATCTTGTTAAAGTTGAGGGTCGCATGGATTCCATTCAGTATCGGCAGATTCTTGAGAATAATGTTCAAGAATCAGTGTCAAAGTTGAAGTTACGCCGGGGATGGATCTTTCAGCAAGACAATGATCCAAAATACCGCTGCAAATCTACTCAGGCATTCATGCAGAGGAACAATTACAATGTTCTGGAATGGCCATCCCAGTCCCCAGTCCTGAATATCATTGAACATCTGTGGGATGTTTTGAAGCGGGCTGTCCATGCTCGGCGACCATCAAACTAAACTGAACTGGAATTGTGTTGTAAAGAGGAATGGTAAAAAATACCTTCATCCAGAATCCAGGAGCTTATTAACCGCTACTGGAAGTGACTGTTACCCCTCGGGGGTCTGCCGCCCGTGCCCGCGGCCTGCTGCCCTTACTCCCTCTGCTGGAGCAACACTGCTCCTCTCACTTCCGGTACCACTGCTTCAGCACATGGAACTGTCTCCAATTCAGTTTCTGCTGGAAAGACTGCAGGGAGCTTGCTCCTCCCCTCAGCCAATCACCAGGTCTCTGTGTCCTGCCAATCAGGATGGCCCTGTTCTGATATAAACCTCCTGTTTCCAATCAGTCGGGGCCAGGGCAACCTTCTCCTTAGTGAAGCTGCCACTTGCTGTTTTGTTACCACGTCGCCTGGGGTCGGTTGAACACTCGTGTTCGCTTCACTGGCCCCTTCGAGGCTGATCCCGGCGGTATCCCTGTATAGGGGTCAAGCGCTCCGGGGTCTCCCTCGCTGGGTTTCCTGTGCTGCGACCGTGTGGCCCTCTCCAGGGGCGTGGGTTTTGTTCTGTTCCGCTTTGGTTAATAAACCTGTTGACTCTACGGTACTTGTCTGACTCTCTATCACCCGGTATCAGCATCCGCTTTACGCGGTCCAGTGGGTCCACGTGTGAGTCCGTCAGTAGGACGTGACAGATTTTGCCCTGGCCATGGGCCCCGCTGATACCAGGTTTGACGCCCAGAGAGAGCTAACCGCACTCCGCCAGAGTCACGACCGGGTCGTGGCGATTCTCCAGTCTTTAGAGGCCCGCTTGGGGGCGTCCTCTACTCCTGATCCCACTCTCTCTTTCCAGGTGCTGAGTCTCAACCAGGAGTGGGACCGTCTGCGTGAGGTACAGACTCAGGTGGCTTCCCATATGTCCTCTATGGATGATCGGCTTGCCAGCCTACCGAGAACGACAGGAAGCCCAGGTACCGTCCCATCGTGTCTTGTTCCTGGACCGGCTCCTCCTCCGTGTTCCTGGGGAGTCTCCATCCTTGATCCGGTGGGTGTCCCTGATGACGTCCTGCCGGCCGGTGTCCCTGATGACGTCTTGCCTGTCGGTGCCCATGATGACGTCCTGCCCGTCGGTGCCCATGATGACGTCCTGCCTGTCAGTGCCCCTGATGACGTCTTGCCTGTCGGTGCCCATGATGACATCCTGCCTGTCGGTGCCCCTGATGATGTCTTGCCTGTCGGTGCCCATGATGACGTCTTGCCTGTCGGTGCCCATGATGCCGTCCTGCCCGTCGGTGCCCATGATGGCGTCTTGCCTGTCGGTGCCCCTGATGACGTCTTGCCTGTCGGTGCCCATGATGACGTCCTGCCTGTCGGTGCCCATGATGACGTCTTGCCTGTCGGTGCCCCTGCTGACGTCCTGCCTGTCGGTGTCCCTGAGGACGTTCTGTTCCTCCTGTGCTTGTCACATGACGCCAAACCAACCGCCCTCGGGTCCCTTCTGTCCTTGGGACCGGGGCGGGGGACGCCGATGCCCCGAGCCCCCTGCGCGGGTTCCGGGCCGGTCTCCGTCCGGGGGGGGGGCGTAGAGAGGGGGGGGGTACTGTTACCCCTCGGGGGTCTGCCGCCCGTGCCCTCGGCCTGCTGCCCTTACTCCCTCTGCTGGAGCAACACTGCTCCTCTCACTTCCGGTACCACTGCTTCAGCACATGGAACTGTCTCCAATTCAGTTTCTGCTGGAAAGACTGCAGGGAGCTTGCTCCTCCCCTCAGCCAATCACCAGGTCTCTGTGTCCTGCCAATCAGGACGGCCCTGTTCTGATATAAACCTCCTGTTTCCAATCAGTCGGGGCCAGGGCAACCTTCTCCTTAGTGAAGCTGCCACTACTGGTCTGTCAGGTCGCTCCTTAATTGGTCTGTTACCTGATCTTTCTGTGTTACCTCCTCCAGATCTCGTTCCTGCCGGCTCCTGGCTGATCACCGTGTTCCTGGATGGTCTCCTGGATCTCTCCAAGCTGATTGCTGCTTCTCGCCCGGCTCCGGATCCCCCGTGGTCCTGGGATTCCCTGTGTTCCTGGATTCCCCTGTGTTCCTGGTTCCCCGTGTTCCGGGTCCTCTGTGTTCTCTGTTTCCGCTTCTTGTTGTTTACCCGGTTGCTGTTTTGTTACCACGTCGCCTGGGGTCGGTTGAACACTCGTGTTCGCTTCACTGGCCCCTTCGAGGCTGATCCCGGCGGTATCCCTGTATAGGGGTCAAGCGCTCCGGGGTCTCCCTCGCTGGGTTTCCTGTGCTGCGACCGTGTGGCCCTCTCCAGGGGCGTGGGTTTTGTTCTGTTCCACTTTGGTTAATAAACCTGTTGACTCTACGGTACTTGTCTGACTCTCTATCACCCGGTATCAGCATCCGCTTTACGCAGTCCAGTGGGTCCACGTGTGAGTCCGTCAGTAGGACGTGACAGTGACTAGAGGCTGTTATTTTTGCAAAAGGTGGATCTACTAAATATTAATGTCCCTTTTCTGTTGAGGTGCCCATACTTTGGCACCTGTCAAATTTTGAAACAATGCATATTTACTGTGTCCATCAGTTATTACATATATCACACTGAAATAGCTGTTGCAAAAAAACAATTTTAAACAAAAAAAAAGAGTAAAATTAAGAGGGGTGCCCAAACTTTTTCATATGGCTGTATAACCCCTTTTCACCTTTAATAAAGAAAACTGTCCTTGAACATTCGCCACTCCTTAAAAAGGCATAACCAGGTATCAGTAACTTTAAAAATCCACTGCTCATCTGTCACAAAAGAGCACAAAACCTTAGGAACAACCTAGTCAGGGCTGATATTGGGTCTAACATCAGAACACCAAAACAGAAGACATTAAGTAGACCACACAAGGGTACATTTCCATGCTTAGGTTGCGCACAATGTACAAATGTAAGTAAAGGTGATTCATTTGCCAACCCCGAGAACGGGTAAACGTTTCAACATTAATGTTTTTTTCACGTGCAACTCCAGCTTTGTCATCTATTTCATCAAATGTCCGTGCAGTCTCGGATTTGTTGGGGAGACCACTCAGCATTTCGGGGACTGCATCTCCAAGCACAAATCCACCATCAGGTGTAAGAACACACTTCTGCCAATTCCTGCCCATTTTATAGAACAACGCCACTCCATCAGTCAACTCAAATTTCAGGTCATCGACCATGTACCGGCACCAAGGAGTGGGGTAATAGGATACGTATGTTGAAAGAAAGGGAAGCCTATTGGATTTACCATCTCAATACCCTTTCTCCCAATGGTTTAAATCGTGAATATGAAATGTATTACTGAGTCTTGTTCGAATAACAGAGGGTGTCAATACACTTGCTAGTAAGTAATTCCTAGTCTAAATAGTGAGGATCCTATTGAGATTGCTTATCTGTTGATATATGTAAAGTAATGCCCTTAATATACTTATAATGTGTGCAATGCCTTCTCAAACTGCTCTTTCTCATCCTCTAGGCAGGGCAAAGTCATCCATGATGAAATCTGATGGGCACTTTCCTCACAAACAAGTATCTGCAGCACTGTGCACCCACATATACAGTTAGGGCCAGAAATATTTGGACAGTGACACAATTTTCGCGAGTTGGGCTCTGCATGCCACCACATTGGATTTGAAATGAAACCTCTACAACAGAATTCAAGTGCAGATTGTAACGTTTAATTTGAAGGGTTGAACAAAAATATCTGATAGAAAATGTAGGAATTGTACACATTTCTTTACAAACACTCCACATTTTAGGAGGTCAAAAGTAATTGGACAAATAAACATAACCCAAACAAAATATTTTTATTTTGAATATTTTGTTGCGAATCCTTTGGAGGCAATCACTGCCTTAAGTCTGGAACCCATGGACATCACCAAACGCTGGGTTTCCTCCTTAATGCTTTGCCAGGCCTTTACAGCCGCAGCCTTCAGGTCTTGCTTGTTTGTGGGTCTTTCCGTCTTAAGTCTGGATTTGAGCAAGTGAAATGCATGCTCAATTGGGTTACGATCTGGTGATTGACTTGGCCATTGCAGAATGTTCCACTTTTTTGCACTCATGAACTCCTGGGTAGCTTTGGCTGTATGCTTTGGGTCATTGTCCATCTGTACTATGAAGCGCCGTCCAATCAACTTTGCAGCATTTGGCTGAATCTGGGCTGAAAGTATATCCCGGTACACTTCAGAATTCATCCGGCTACTCTTGTTTGCTGTTATGTCATCAATAAACACAAGTGACCCAGTGCCATTGAAAGCCATGCATGCCCATGCCATCACGTTGCCTCCACCATGTTTTACAGAGGATGTGGTGTGCCTTGGATCATGTGCCGTTCCCTTTCTTCTCCTAACTTTTTTCTTCCCATCATTCTGGTACAGGTTGATCTTTGCCTCATCTGTCCATAGAATACTTTTCCAGAACTGAGCTGGCTTCTTGAGGTATTTTTCAGCAAATTTAACTCTGGCCTGTCTATTTTTGGAATTGATGAATGGTTTGCATCTAGATGTGAACCCTTTGTATTTACTGTCATGGAGTCTTCTCTTTACTGTTGACTTAGAGACAGATACACCTACTTCACTGAGAGTGTTCTGGACTTCAGTTGATGTTGTGAACAGGTTCTTCTTCACCAAATAAAGTATGCGGCGATCATCCATCACTGTTGTCATCCGTGGACGCCCAGGCCTTTTAGAGTTCCCAAGCTCACCAGTCAATTCCTTTTTTCTCAGAATGTACCCAACTGTTGATTTTGCTACTCCAAGCATGTTTGCTATCTCTCTGATGGATTTTTTTCTTTTTTTTCAGCCTCAGGATGTTCTGCTTCACCTCAATTGAGAGTTCCTTTGACCGCATGTTGTCTGGTCACAGCAACAGCTTCCAAATGCAAAACCACACACCTGGAATCCACCCCTGACCTTTTAACTACTTCATTGATTACAGGTTAATGAGGGAGACACCTTCAGAGTTAATTGCAGCCCTTAGAGTCCATTGTCCAATTACTTTTGGTCCCTTGAAAAAGAGGAGGCTATGCATTACAGAGCTATGATTCCTAAACCCTTTCTCCGATTTGGATGTGGAAACTCTCATATTGCAGCTGGGAGTGTGCACTTTCAGCCCATATTATATATATAATTGTTTTTCTGAACATGTTTTTGTAAACAGCTAAAATAACAAAACTTGTGTCACTGTCCAAATATTTCTGGCCCTAACTGTAGGCACAGCTTCTCCAACAATATGGCTGCTGCTATATAAGCGACTAGTTTGCCTCTATTTCCGGCCTCCAGCACATCCTAGAAGGTCTTTTTCACAACTTTTTCTTTGCGCATGTGAAGGTCGCCCGATCGGACATTTTTTTTCCCTATCCAAGATGGCGCATGCGCAATGTGCTCGTGAGGTTTTTTGCTCCCTGCCCAACCAGGAAGTGCCGGCCAGCTTAAAAGACCGCAGCACTTTGCCATATTCACTCCCAGCCTCCTACACACCAGGCACAGGACACAAGGTAACGCTGCCCTCCCAGACCCACTGGTCTGTCCTTCTCATCCTATTTCTCATTGCCTAATATTTCTTTCCTCAGCAGGACGGGAGTCATATGCCAGCATTGACCAATGGGTATGTAACTCCTCTCCCTAATCCCAATATCTCTCTACCTTTACTCCAACTTATTCCATGTCTCTCTCTTCAGTGGCTTCCCAAGCAACCTAAACCCAATTTTCTGCCTCAGAGGCTCATTCGCCTTGCAGCACCCAGGTAATGTTTATCCCCATAACTATATCTCCATTAATACATGTATTATTCCTTAAAAATGCAGATTTGCATCTATAAGAGATTGCTCCTATCATAACTAACTGAACAGCATACCGATAATGCTGTTCTGCATTTTATATCATATTTGTTACACGTACATTGGATAAAACATTTACCCACTGCAACATAGGCCCGTAGGGCTTCAGAGTTACAAACACATTTTTTTTTCTAGATCATATTGGACGTATTTAACTTCTGTTTCTCTCGTGTTCACTTAATCTTCAGAGTAACCCAAACTTTCCCCTCTCCCCCTTTCATATGATCCCACTTAGGTGTTGCTTGATTCCCTATACCACTGCAACTCTTTAGAAATTGCATCCTTGACAGATAAAGGTATTCTTATCATATGTCACCTAACCTAGAGTATTGTACACTCAAGTCAGCTGTCTTGTCATCTCCAATCCCCTTCTGTTCCAAGCTGTCATTTCTTCATAGACTCTCTTTTTTCCCTTTCCTCCTCCCAGCTACTTCATCTCTTCTCCCCAACTCTCCATCTCTTTCCTTCTCATTTTCTCATTACTTCACTTACACCATCACATTTTGCACCTCACTTCCTTCCCATTTTTTTCACACCCCGTTTCTTCTAATCACCAGGTAGAATGACATCAGTAAATTTAACTTGTCAATATACTTGTGTTTGTTTTCTTTATTGATTAATTTTGACATTTCTTTGTTTATGTACCAATTTAGTAAATTACTCCCTGAGGAAAGTTCATGTTGAGCCAAAATGTGGGACTGTAAACCTTGCTTGTACAATAAAAAAATGACAAAAAGAAATTTTTTCTCAGACTGCCTATTTCATATTTAAGTGTGCCGAGGCTAACATTACTTACCCCTCGAAAATAAGACATGGTGCATCTTTGGGAGCAAAATTTGATATAAGACACTTATTTTTGAGAAAACATGGTAGCTGTGTTATTCAGACATCATTTTCGTCTAACAGCAGCTAACAGAGCCATTAGTGGAAGATTAGGGATGAATTACATTTTTTATATTGTTAAAAAATATATAGATAATATGGAATGGGATGAGGATTAATATAAACATATTTCTAAAATTTCAAAAAAGGGTTGTTTTATTATGTATTGATATTATACGGTTTTAAGAGATAAAAATCTTTTTACTATATTAGCAGCAATTATAGTGTACATTTTATAAACTTCACCCTGTATGTTAATCAGGGAGGATCAAATGTGATAAAATTTGACAGTTGCTCAAAGTCATTAAAGAAATTCAATTTACATCAAATTTATTCAATGCAAAATTAATTTACTTCATTTTCATGTAGTATATAAATGTATAACTGTTCTGTATAAGTTTACTGAAAACCACAGGACTTCACAGTATATCCCCAGTAAAATCACCCACTGCTCTATGCATGACATCACTGGTTTTCAGGGATGCCACCTGCCGGGCTACCCTGTGTTACACTGCGAGATTTAACATGCACTGAGAGGGATCGCAAGATGTGACGTGATCGTGGGGTTGCAATAGGTTATCATGACAGCGAAAGGTCAGATGATGACCACCTGTGACAGTCATGAATCAACTCCTGTGAACACTACCTGAGCACTGGCATTCACAGGAGATGATAATTTGTGCTGTCCAGAGTTGCACATCAGCACGGCTCTGTACAGCACAAGCAGTCAGACAGTGGAGGCTTCAACTCCTAAGGGTACCGTCACACGTCATGATATTGCAAACGATATCGCAGAAACGACCTGTTTTTTGAGGCGTGGCTACGATGTCTAAACGATATCGTAGCGTGTGACTCCTACATATGACGACGATAATACGTCGTATCGTTAATCGCAGATTTCTGAACATGTTCAGGAATTTGACGATTTCCGACCGTACATATTTGCTACATCGTGCAATGTGACACCTGTGTAACGATCTTATAGACGATTTCACCTATTCCTACAATGGCTGCTCTTGATCGCAGAGTACTGTCAACGATCACTGGCGCGTTTCCAAATTGAAGTTCGTAAACGACATCTTTGCTTGTGACACCACACAAGCGATATCGCAGAATCGTTCATGCGATCTCTATCACGTGACTTTTAAGACGATATCGTTTGCAATATCGTGACGTGTGATGGTACCCTAAGGGTAGTAGTAAAATCAATAAAAATGTAAAAGTTTTAAAAAACATGAAAAAAACCCACAAATATATAAGTCGCCCTTTCCACCATAAATCAAAATAAAAAACACATATGGGTATAGCAATGTTCAGAATTGCCCAATAGATCAAAATCTAAAGCAAATTGAACGGTTAAGTGGAAAAATGTTAAAACACCACAATTACATTTTCTTGCTCACAGCAATGTTGTAATAAAATGCAATAGTAGGCAATCAAAACATTGCATCTATACAAAAATGGTTTTATTAAAAATGTCAGCTCGCGATACAAAAAAGAAGCCCGTCACACACCTCCAAATTATAAAAAGTGAATATGCCACCCATCTCGGTAATTGGCAACAAAAGCGTAATATTTTGATTGACAAATTTCAAATTTTTTTTCACTACTTAAATAAATAAAAAACTTTACATGGAGGAGTGTACTGACAGGTCAGGTTTACCATATAGTGAACATGGTAAATAAAAGAATGAAAACATTTTCATCGAGTTGCACTTTTTTTCTGGTTTCAACACACTTGGATTGTTTTCCATTGTTGCTGTACCACTCTCCCCCAAAAAATTAATCATCACATAACTAAATTGACAGAAAAATATAAAAATGATGGCTCTTGCAACAAGTGGAGAAAAATTGAAAACAAAAATTGAGAAAATTGCCCATGGGTGAAGGAGTCAATGATAGCATTATAATTCTAACAGACATGGCAAATATGCCTTTTTTGTGTCCTGAAAAAAACTTTGTTTACAGGATTTAAGTGTCCTAAAATTGCCTCTTCCAATTCTTTAGTTTTACCCTTATGAAAAATAATCCCAAGTAATTCCTTAACAATCTCCAAATGTTTGTTCATGCTGTTATACATCCCTACATTTCATCACTGGTATTGATTATTTCATTTTTATAATAATCCCTTTCAACAAACCTATTAATCATAATATCCTTGTTCTGATGATAGGTGATCAGAACATTACTTGTGCAGTCTTTTAAATTGTCCCTTAGGAATCCCAAAGCAAGACAACTTTTCTATTCAAAAGATTTTTCTTATCAGTGTTTTTAGTATAAATCCTGGTTTTCAACAATCCCCCTTTAACTGTACCCTGACATCCAAGAAGCTAATCTCACTGTCATGTTTCTCCAATCCGAATTTGATATGTAAATGACATTCATTAAGATAAAATTTAAAAGTTAAAACCTCTTAACTGAATCCAAAAAATGTCATCCATATATCAGACCCAATATTTCTCTATGTCATACTATGTATCTCCCACGATACTCTGACATCCCTTTGACAGGGGATTATGGAAGTAATCATTGATTTATGATTATTTTAGTCTGAAACATAATAGGTTGTAGGGCTTATTAAGAATACTATTTTAAGAAGTATTAAACAGAAGTGTACTTGCTTCCCAATAAAGTAATAAAGTTAAAACTTTTAATATTAGTGTATTAGTGATATTAGTGTAATTAAAATGGCATGGTTTCTTTTTTTAAGATGGCTTCTGTAATGTTTTAAATGTGAGTGTACAATTGCAAAACATTCATTAACATTATGGATATCTACACATGTGCAACGGCTGCAAGGGCCTGGTGTACTCGACCAATCAGGTTGTAGTCGGATGGATATCACGGTGGCAATCTCAGCGGTCTTGGCCCTGACCGTGCATGAAAAGGGGATATTTACAAGGGATTAAAGTTTTATCGTGACGCCACCTATGGTGCCTGGTCAGGGATGACCAACACTGCTTGTGTGAACCACAGGGGGATAGATGTAGGAGTTTGGATGTAACACTCCCCACAGGCAGAGCGGGACCCCCGGGATTTAGTATAACAGTCAATGTGGATGATGGTGGTGGTAGTTGTGATGCAGGAAGGTGCAGACAGGGGATGCTGTTCTTACCAGGTTCTTTACTTGTAACTTTGATCAGTGTAGACCCAGCATGGTACTGTGCTCTTCCTGATTACAGCTTGTCCAGACCTCGGATAGTCCAGGAACACTCTGCTGAGACCCTTTTTGTAAGCCTTTCTTTGCTGCCTTCTCTGCGCTGATCTTCTCTCCTTCCTCTATCCTGTGCCTTAATTCTACTAGTCCAAGGCAGGTGACTGCAGGCCCTGTCTAACGACAGCCGACACGTCCTCTTGACCCTCTGTAGTTGCTGTACCCTGATGTGTACATGGGGTTGGCTACTGCTCATGCAGACCAGTAGCTTCTGATTTTCTGGCTTGAATTTACAGTCTCACACCAGGTTTGGGCCGGTCCCCTCATGCAGCCAGTTCCTCTACCAATGACCTGGGTGGTGGTTGTAGATTCAGGGGCCCTCTGGCCAGGGTTCTGTGGTGACCTACCCACTGTCCCACTCCACCCTGAAACTAGTCTCCCCTAGAGCTCCATTCTGTGTTAATGTTGCTCCTTATTCTTCTGCTGACTCCTGAAGACTAACTCCTCACTCACTGTGTCCCCTCCTAAACTAACTCCCCCCTCCAGCCAACAGATGGGGACTGCCCTCTAGAGGGGTCTCTTCCAACCTGCACCTCTTGGTCTGGAGTTGCCAATCATTGTTGGGTGTAGGTGTATGTCTCAGGTTTGTGTTCCTGTCCTTCCTGAGAGCAATAACACCATACCTGTGGATTAGGTGGAGAATCACTGTGAGGACCAAGACACAGTGGCGGCACACTCCACGTGGCAAAGCACAGCATGTCCGCGGGCTGTAAAAGAGGTATAAAGGTGTTAAGTATAAGAACATGCACATTTTTAATGTGCACATTAAAAATAACAACTTCTCCCCTTTATGGGAGGCAAGTTCTCTTAAACGTTACAATACAAAAGTATTAAAACATTCACAGTTAGGAGCTTCCTGCGATCACACCAGTACAGTTCGCCACCTTGCAGGGTTTCAAACACAACTGGTGGAAACTACCCCAAACCGCCGTAAACTTCATCCCTGGGCATGGCTACAGAGCACAAAGACTATAGGTTGACCTGGTTCTTCGGCCTCGACCTACGGTTTTTGAGGTCACTAGAACAGAATTTCACATAAGTGAAAATGGTTCCGGTTTTGCACCTTACCATGCTGGTCCGAAAACCAATAAGAGGCACGTTAAGAAGTTCAACTTATTTACAAGACTTTTCCTGGTCATTTCACAGCTCGATGACATGATTGTTCTTAATCTTATCAAACAACTATCTACAGTTTGTCTAGCCGGCTAATTAAAACATTACTTGAACACATTAATTACAGCTACCGTACAGGTTTACTCCCTAGCCAGGTTGCACTAAAACTAAACTACTATATACATTAAGCTACCACAAGTACATGGTCTTTACCCCTTCCTTTGCTCAGATGGAAGGTTGGCAAACTGTTAACCTCCACTTCTTGGGAACATGAGTAGCACGCCTTCAGGCTTGCTTCGCCACAGGATCCCATGTCTGCAGTCTAGCCAGTGAGGGGGTTGCACATCCACCTCATTGAAGCTGAGCATTGCAGTTTCTTTGTCTTCAGCCGAGGGAACCAAAGACTTTTTGGGGCGAGCCGAAGGAAGTGGCATTGTGGATTAGGTGCAGTATCACTGTGGCGACCAAGACGCAGGGGCACCACACATGCGCAAGGAGAACCCTTTATCCTGAGAGATTCTCTGTCGACTAAGCAGATGCGGGAATACTGAGTGGCCTATTTGCAAGCAAAGAATGCGGACATGTGTAGTAGCATTGTTAGAACGCCAAGCTATTGGCGCATATTGTATTACACTGATATACAAGTTGGATAAGTCCACTAATTTAGCTATTATGTGACACCTGTAATTTTAACCTTATAATTGAAAGCACTTTATAATAAATAGTTTTTTCAATATGAATATTACTTGGCAATGATATTGTCCTATGCATTTTATTATTTAATAATATTTGCACCATACACTTTATGTATTGCTTGTTTGATATGCATATAATACTCTATTAACATTATTCTTATATTCATGTAAATATGTTTCACCCTTTAACCCCCGTCCCGACATCAGTCACACTCATGCATCCTGAGTCAGTGGTACTTCCCGACCAAGGACGCACGGGTGCGAAGCTCCAGTGACCGGGATCGCCAAAAAGTTACCAGAGCTACTGGAAAGAGGAAACCCCTTCTTGATGTCAGGGTGAGTGGCTTTGCCACCCTGCACCCATGATCGCTGTGATTGGCTGTTCATTTCTGAGCAGCCAATCCTAGCGATCTTCAGTCTTCAGCTAATATAAATTCTGCTATATGGCTCTTCCAGAAATTCAAGATACTGATAGATCCTCTGAGAGTGTAGGTATTATCCAAACACAAATTTATTAATTCTTGCAAATACAAACAACGCTTTTCAGCCAAAAATGGCCTTCATCGGTTATAATATGATTGCATATTATATCTGATGAAGGCCATATTTGACTGAAATGCATTGCATGTATTTGCATGTTATAGTAAATTTGTGTTTGGATAATATCTACACTCTCAAAAGATCTATCAATATCTTGAATCTCCAGAAGATCCATATAGAAGAAAATCCCGGTTACATTGCATTAATTAATGACATCCTCGCATGAGGCTAGCATAGTCCCTCGACTTGAGCTGCATACTGGAGAACAAGAAAAGGTGATCCACAACTTTGGATCAATAGTGCGACATAGCAAGACCTTACAAGGATGAGTGCACAAACCTGTTTCATGCAGAAAGAAAAGTTTTTACCCCACCTGATGAAGACGGCTTAGACCGTTGAAACGCGTTGTGGCAGTGGTATTGGAGGAAGAATAAAGGTCGGTTCTTATCCACTAAATTGTCCAGTATTTCTTTGGCGCTCCCTGAGACCGCTGTACTATTGTTTTTATGCAAACCTGTTTCATGTCATATTGTAAATGTCCAGTCTACACTCAGATCTCTGTGCCCCTGTTTTTTTTCTCCTCTTCCCTTTTTTATGACACTCTTCATCTATGGAAGGAGCTGTGTTAGCCCTTTCCAGAGGATGGAGCACTGGAGGGGGTGGGTATTGCCCTCTCCAATGCTGATGAGAGTGATCACTCCCATCAGCAAGCAAGGCGGTGTCACAGCACTTAGGGTCCATGGAGAAGGAGCACCGCACTCTTATCTGTCTCCCTTTGTAATCGGTCCACCATAATGTAATTGCAATGGGCTAATCATTACCATGGTAACCCAATATTGCCATGACAACCTGATGTTGCCATGACAACGTCCATTCACCTGACCCAAGCCTCCGAGATCATGTGATCTCTGTAAAGTGGGTTTGCCACACTGACAGGTGCACAGTATGGCAGATCACTGTTATCAGTGTGACCCCAGAGACTACAGCAAGGGATCAAGTGTCCTTTTGCTGCTGTCTTTGTGGTCACACTGATGGTGCACTGTATGGCAGATCATTGCCATATAGTGTACTGTTAGTGGGACCCCAGAGACTGTAAGAAGAGGACACTTGATCGCTTGCTGCAGTCTCTGGATGTAGCAGAGGTGATTGAGTGTCGTGGGACCATTGTTGTAATGGGTATGGAGTAATAAAAATGGAGCCTAAATTTGTGTTTATGTTTTGTTTAGTGTATTTTTTACTATTTGAGATTCCTAATGGCTGGGTCTAACATTGATCTTACATTATGAATCTCGTAATTAGTGCCAGCTGCCAATACAAAGCTGACTTTAACCCCATTATTACCTAGTTTGCAACTGGCACCACAGCAACTGGAAAAGTCTGGGTACAGCGTAAGAAAATAGCGCTTCAATGAATGCACCATTTTACCATTTCTTGGGGTGGCTGCGGGCTGCGACTTGCAGCATGTGAGGCCCGGAATGCTTGGACCTCCCAATAGTGAGGATCCCTGCCCTCAGCTGTCTAATTCTACCTGGCTGGAAACCAGAAATACAGCAAAGCTCTACATCTTTTTTTTTTTTAACTATTTCTATAAATAAAAAAAATGATGTCGGGCTTTGCTGTATTTTTGGTTGCCACTCAAGTACAAATAAGCAGCTGGGGGTGGGTGGCAGTCCGTAGCTGCCAAGTTGTACCTGCATGGCAACTAAAAATACGGCAAAGCCCCATGTAATTCTTTTTTTTAATTAGTTCTACAAATAAAATAAAACATGATGGAACTTCGCTGTATTTTTGGTTTCTAGACCGGTACGCCTAGGCAGCTGGGAGCTGGAATCCTCAGCATGGAGAGGCCCAAATGTTCTGGTCCCCCATGCTGTAAATTGCAGCCCACAGCAACCCTAAAAAATGGTGCATTCATTGGAGGCGCCATTTTCTGGTGCAGTACCCAACTCTTGCAGTTGCCCTGCGGATCGTGGCAAACTGAGTAAGAAAGGGGTTAATGTCAGTGACAGAGGAGTGGTGACATCACTCACTGAGTCACCTGGGCTTCCCGGAGCAGTGAACTCACGTGGCCCCGCTGCCGGCGGGTCATCTGAGTTCTTTGTCGTAGGTGTTGCGCTCTGTCATATTTTTGGTTGCCAGCCAGGTATAAGTAGGCAGCTGGTACCTTCCTGCTGTACATGTGCTGGTTACCAAAATTACAGTGGAACCCCATAAATTAGTGCAAAACCCCTGCTATATACTCACTGTGTAAGCTTTGCTGCATATTTGCTGAGTATTAAGCTTACATTGAGTTCTGTGGGTAAAACTAGCAGTAAAATAAGCTGAAAAAATTGACGTGCTGCAGATTTTTCTTTTGGAAAATATGTGCAATTCCGTCTTGCTAAAATCTGCTTCATGGCACAACACTGATTATTTCCAACACACTTTACAGGGAAGTTGCTGTACTGCAGAATTGACACAAAAAAAATAGGGAAAATTGAGGCAAAAAATGCAGGTAATCCGCATCTTTGGCACATAGCTTAAATATCACAAACCACCTACAGTACCTTATGAAAGTATTTTGCCCCCTTGAACTTTTCAACCTTTTGCCACATTTCAGGCTTCAAGCATAATGATATAAATTCTAATTTTTTTGTGAAGAATCAACAACAAGTGGGCCTCATTCGTGAAGTGGAACAAAAGTTATTGGATATTTAAAACTTTTTTAACAAATAAAAACTGAAAAGTGGGGCATGAAATATTATTCGGCCCCCTTGAGTTAATACTTTGTAGCACCACCTTTTGCTGCAATTACAGCTGCAAGTCACTTGGGTATGTCTCTATCAGTTTTGCAAATTTAGACTGAAATTCTTGCCCATTCTTCCTTGCAAAACAGCTTGAGCTCAGTGAGGTTGGTTGGAGAGTGTTTGTGAACAGCAGTTTTCAGCTCTTTCCACATATTCTCGATTGGATTCAGGTCTGGACCTTTGACTTGGCCATTCTAACACCTGGATACGTTTACTTGTGACCCATTCCATTGTAGATTTTGCTTTATGTTTAGTATCATTGTCTTGTTGGAAGATAAATCTCCCTACCAGTCTCAGGTCTTTTGCAGACTACAACAGGTTTACTTCCAGAATGGTCCTGTATTTGGCTTCGTCCATCTTCCCATCAATTTTAACCATCTTCCCTGTCCTTGCTGAAGAAACCATGGCCCAAACCATGATGCTGCTTCCACCATGTTTGACAGTAGAGATGGTGTTTTGAGGGTGATGAGCTGTTTTGCTTTTACGCCAAACATATCGTTTTGCATTGTGGACAAAAAGTTCAATTTTGGCTTCATCTGACCAGAGCACCTTATTCCACATGTTTGGTGTGTCTCCCAGGTGGCTTGTGGAAAACTTAAAAAAGACGTTTTATGCACATCTTTGAGAAATGGCTTTCTTCTTGCCACTCTTCCATAAAGGCCAGATTTCTGCACTGTGCAACTGATTGTTCTCCTATGGACAGACTCTCCCACCTCAGCTGTAAATCACTGTAGTTCATCCAGAGTGATCATGGGCCTTTTGCCTGCATATCTGATCAGTCTTCTCCTTGTTCGAGATGAAAATTTAGAGGGACAGGTCTGATACTCCTTCCATTTCAATATGATCTTTTGCACAGTGCTCTTCGAGATGTTTAAAACTTGGGAAATCATTTTGTATCCAAATCCGGCTTTAAACTTCGCCACAACAATATCTCGGACCTGCCTGGTGTGTTGCTTGGTCTTCATGATGCTCTCTGCACTTGAAACAGAACCCTGAGACTATCACAGAGTATGTGCATTTATACAGAGACTTGATTACACAGGTGGATTCTATTTATCATTACCAGTCATTTAGGACAACATTGGATCATTCAGAGATCCTCACTGAACTTCTGGAGTGAGTTTGCTGCACTGAAAGTAAAGGGGCCGAATAATATTGCACACCCCACTTTTCAGTTTTTTTTGTTAAAAAAGTTTAACATATCCAATAAATTTTGTTCTACTTCACGATTGTGTCCCACTTGTTGTTGATTATTTACAAAAAAAATAGAATTTATATCTTTGTTTGAAGCCTGAAATGTGGCAAAAGGTTGAAAAGTTCAAGGGGGCCAACTACTTTCACAAGGCACTGTAAATACTCACAAACCAAGTCCCCACTCAAAAACGTCACTACTTCCTTTCTGAGCCCGGCCAAGCCCTAAAAATTGTTTTCCCACCACATATGGAGTATTAGCATACTCAGGAGAAATTGTCCAACATATTTTGGAGTCTATTTTATCATGTTGCGTTTGAGAAAATGAAAAAAATCTATATTTTTTCACAAATCTTGCAGCCTACATATTTTCATATTCATAGCTCAACATTATAAAAATCTGTGAAGCACCTGGGGATTCAAGGTGCTCACCACACATCCAAATAAATTCCTTTTGGGTCTGGTTTAAAAAATGTGGTCACTTGTGGGGGCTTCAGCTGTTTAGGCACATCATGGCCACTCCAAACAGGACATGATCCCTACAGATCATTCTATCAATATCTGTGCTCCAAAATGTCACTCTTTCCCTTCAGAGTCTTGCCATGCATCCACACAGTGGTTTTCCACCACATATGAGGCATCGGTGTACTCATTACAAATTGACCAACAAATTTTACCATCCACTTTATCTTGTTGCCCTTGTGAAAATTAAAATTAAATTGAGGCTAAAAGAACATTTTTGTGTTAACTAAGTACTTTTTCATATTCATGGCTCAATATATGAAACACCTGGGTTTCAAAGTGCTCACCATGCATCTAGATAAATTCCTTGGGAGGCGATCTAGATTCCTAAAAGGGGTCACTTGTGGGGAAGCTCCATTGGTTAGACACACAGGGGCTCTCCAAATGCAACATGGTGTCCGTTAACAATTGCAGGTAATTTTCCACTTGAAACATCAAATGTTGCTCCTTACCTTCTCAGCCCTGACATGTGCCAAAACAGTGGTTTTCCGCCACATATGAGGTATCAGTGTACTCAAGAGAAATTACCCAACTAATTTTAGGATCATTTTGCTTGCTTGTTGCTCTTGTGAAATTGAAAACATTGAGGCTAATAGAACATTTTTCGTGGCTGAAAAGTATTTATTCATTTTCATGGCGCAATGTTATAAAATGGTGTGAAGCACCTAGGGGTTAATAGTGCTCACCACACATCTAGATAAATTACTTAGGGGGTCTAGTTTCCAAAACACAATCACGTATGGGGATTTTCCACTGATTAGGCACATCAGGGGCCAGGGTCGGATGAGCCCACCGGGCGATCCTCCGGTGGGCCCCAGGTCCTGGTGGCTTCTTCTCCTCTGCCTTGTCCCCCTACTCCCCTGTGCTTCACAGAGAGGGTTCTGAACTTCTGACTCTCGAGGGTCCACCCCCCGGAGCTACCGCTAATCGTATCAACCTGCATAGCGCCGATACAATTAGCCTCTCTGTCCCTGTGCGGTACAGCGGGGAGCGATCTCCCCGCGGTACCACTGCCTATTATGTGCAGCCACAGCACAGTGAACACTGGACGTCTCAGGATGATGATATCATCACTCCGGGACTCAGCTTCCTGTGTGTGCCAATAGCAGTGTGATTCCCCAGTGCTGGACACTGAAGGATTATTGGTGAGGTAGGTAGAGTGTTTTTTTATTTTTATTTTTTAAACTGCACAGGGCCCATGATGGGGACATATAGGGGACCATACAGGGGTCTGTCCTGGGACCATACAGGGGCCCAGGATGGGAACCATACAGGGGCCCAGGATGGGGACCGTACAGGGGCCCAGAATGTGGACCATATTGGGGCCTTGGATGGGGACCATGCAGGGACCCATCCTGGGGACCATACAGGGGACCATGCTGGGGACATGTAGTGGCCCAAGATGGGGACTTAAAGGGGCACAGGATGGGGATATATACCAAGGGCCCAGGATGGGGACATATAGAAGGCTCCCACAATGGGTGCATATACCAGGGGCCCAGGATGGAGGACAATATACACCAGGGGCTCAGGATGGGGCATGGGGGACATATACCAGGGGCCCAGAATGGGGGCATATAAAAAGAAGAAAGGGGCCCAGGATGGGGTACTATAGGGGCCCAAGATGGGAGACTTATACCAGGAAGAAAGGGCCCAGGATGGAGTACTATAGGGACCTAGGATGGGGGACATACCAGGAAGAGGCCCAGAATGAGGGACATATATACCCAAGAGTGGCCCGGGATGGGGGACAAATATATATACCAGGATGGGGGACACATAAACTGTTATAAGGGACATATATACTAGGAAGGACACAGGATGGGGACATATATATCAGGGTGGGGGACATATATACCATGATGAGCCACGTGTTTACCAGGATGGAGACCTGTATACCAGAATGGGGACATATATATACCAGGATAGGAGACACATATGTTAGGATAGCGTCAGGATGAGAGACGTATACACCAGGATGGGGGACATACAATATATAACAGGATAGGGTACAGTATTTACCAGGATGTGGACACATGTACCAGGGTGGGGACATATATACCAGGATAGGGACATATATACCTATAAGGGACCTAGGATAAAGAACACTTGCACAGTGGTGGCATGATTATGCAGGGGGCACAGTGGTAGCATTATTATATGGGGGTCACAGTGGTGACATTATTATGTGTGGTGCACAGTGGTGACATTATTATATGGGGGCACAGTGGTAAAATTATTGTGTGAGATGCACAGTGGTGGCATTATCATGTGGGGACACAGTGGGGGTATTACTATGTGGGGGCACAGTGGTGGTATTACTATGTTGGGGGGTAAGAGGAGCCCTATTTTTGCATCATACAGCAGGGTCAGTAATAGGGACACATACGGCAGCAGTAGCTCAGCACTGGGGCATCAGTAGGATGAGGAGTTTGTCCAGTTTGGGAATTCATAGGACGAGGCTGGAAATGTGAGAAATCAGAGGTGTCTCTTTTGCAATTGATCTAGATAGCTAGTGATATTTTCGTGTAGGTCTGGGGACCTAGAATGGGTCAACATAGAGGACCAGAATGGAGGAACATAGGGGCCCAGGATGGTGGACATTATTAAATAAAGGGGGCTAGGATGGGAGACATTATTAATATAGGGGGGCCAGAATAGAGGAACACACATATTTGTCTATGGTGGCAAGTGGAGATATATTTCCTGTGGGGACCAATTAGGCAACATTATTGATATAATATAATTTACTTTTGAAAATACTGTTTTCCATGAGGGAAACAAAATGGAGGTCTTGCTACTGTTCAGGGCGACACTATTTGTTGTTTTTTTTTGTTGTTTGATGTAGTTTAGAAATCTTGTTTCAGATATTGATCAGATATTGATAACTCTTATTTTCTGACAAGATGAGTTTTGGCTATAAGATGTGATATCGGTCTGCGACAGATGAAGACAACTGAAGATGAAGGACTTCACTAGAGAGATTACTGTGAGTGGTATTACCTATACATGCACACTACGCTATATATAGAACTCCTGTGTATAATGTCACCGTTGATCGACTGTATTTCCTGTGCACTGACACTATATACAGAGCTTCTGTGTATAATGTCACCAGTGATCACTGTATAACTTGTACACTGATGCTCTATACAGAACTCCAGTGTATATCACGGTGATCACTGTGTTACATGTACTCGGACACAATATACAGAGCTCATGTGTATAATTTCACTTATAATCACTTTATTACCTGTACACTGACCAAATATACAGAGCTTTTTTACATTTTCATTTTTTAGTATTATTTATCACTATGTGGTGGCATTATGTGCTTTGTTCATGATGTGGCGGTATTTGATCCTTGTATGTGGTATTATTCGGTCACTATAAAGTGGTAATATGTGGTCTTGTCATAGTGTGGCGGTATTTATGCCTTGTCCGTGGTAGTATTTCGATCACTATGTGGTGGTATTATGTGCTTTGGTCATGGTGTGGCAGTATTTGTGTCTTGTATGTGGTATTATTCAGGCACTATGTGGTGGTAATATATGATCTGGTCACAGTGTGGTGGTATTTCTCCCTTCTATGTGGTATTATTAGTCTTGGTATAGTGGATCGTGGTCGATCATTTGCTTTATCTGATAACAGTAACGGGAAAATTCTTTATTTCTGATAGATATTAAATGCTTGCATTTTTAACCCCTCCCTGTCCTGTGACTATTACACAGCAGCAGAGATGCACTTAGGGTGGAAGCACACTGTCATGCATCAAAAACAAAGCATTTATGATGCATGACAGGGATGTGAGTGCTGTGCGTTTTTTGCATGAGTGTGGTGTGAGTGTGGTGCGTGAGGGTGTGTGCATGGCTGTATGCATTTGAGTGCTGCGAGTGTCAGTGTGTGGTGCGAGTGAGTGTGCTGCTGTCCGCGGACCTGAAGTTTGCTCGGCGGGATTCCTCGGCATGCTGAGAAATCTCGCCGAGCAAACTTCAGCCCCTCCGGCATATTCAAACATGTCAAAGCAGCAGTGTTTGAAATTGCCGGGTTGCCGGCAAAGCAACCAATCAGCTTTCACCGCTGTGACATTGGTTAAATTGGCCGGATAAGTGTTTTCCGTGGGGTTGAAGTTAAAACTTCAGCACCATGGAAAGAATGGACTTTCAAACACTAGCAGTGTTTGAAATTCGCGGTAAATGCTTTCCATGGTGCTAAAGATAAAACTCAGCACCATGAAAAGCATGGACTTTCAAATACCAGCGTGTTTTAAATTTGCGGTAAATGCTTTCCATGGTGCTGAAGTGTTAGATGCTGGAGAAACAAAAATACCCTATTGGTCTGACACTACCCCAAAGTGGATAGATCCCTCTAAGACTGTTGGAACACAAAAATTTATGGTATGAAATGGTATATGGGGTACAAATATAGTGGGGTCATTCTTCAGAAATGGAAACCTCAATGAATGTCACTGGATATCTGAAATTGCTACATGATTATGATATCCAGTGGCATTGAGGTTTCATTGATGAAGAATCGCCCCACTATCTTTGTACTCCATATACCACACCATACCATCAATTTTTGTGTTCCAACAGTTTGGGAGGGATCTATCCACTGTGTTAGTGTCAGACCAATAGCGGTGGTTTTGTTTGTTAATTTCACCATTCACAAAAAAGTTTGTCTCATCGCTCATCTGAAGGCAATTGTCTATGCTGTAAAGATAGAATGTGCAGCATCTGACACAACGGATACTGGAAGCCTGTGCTATCATTGCTCCTGTGTTGCTATCAGTGTGTCAAGAGTGGGAGAAGAGGGCTTGCATTAAATCCAACAAAATGGGCAGCACTTTGAAAACAATTTATAAATGGTCATAAGCTTGGAAATAACTCATGAAAGAATAAAGTTACGTTAACACCAAGCACACCATTGTTTTTCCTTATAAAGTTCTCAATAAGTTTGATGTGTCACATGACTCTCTTCCCATTGAAAAAAATTAACTTGGATCCAAAATGGCTGACTTCAAAATGGCCGCCATGGTCACCACCCATCTAGAACAGTTTTCCCCCTCCCATATGCTAATGTACCACAAACGAAGTTGATATCACCAACCATTCCCATTTATATTAGGTGCATCCATATAAATGGCCCACCCTGTATATTTTCTTGGGACAACACTTTGATGCATTGTAAGGTAGTCAGTGTACAGCTTGTATAACAATAAAAATTTGATGTGTCTTCTAAGTAACAACATGCAGCCATTAATGTCTAAACCCGTGGCAACAAAACTAAGTACACATCGAACTGAAAATGGCCAAATTTTGCCCAAAGTGTAAATATTTTCTGTGGCCACCATTATTTTTAAGCATTGCCTTAACTCTCTTTTGAGCATCGAATTCACTAGAGATTCACAGGTTGTTAATAGAATCCTCTACCCACTCCTCCATAATGACATGTGATTGATCTTAGAGACCTATTGCTCCTCCACCATCTGTTTAAGAAAGCACCACAAATGCTCAATAGGGTTTAGACTGGAGACATACCTTCAATTTCTTTCGCAAGGCAGTAGTTGTGTTGGAGTTGTTATCATGTTGGAATTCTGCCCTGTGGACCAATTTCCAAAATGAGGCAATCATGATCTGCTTCAGTATATCACATACATGCTGGCAGTCATGGTTAACTCGATAAACTGTAGCTTTCCACAGCCAGCAGCACACATGAACCCTAAACCAAGACATTCCCACCATCATGCTTGACTGTAGACAAGGGACACATGTATTTGTACTCCTAACCTGGTTGCCACCACACACGCTTGAAACACCTTAAGTAAATACGTTTATCTTGGTCTCATCAGACCACACAACATGGTTTCAGTATTCAACGTCTTTCGTTTGCTTTTCTTCAGCAAACTATGTGGGCTTTCTTGTGCATCATCTTTAAAAAATTCTTCCTTATTAGGTTACAGCCATGCAGAGCATATTGATGTAGTATGTGGCATATGATCTGAGCACTGACAAAATGACTTCCCACCCCTTTAACCTTTGCAGCAATGATGGCAGCACACATACATCTAATTTAAAAAGACATCTTCTGGATATGATGCTGAGCATGTGCCCAAAAATTATTTTGTGGACCATGGCAAGGCCTGTTCTGATGTTCTGAATTGAACTTGTCTTGTTAAACTGCTGTATGGTCTTGGCCACCATGCTGCAGCTCAGTTTCAGAGTGCTGGTGGATCTTCTTATAGCCTAGTCCATCTTTATGTAGAGCAGCAACGATTATTTTCAGATCCACAGAGAATTGCCATGAGGTGCTATATTAAACTTGCAGTGACCAGTATAACACCAAAATTAACATATCTGCTCCCCATATACACCTGAGACCTTGTAATACAAATGAGTCACATGACACTGGGATGGAAAATGGCAAATTGGATACACAGTGCTCAATTTCACTTAGGCCCTTTTCACATCTAAGGCTTGGGTCACACTGGGCGTATTCTAAGTTTCCAGCGGTGTCTGCTAAAAACTTAGAATCTTTTCCCGAGGTGCAGCTTGAACACAGGCTGCGTAGTGGAAGAACGCGGCCCCTAGCAACCTGCTGTGTTCCCTGGATACCAGCTACACAGCGGGCTGCGGGGAGTGCGATTTGCACCACACACAGGTAAACGCATCAGCAGGTTGCTAGGGATCGCGTTCTCACGCTACGCAGCCTGTGTTCAGGCTGCTCCTCGGGAATAGATTCTAAGTTTTTAGCGCTTGCGTCAGCCATAAGGGCTGACGCAAGTGTGACCCTAGCCTAAGCCTGGTCTGCGTTTTGCTTCATTTGCATTTCTATGCGTTTTTACCGCTAAAAACGCACCCAAAACGCTTTAAATGGAAACACATGCAAAAATGCATGCGAAAACGCTTGTCATTTTCAGACATTGCAAAGACGCATGCGTTTTTGCAAACGCAGCCCAAAAAGTGTTCTGCAACATTTTGGGCTGCATTTGCAAAAACGCATGCGTTTTGGATGCGTTGTTAGCGGTAAAAACGCATAGAAACACACATGAAGCAAAACGCAATCCAGCATTAGATGTGCAACAGGGGTCTACTCACTTTTGTTGCTTGCAGTTTAGACATTAATGGCCGTGTGTTGAGTTATTTAGAGGACACACCAAATTTACAATGTTATATAAGTTGTGCACTATCTACTTTACATTGTATCAAAATGTTAGATCTACAATGCTTTTCCATGAAAAGATATAGTAACAAAATTTCAAAAATGTAAGGAGTGTACTTACTTTGTGATATATTACAAATTATTACAGTTTGATTAAGAATGTTTTTTTTTTACAAATTGCAGTATTCAATGGTTTAAAAACAAATGTTCCCTTTATCAGATGGAAAACAGTGAAATGAAAATGAAAAGGCAATAAGAAGCACAAATAAATATGTTTCTACAAAATGATACCAAATGTGATCCACAAGCCCCATTACTTCAGCTAAAAAGGTGTGAGTTTTTATTATCAATAAGTAATACAGAGGTTTAATTGCTTGGTTTATCTACCATTATTGACATTCTAAATTATTCTCTGCATTGTAAGCTCAATACAAGCCCCTCAGCCAATGAGAGGCCGCTGACGTCACCTGCGGGCCTCTCATTGGCTGACGGTGACTCGCATTGAACTTGCAGAGCGAGCGGCAGAGACAGTGAAGCGGCCGCAAGTAATGTTATAGCGGGGAAAGCGGCGGCACCATGCACTG
This sequence comes from Allobates femoralis, assembly GCA_033576535.1. NCBI lineage: Eukaryota > Metazoa > Chordata > Amphibia > Anura > Aromobatidae > Allobates > Allobates femoralis. The sequence goes on from JARQOC010000003.1 coordinate 267,203,493, forward strand.
GACCGCCGCCAGCATGGTTCTTGGTCCAAAGTGCTGGGGGCCGCACAGGGAAGCTCCAGGGTCCCCATGCACTGGACCAGCATGGTTAGTGCAATAAAAGTGTGTGCTAGTGTGAGTGCCTGTGAGTGTGCGTGTGAGTGCCTGTGCGTGTGAGTGCCTGTGCGTGTGAGTGCCTGTGAGTGTGAGCGCCTGTGCCTGTGCCTGTGAGTGCCTGTGAGTGTGAGTGCCTGTAAGTGTGAGTGCCTGTGAGTGTGAGTGCCTGTGAGTTCCTGTGCCTGTGAGTGCCTGTGAGTGTGAGTGCCTGTGAGCGTGAGTGCCTGTGAGTGTGAGTGCCTGTGAGTGCCTGTGAGCGTGAGTGCCTGTGAGCGCCTATGCCTGTGAGTGCGAGTGCCTGTGAGAGCGAGTGCTTGTGAGTGTGAGTGCCTGTGAGTGCGAGTGCCTGTGAGTGTATGTGCCTGTGAGTGCCTGTGAGCGTGAGTGCCTGTGAGTGCCTGTGAGCGTGATTGCCTGTGAGCGTGAGTGCCTGTGAGCGCCTATGCCTGTGAGCACCTATGCCTGTGAGTGTGAGTGCCTGTGTGTGTGAGTGCCTGTGAGTGTGAGTGCCTGTGAGTGTGAGAGCCTGTGAGTGTGAGTGCCTGTGAGCGTGAGTGCCTGTGAGCGCCTATGCCTGTGAGTGTGAGTGCCTGTGTGTGTGAGTGCCTGTGAGTGTGAGTGCCTGTGAGTGTGAGTGCCTGTGAGTGTGAGTGCCTGTGAGTGTCTGTGCCTGTGAGTGCCTGTGAGTGTGAGTGCTTGTGAGCGCCTGTGAGTGTCTGTGAGCGTGAGTGCTCGTGAGCGTGAGTGCCCGTGAGCGTGAGAGCCTGTGAGCGTGAGTGCCTGTGCGTGTGAGTGCCTGTGAGCGTGAGTGCCTGTGAGCGCCTGTGAGTGTCTGTGAGCATGAGTGTCTGTGTTCGTGACTGCCTGTGTTCGTGAGTGCCTGTGTTCGTGAGTGCCTGTGTGTGTGAGTGCCTGTGTGTGTGAGTGTCTATCTTGAGAGTGCCTGTCTTGAGTGCCTGTGGGTGTCAGAGTGCCTGTAGGTGTCAGAGAGCCTGTGGGGTGCCTGTGAGTGTGAATGCGTGAGGGTGTCAGAGTGCGCGATTTTGTACAGAAGTGTGTGATTATAACAAAAGTCCTTGGTGGTCCGCATTCTTCATCAGGTGGATTTACCTGATGAAGACGGCGGGCCGCCGTGGAAACACGTTGTGGTATATTAAAGATAATTAAACGTGTGCCTCCTGTGCTCTAGCACTTCTGTTATAATCACACACTTCTGTACAAATATCATATCCCCATCCTAGGTTTGCAGCAGGAGCAGCTGTGAGCCAAAGTCACCGCTAACAGAATCCAAAGGACCTGCGGTGACGTAGCCAAGAACGTCACAGGGGCAGGTGATCAGCTGCTCGAGTCAACTGACTGGAAGAAGGAGCTGCTCGTGGAGGAAACCCCGACCGCTGGAGTCCGGAGCCATCCACTGCGATACACCGAGGTTGTGCAGGGTTGCAGAACCTCCAAAGGTGAGATGCGAACCCCCCATATCTGTTATTGACGCCCCCACTAGAGCACCAGGTACCGCTCATGGGTTGTGCTTTCCCCCCCTTTTGTTCCACGTGAGTGTGAGAGTGTGAGTTAATGTGAGTGTGGGTGAGTTAATGTGTGAGTGGGTGTCATTGTGAGTGAATATGTCTGAGTGTGTAAAAAGAAGGCAGACCAGGTTGGGGATATCACTAAAAAAGAGGTCCAGCATGGGGGACATTACTACACTATGGGGGCCAGGATGGGGACATCACTACAAAAGGGGACCAGCATGGGGGACATTACTACACTATGGGGGCCAGGATGGGGACATCACTACAAAAGGGGACCAGTATGGGGGACTGGATGGTGACATAACTACAAAAGGGGACCAGTAAGGGGGTCATCATTACAAAAAGGGACCAGCACGGGGGACATTACTACAGAAGGGGATCAGGTTGGGGATATTAGTACAAGAGGGCGACCAGGATGGGGACCAGTATGGGGACATTACAACAAGAAAGGGATCAAGATGCGGACATTACTACAAGAAGGGGATCAGGATTTGGACGGTACTACATTGACCAAAAAATCTGGTATTACTAAAAATGTCAGGGTACCGTCACACCAGGTGACATCGCCCCGCGTAAAGTGGCGATTTTGCACCGAAAAATCGGCTCAGAGTGGTCGCCTGGTTTTACAGCACTGCTGTGAAACCAGGCAACCACTCTCAGGCGATGTGTAAGCATCGCCCTGTGTAACATCGCGAATAGCGATGTTACAGGCGATGGGAGCCATAGGCTCCCATGTTACAGGATCCCTGCTGGGGTTTCTAGACACCCCAACAGCGACATTGCCTGAAACATCGCCAAAGCATCACCGAAGGTATCGCCGCGTCTAAACACACGACGCTGACGGGGTGCCAAAAATGTGCGCGCTCCCGTGTGTCGCCGGCGATGTCACCTAGTGTGACGGTACCCTTAGTCCTACAAGCAATGCGGCCCCGATAAAAAAAATTTTCTATGTGCAGCCCACCAACCCAGCCGAGTTTGAGACCCCTGCTCTAAATGAAAGATATTAGAGTAGATTTATTAAAGCTAGTGTAAGACCAACAAAAATAGTTAAAGCAACCTCAATCCATTTCCCAAGCCTTATTTATGCACTGTCCATTTATGTTTTGCCCTAGTGTTTATAAAAGTGTCCGTTATAATGCCTGAGTTGGGGTTTGACAACCCCTACATAATGACAGAGGATACACTAGTGAGCCTCTGTCCTAAAAAAAAAATATGTGCCTCTACTGGAACTATACTACATACGTTTAGAACAAGCTTACATTTAAAAGGGTTCAACTTTTCAAGTTTTTTAGCAATTCATGTTGATAGTGCTAAAATTAATAGAATCTTAGGTTACTATCTTGAAGTTCAAAACTGTATGTCCACTTCTCATTGCTTTAATGAATGTAAGTGTCACTTTGGTGGGTATGGAACCACTGCTTCATGGAACCTTGCTCACGTTAGAGGGGTGTGACTAAGTGACTACCTCGTCTTTACTAGAGCCTCTAATGATGAGGTTAGGCCTCTGCTAGAAGATAGCTGTGAGGTACCACTCCAGGGAAATTCTCGGCACAAAATCAGCAGACCCCAGGGGTATGAAATGCAATCATGGACTCAGGTGCAGGTTGGATTGCCAACAGGCAGGTGTTACAACCCAACATTAGTGAGTGTGGATACGGCGCTGCTATGAATGATTCCAACCACAATATTATACCAAACCAACTTCTTTTTATAACTTGCAATAGACAACAGAATTTCACTTCCCAACAAAATATGGGCCACAACAGCCACAAAACACAAAACACAATTTATGCAGCGTGAGAGATCCCAAGTGCCAGCTTCACGGAAAGGAGTACTACTCACCCCCAAGACTATTCCACTCCTTCCCTTCTCCAAAATAGGACCTACCCTGGGGTTCTACCCTGACCTTGAAATGTTATTCTCTCAGGTATACGATCTTATACCTGCCTGCCTTCATTACGATAGTTTCCCCGGGTGCCCTGTTCTCCCTTTGTATATCTATATCTTTACTCAACTAATCACTCATCCAAAAAATATTTACACAGTGCACTGTCCTTCTCTTTGTGAGCGCTCAGAGCGGATGCCCTGACTGAATAACCGCAAACAAAAAACAAACCGAACTTGTTACTCTGACATCGGCCACTAGATTTAATCAAATACCACCCCCTCATTAAAATCAACCTATAAACATGCAACACAATGTGAACATCCCTGTTTAACATACATTGATCACTACAGTTTGTCCCCAATTCATGTTAGTCTGAACAGCATTACCTTATCTAGCAAACCGCTACATCTTATCTCGCCATATGGTTTTTCATAGACTGTAAATTATCTATATAGGTCTAGGGCAAAGACAATATCCATGGTTTGGATATTCAACTGGAAATCGGCATAACGATCACCAAGGTGACCACACAATTCATGTGCCATCCAGATTATGTTCCTCCCATCACATCCAATTCAGAACCATGCATGCTCCAGCATCTTCCATCTAGTGGACCCCATATAGCTGATTGTATCACCAAGACCTTCACTTCAGCACACGTCATCGGGTTATGAGCACTAGCATATGGGGATTCAGGTTGTCAACTGTTGTGAATTCATTGGAGCTCCCTCCGGTGCTTGTTGCTGGTGATGCAGCTGACTGTGTGGGCTGCACAGGTGATGGTGATGATTGGCAATCTGGTTCTTTAAGCATATAATGGTTTGAAGTGTATCAATCCTTGCCAGTTGTCTTTGGTTCCTTGAGGAGTTCACATCTCTCTGCTTTCTTCTGCTCTGTGGAATTCTTTGCAAGCTAAGTGGATGTTTTTTTGATATTTTGTGGCACACTTTTGTGTGCTTAAGGTTCTGCTTATGTTTTGTCTTATTCTGTTTGTGGGTTTGCATTTTGTCTGTATATTTGTTTATCTGCTCTCAGTTAGGAAGTTTTCTTACTAGGAATTTTACCATTCACTATTATCTGTTGTTTCCAGTTCTGCTGGCATTTGATTTACAGAAGTCTGCATATATAGAGGGCGCAGAGTCTTAGTGAATCAGGGTCATTTTTGTACTATCTGCTGTTGGTGCTTTTTTGATAGTGTTTTATACTGACCACAATAGTATTCTATCCTGTATTTCCTATATAGCTAGTTTGGCCTCTTTTGCTAAACCTTTTACTCTGCCTGTGTTTGTTTTTCTTTCTCTTGTTTCCCAGGTAATATCTGTGGGGGCTTGCTATTCTTTTGGGGTTCTGCTCTTAGGCAAGATAGCTTTTCCTACATCCATCTTTAGGAGCAGTTAGTTCTCTGGCTGTGCAGAGGTGTCTAGGTCTGGTTAGTTACATCCCACGGCTACTTTCTAGTTGCGGTGTGTAGTCAGGGATTGCGTCAGTACAGTTCAACGACTTCTTTGGAATTGAATGTTACTCCTGAGTCATCGGTTCATAACAGTCAACATCATCACCAGACATGCGGAGAAGCTCACAAGAATCAAGAACTTCAGGCACCACACCAGTTCTGTCGGCAATTTCTGAAATTCGGCTGAACTGTTAACTATTAACCTGCCAGATGCCTGCTTGACTGTTGTTGCCCAGCTAGCTAATTAATATATTAGTTGTTAAAATGCTTTTGTGGGATGAATACAGCTATTTAAAAAAAAAATCAAGCTTATTAATGAGCACTACATAATCTAAATAACATTAATGGTGGTTTAATAACAAAAAAGGACATGACAAGTTCCCTTTAAATGCTTTCCTTTAAACGCTTTTAATTGGTTAACAGAATCTCCTGCGGCTGTTAGAAGCATTTGATGGCTGATTACATTAGCCTGATTATACATCAGCCATCAAGTGTGGGGAAAGAAGTGGGTTCAGCATATGAGGAAGGGACATGGCCACTAACATAAATATATTCATCGGTCGTGAAGGGATTGAGTCTTCTGATCTTCTTAAATTATTACATTTTCACACTTTACCATGTAAAACACATAGACGTCCAGGATGCAGTAAATATATTATGTATTACTGTAAAAACATGGTTTTGAAATGTGTTTTATTTGTGTGATTGACCAGAAGAACAAATTCTATCTACGTATGTCCTTGAGATGCAAAATAATAATGTACAAATATTTTGTGGGAACTTTACACAATTTAATATTCAGTAATTGAAGAACCTTGGTTATAAAATGAAGGACAATATAAAATATGTAATTTAAAAGCGAAGTAGATAAGGAAATGAATAGTTCAATATAATACAATATACAGTACATACATTTAAAGGAGTAAATTATTAATTGTCTGAGAGTGATATGATAGCAGAAACATTTTGAACTATAAAATTTTCATCTTTATACCACATTAAATAATACATAATTACAAAATAACTGTCTTACCTTCATGAGCTATAATGAAGGCTTTGGGCAAAATATGATTGATTATGAAAAAAAGGTTTTATTTTTTACAAATAGCTTGTAATAATATTGTAATTTTTTATTTTTTATTCTAATAGGTTTGAAAATATGATTATTTATGCTGTCAACCAACAATGATTTTGACAGGGAAAGTGACAGCTATCTAGACTTTGCGTGCTGTACTGTATGTAGTATTACATGGCAGCCATTCAGATATAGACTTGTGTTGTTTTGTTCATTTTGGAACAGTTGACTATTAAAATATCAGTATTTTTTCTTATGCAGTGTCTTTATGTGATGTTAGCTTTAATGGGTTTTCCAGTTATAGATATTATGTTCATACAGAGCTGGCTCCAGGTTTTTTTGGGCCGCGGGCGAAAGAGTCTCAGTTGGCCTCTTTAACACATACTATGATTCATGGTGCATCAATACTGCGGAGAAATATAGGTATAGTACAATGCCAAAGATTTCATTTCTTACATTACATAAGTGATAGCTATAGTAAATTCTACAATACCATAAAGCAGAGGGGATTTGTGCAAGTCAACCCCTAGTATTCTTAATCTTGTGACTTCACCCATCCTGTGACCTCCCCAATTCCTCCAGTCAGCATTTTATACTTAGCTGAACATCCTCCAAATGAAAGACTGCACACAATGAAAACGAACATTTTTAATGGAAAACTTTTTAAAGTAAACATTGGAAACGATTAATGCAGAACATTTGTAAAAGTCCAAAAACTGAAGGAACTATACAATCAAAATAGATTGTAGGATCGCATCAATATTTGTTGTCCTATTTCGGTGTTTTGAATTCTATCCAGGTTGGGTTTCTATGACTCACGCAATTCGTTGCAATGTGCAAGAATGCCGCCCATGATGTATAAAAAAAACAAAACCAGTAGTGCAATTAGGTGGTAAACAGTAGATAATTTGATGTGAAATTTCTGAAAAAAAAACAACTTTTTTCCTAGCAACAAAACAACGTATTAATTGATTAAAATCTACACTTTATGCTTCTTGTGACTTAATTGAAAGAATTGTCATTGAATTTTTCCTGACTTAATACATCTGAGTCCTGAGGAAGATTTAATTAAGCTTTTATTTGCTGGAGCTTCTTTCAGCAGACACAACTGAAACAACACTATTAGCAGTAGCTTAAATGCCAGTACCGAATTTGAGAATGCCAGGTTCACTGAATTAGAGAACACATATTGAAAAGTTTTCTGTGGACTTAAAAGGGTTATCTTGGATTAAAAAAAAAAATTGTGCCTAAGCAGTAACAGGCAGGTAGCTGGCACCTGCTTGCCTGTTGCGCCCAGCGCCAGTCAAAGCGGTTCACCCACGGCACAGAGCCATCACAGACTGCTCCTGCCGGGGACAGCATGGCAGAGTAAACAGAGCAGGGAAGAAGAGCAAAGACTTCTTTTCTGCTCTGCTGTGGAAGTGGGTACATATCCAAGGTGACGCTGATTGACAGCCGACTACTCGGTACCTGATTGGGGAAGCTGGCTGTCAATCAGCGTGACGTCGGCTATGCGCCCATCTACCGAGGGGAGAAGCCGTCCCTCTGCAGTTATGACATCAGTGGAAGTTGAAAAATCTCTGACAGGAGCGGTCTATGACTGCTCCTATCACCGGTAAATGGAGCCAAGCACAACAGGCAGATACGTAAGAGCTACCTGCCTCTTAGTGCATTCTACCCTGTGTCTTCAGTTCTTCCAGCAGAATCTCTCCATCAATTGTTAGATTAGCAAAGTTTAAACACTGTTGTTCTAATATCGGCAAGTCAATTTCTGCTTTCTTGATGTCATTAAGAAATCCAAACTTGGCAGTGAATTTTTTTAAGAAAACACATCTTGTTTCTATTCCCTCAAGCACAATTTTAAGTAAAGGCTTGAACATTTTTTTCTTCAAACTCTGTTCTTGCATTTAAAAATAATGTTTCACTTGCTTGCTGACATGCTGGTTTTTGGCAATCTTTATCATAGCATTGCCAAGTTTTTTTCATATTTTTTTTTGCTGTATACTTAGTAGGTATATTGAGTTTCTTATGTATACCTGCATCTTTACTTTCTACTTGTTTGAAACTAAATGTCAAATAATCTGTGAAGTCAAAAATTGCTGACTCAACCAGTGAAATAGTGTTGGATAGGTTCAAAGTTTTCATCTGTACAGCCAGGCTGATTTGGTTGACCTGCAGCAAAATGTCATACTACACACATAATGATACAACAAAAGGATACTTGCATAGTGAATCCAATAGAATCTTTGCTTCTTATGTGTTTCAGGAATATTTTTTGTCATGTACCAAGCCCTCTAAAGCCTCAACCAGCTGAAGAACCTGAAGCAAAATGGCTTTCGCTACTTCATGTTGAGCACAGCATCATATCTGAGAAAGAACCTTCAATGTAAATTATGACAAATGCTAAGGGACCAGTTCCCACCTATTAATTGCTCTAGAAAATAATGCATAAATGAAACTCAAAAGATCACAAAACTATTTGATCAATTGGAACTCTCTGTAGCATGTGTCACTATAAGATTCTAGGTATTTTGGACGAAGTACCTTAATGTCCGCGCTGCTGCCAGAGAGGAAAATACACCAACGACACTGGGACGTCTGAGTACTGGTAGTAGAGGTTTTCGTCCAAAATACCTGATCACAGCACCGCACCTTGTGGAAGTACAGTCCCTGCAGCAGCTGCATTGTTCGAGCGATTACGCTGGTTGTGTGCTACACAACCGGACCAGGTGAGCAAATCTGATTTTTTCACATTTACCTGCCTATAAGGATAAGACCCTATGTGCGCATTCTCAACCCTCTAGATATACTATAAGATTCTAGTTATATGAAGAACATGGCACAAAGAATGTATGAGGGCTTTTCTCTAAAATAATGGCCTGCACAAATTTGTATTGGGCCCTCATATTATTTCCATTATCATAGCACCAGCCACAAATATTTAAGACAAACAACTGACGCTGTTTTGTCAATCTTCTAGACTAATCTGTTGCTAGTCCTCTTCGAATTGTTTCGGCGACATAGAGAAATTCCCAGAAACCTTAATTGATCTGCTCTGTTTTGCTAATTTTATACATGTCCACATATCACAACACAAGAGATAACTGCCCTTGCTTAGAGATGTTTGGTGTGCACTCTATGATTTGCTTAAAAATTTAGCTAGCCTTCCTTTTACTGTTATTTTAATCTTCAATCAACTTTAAAAAGTTGTTTTGTGCATCTTTGCTCAAACAAAGCACATTTCCACCTTCTTCAGCATGCTGCAAGTGTTCCTTCAGAACCACATCAAATTCAGAGATCAGTTCCAGTAACTGGAGAAAAATCCTATTGTGTTCTGTGAATACAGTATTTGATGATCTCTGAATGGGAGCTTTTCTACCAACTATCAAGTCACCTTCAGAATCCATAACAAAACTTCGTAGCAACATTGTTCTACCAAATGGATTTGCCAACGCAAATCTTTGTCAGTGGTTCATTCAGATTTTAAGCTCACTTCCACCGCTTTCAATTTTACATATTTAGAGAAGTAAAGGCTGCATATTTCATGGAAGAGTAAAGATTCCTTACCACTAGCAAATTTTCAGTCTCTGAAAGCACCGCAGTTCCAGAACACATATTTTGCTTCATTTTCAAACAATCGGCAACAGAAACAAATTATGCAATCTCCCACCAATGAGTGAACAAGCCAGTCTCCAAAAACTTTTATTCCAGTCTCTTTGAAATATCAAAAAACTGTAAGCAGGAGATTCACCAGTCTCACTTGTTTGGAAAAAATCTCCGTAGTTCAGAAAGACAGTGCAGACAGAGTTGCTGACTTGAAGAATCTTGAATTTCTTCAGTAAGTTAATCAATGCTGGAAAATGCTTCCACTGACATACTCATAACTGGTAGAATAATGATGTGTAAATGGTAGATTTTCTAATGTCTGTTTTTGTGGGCTTCCTAAAGAAGAGACCAATGGTAGTAAGCTTATTAATTTTCTCTTTCAATAACTGCTTCTCTTTTTTGACTTCTAAATTTGTGCTTCTTCTCTTAGGCCAGATCCACATCACGTTCGGGCATTGCGTCCCGTCGTCTATGCTTGAAGTCAGCATTAATGCACTGTAACGTGTGCGCTAATGCTGCCATAGAGATGCATTGCCGAATGCATCCAAACGCATGCAAAAATGTGCTTGCATTTGAAAGTATGCATTATTTTACAATGCACATGATAACACTGCTGACAGCATGTGCTCTACCTTTATCATGTGGGGCTTGCTGCACCCTGCTAGTGCATTTGAGTTTGTATTGGTTTATGGCAAGTTTTATTCTGGACCAAACGACCATATTTTTTGGATTATAAAACACACTTTTGTTCCTCCATATTTTGGGGGAAAGTGAGGTGTGTGTTTTTTAATCTGAATCTACTGCGCTGTAGAGGAGGCTTCGGAGCAGTGTCCCGGGACTGGAGGAGGCTGGTGGGGACACTGGGAGATGGACGGGGGGAGCGTCGCATATTATGTGAGCCTGCACTCACCCTACCATCCTGCACTCACCCCCTCTATTCTGGATATGCCCCTGTCACTCTATTTGTCCCCATGCTGATGCACACAGTAAAATAATAAACAGCTGATAACTTACCTTCCGCCGCTCTGTGCACACAGCTTGCTGCCTTCTTCCTGTCTCTGTGCTGCTCGGTATCTGATCATGTGACCAGGGCCCACAGCGATGACAGATGACAGTGGCAGAAGGTAAGTTATCAGCTGTTTATTATTTTACTGTGTGTGTACCAGTATGGGGACATATAGAGTGAAAGAGGGAACATATCCAAAATGGAGGGGGCGAATGCAGGATCGGAGGGCCCATATTCAAGGTGAAGGGCTATGTACCATCACTGGGGGCAATATTTAGGATGGGTGGCTATGTACCATCATTGGAGTCCATATGCAGGATGGGGGACTATGTATCATCACAAGGAGACATATGCAGGATAAGGGCTATGTGCCATCACTGGGGGCCATATGCAGGATGGGGGCTATGTACCATCACTGGGGGCTATGTACCATCACAAGGGGCTATATACCATCACATGGGGCTCTGTACCATCACAAGGGGCTATGTACTGTCACAGGGGGCCATATCCAGCATGGATGGCCCATGTACCTGGATGGGTGGATATATTACCAGGATGGGGGATATATATATTCAAGGATGAAGGACATATACCGTATATACTCGCGTATAAGCCGAGTTTTTCAGCCCAAAAATTGGGCTGAAAAGTACCCCCCTCGGCTTATACGCGAGTCAGTGCGGGGGCTGCTGTATACAGCGGTATAAAGCAGCCCCCACATCCCCAGTAATGCAGGGCCCCCCCCTCATGCTCCGGTCACCTGTAAAGCAAATTATACTTATCAGTGTCCCGCTGCCGTCCGCGCCCGCCGCTGCCGACATCGCGATCCTCCATCTTCATGCATCTTCTTCCTGTTTCTGTGCGCGTCGCAGGCAATGACATCATTATCGGGATGTCGGCAGATGCGGGCGCGGACGGCAGCGGGACACTGATAAGTATAATTTGCTTTACAGGTGACCGGAGCATGAGGGGGGGCCCTGCATTACTAGGGCTGCCTGTATACTACCACTGGGGCTGCTGTATATAGGGGCCATGCATTACTGGGGCTGCAATACCACTGGGGCTGCTGTATGTAGGGGCTGCAATACCACTGGGGCTGCAATACCACTGGGGCTGCTGTATATAGGGGCTGCAATACCACTGGGGCTGCAATACCACTGGGGCTGCTGTATATAGGGGCTGCAATACCACTGGGGCTGCAATACCACTGGGGCTGCTGTATATAGGGGCTGCTGTATACACCACTGGGGCTGCAATACCACTGGGGCTGCTGTATATAGGGGCTGCAATACCACTGGGGCTGCAATACCACTGGGGCTGCTGTATATAGGGGCTGCTGTATACACCACTGGGGCTGCAATACCACTGGGGCTGCTGTATATAGGGGCTGCAATACCACTGGGGCTGCAATACCACTGGGGCTGCTGTATATAGGGGCTGCAATACCACTGGGGCTGCAATACCACTGGGGCTGCTGTATATAGGGGCTGCTGTATACACCACTGGGGCTGCAATACCACTGGGGCTGCTGTATATAGGGGCTGCTGTATACACCACTGGGGCTGCAATACCACTGGGGCTGCTGTATATAGGGGCTGCAATACCACTGGGGCTGCTGTATATACCACTGGGGCCTGCTGTATATCATACTGCTGGGGCCTGTATACCACTGCTGGGGGCTGTATACCTGTGCTGGGGTCCACCCTCGGCTTATACGCGAGTCAATAGATTTTCCCAGGTTTTTGGGGCAAAAGTAGGGGGGTCGGCTTATACACGGGTCGGCTTATACACGAGTATATACGGTATAATGATTGTAAGACGGACACTGGTATTATAAGACGGACCCCATTTAACATGAAAAATTATTTTTCCTTCACCAAAATTGGGGTGCGTTTTATAATCCAGTGCATTTTATAAAGCGGAAAAATACAGTATACCTGGGTTTTATCTGGACAGAGGTTAATTTGCCTTGTTACACTGGGTCACATAAGCCAGAGACCCATCAGCGATCGGCGGGAACAACTGCTGTGTCGACAAAATCGACAAAACTATCTGGTTACATTCTTTGTCATTAAGGCTCTGATGGCCAGCGCATACCCAGTAAGTCCAATGCAGGGAAGGGGTTAAGTACTTTTCAACTTCTTTGTATTTTTATCTGAGCTGTGTAAAATGTTTACAATTGATACATGCTGCTTCCTAAAATGCTTTGCTAACCACATCTGTGTTTCTGGAAATAACATTCTTCATGATTATGAAACAGTGTTGACATTTTAAAAAAAATATAGCTTATTGAGAAGTCTAACCAACATTTTTAATATAAAGATATCTCATATAACCAACGCAAAAGAACACAGTTAAACAGAAGTATTAAAGCCTACAAGAATAAGGTTGCTTGGCAACGGAATATCGAATTTATCATCATCTGTGTAATATTCTTCTCAATAGCAGGTTATCTCGGCAATGCTTTATAAACAGTGTCAATACTTACAGTGCATTATTAAGACAGTATTTTACTAGTTTACTCATAAACTGATCAAGCTGTGCAAGCTATATGACAAGCAATATTTTCTTTGAAATTAAAAATCTAAATGATTTTTGTAGTATCTTAAAAATGATAGAAGAATGAGAAAAATATTTCATTTGGTACATGAGTTTGCAGTTTAAAGGAAGTTTCAGCTGAAGGCATAAATGTACCACCCCTAGAGATGAGCAAAAAGATCAGCAGAATTCTTATCAGCATCCTGTGCTTTTCCTCTCCAATGCTTGACCTGCCACCGTGTCATCACTTTGGCTTGAAGCCTACATTGAGGTCTTGCTGAGTCTGCTAACCCGAAGAAACTCCCAGGAAGCAAGCAGGAAGGAGGTGATCTGCACGACTTTGGTCCTTCAGCCACAAAGTACGGATGTAGCAGTTGAACTAGGGCCCTACAAATCTTTTTGCTCAATTCTTAACATGACTCAACTAATAATCGTAACAAATTAAGACTAGAATTGCAGAATCATAGAAGACTTAAAGCACTGATTTGTTTATCTAGATTTTTTGGGCCATTATCACACTTTGATGAAGCAAGAAGGGTTTCAGAATAAAGGCCGCTTCACACGCTAGGATATAGGTGAACGAGATCGTTAGCTATGTCACGTGACTGCGATCCTTCCGACACCATTTGGCAACGCACAGTGATGCGGAGAAGAATGTATGAACGATGTTAAATAGCTGCAGGAATAGGAGAAATGTGAACGACATCGTTCAATAAGGTGTCACACTGAACGATGTTGCTGCTTCACAGATCGTTAATTGGACAACGAACGATAGATTTGAGGTCCGGATCTCATTTTTTGGATCAACGATCCAACGATTTTTCCTTCCTACACGTTCATTTACACGCAAGGATGCACAAACGATATTGTTAGACCATTCACAAATCCGTGATGTTTCAACGATATCGTTAATGAGGTCCTAGCGTGTGAAGCGGTCTTAACACTAATGAAAAATTTGAAAAATTCAACTTCAATAATGACCTGGCATTGTTTTTGCCTTCATCATATACATAAACAAGAAGTGGACCCTGATGTACACATTTGGATATTTTTCAAGTATTCGTTAAGTGCTTCTTCTTTCCCAGATTTTCACCTGAATATGGTTGTGATGCAATTCCTTGTTTATCAGACTGACAGGTGCACCACAGTGCATGAAAATTCCAACTTTAACTTGACCACTTTTTTCTTTGTAATTTAGTACATTATAACTATAGAGATAATATTGTCAAGGTATGGCTTCAGAATCAACTTTAACCTTGGAAGGGAATACCACATTATTATGAGACATTCAAAGTATAAAATACTGTATACATAACCCCATGTAATGATCTTTTTTTATATGTAAGAAAGGTCTTTCCATCTATTCACAATTTAATTATCTAATATATAATCACCAAAAATATTTGTCACGGACTTCCGGCGCTTATGTCGCTATCCCACAATGAACCACGCCACCATAGTGGGATAGCGACACAGGCAACAGAATTCTGTGACACAAACGCCACCACTACGACGGTAGCCGTGGCCCATCACCCCTACATGGAGGTCCGCTGCTTGCCAACTGCAGCGACCAATCAGCGCTTCCGGCGCATGGATTTAATGGCGCTTTGCTGATTGGTCACCGCTGACCGTGGCGACCAATCAGCAATGCGGCTCACGCCTTGGCGGGAGATTTGAATCCCACGCCGCTCAGCCAATGAACGGAGCGGTATTCAAATCTACCGCCAAGAAGCGAGCTGCGATCGCTGATTGGTCGCCGCCGACCGCAGCGACCAATCAGCGTTCGCAGCGCGTCGTTTTAATGGCGCTTCGCTGATTGGTCGCGCCGACCAATCAGGGACACTGACTTTAAATGAAGCGCGAACAGCATGCATTGGTCACCGCTGATGGTACTCAGCCAATGAGCGATGCTGTTCAGCTTTGGCGCAATTTTGAATCGGTGACGCACTCACTGAAACTATAGAGGCGACGTCACTACAGACTTTCTATTAACTTCTCAGTGACGCAGTTTCAGGCACCTGTATACTCTCTGAGGTACACAGTACTTTCTGGAGAGAGGACTTTTAAACAGCTATTTCTACAGCACCCATATGCTCTCTAAGGTACATAGTACTTTCTGGAGAGACAACTCTGCTATTAAACAGCTATTTCTACAGCACCCATATACTATAAGGTACACAGTACGTTCTGGAGAGAGCACTCTAATATTAAACAGCTATTTCTACAGCACCGTACAGTCTCTAAGGTACACCGTACTTTCTGGAGAGACTACTCTATTATTAAACAGCTATTTCTACAGCACCTGTATACTCTCTAAGGTACCCAGTACTTTCTTGGGAGAGGTCTCTGCTATTAACTCCTTCTTGACCTATGACGTAGGAGGACGTCATGGGCCGGTAAGGGGTGGTTGATGTGAGCTCCGGCGCAGAGCTCACATCAAAGTCCCGATATCTCAGCTGATATCATCAGCTGAGATGTCAGGGTAACAGCGCCGATCAGATATGGGATCCGATCGGCGCTGTTAACCCCTTGGATCCCGCTGTCAATCACTGACAGGGGGTTCCAAGGCGGCCGCGGCGGGGAATGCACTGTTCCCAGCCTGCTCCGGAGATCCTGCAATAGTATCGCGGAATCTCCGGCGCTCATGTGACAGCCCGGGTCCTGGCTAGACCCCGGATGCTGTCACTGAGCAGTTTCCTGTTGTGGTTGGCAGGCGCTGCCACCCAAAATAGGTCCGCGATTCTGGGAGATACAGATGAGCTGCAGCTCATCTGTATCTCCCAGAAGCGATCGGACTGTGCAGCAAGGTGCCTCTTAAAGAGGCAGTGTAAAAATAAGAATGAATGAAAAAATAAAGTTTTTAAAAACCTGTAAAAAAGAAAAAATATATAAAAGTTCAAATCACCCCCTTTGCCCCCAATCACAATAAAAGTATATATATAAAAAAAAATACACATGTTTGGTATCGCCGCGTTCAGAATCCGTTAAGAGCTGTAAACTCCGTAACGGAAAAAATGGTCCAAACGCCAAAATTCAGTTTTTTTGGTCACTGCGTTATTGCTATAAAATACAATAACGGGCGATCAAAACTGGGGATCCCCCCAAAAATGGTATCATTAGAAACGGTAGCTCAAGACGCAAAAAAAAAGCATTCACCCAGCCCCAGATCCCGAAAAATGAGAACGCTATGGGTCGCAGAACATGGTGCAAAAAGTCTGTTTTGTTTTTTTTTCAAACTTCTGAATTTTTTTTCACCACCTAGATACCAGTAAAGGTATACATGTTGGGTGTCTATGAACTTGTACCAAAGCGAAGCATCACCCCGTCATGTTGGTTTTACCATATAGTGAACATGGCAACTAAAATACCCAAAAAACAAACGTGTCATTGCACCTTTTTTGCAATTTCACTGCATTAGAATTTTTTTGCAATTTTTCTGTACACTATATGGTAAAATAAATTATTGCATATGAAAGTACAACTCGTCCCGCAAAAAACAAGCCTCATATGTCTATATTAACAAAAAAATAAAAAGTTATGACTCTTGGAAGCAGGGGAGCAAAAAACAAAAATGAAAAACAAAAAATTCCCGGGTCATGAAGGGGTTAAACAGCTATTTCTACAGCACCCGTATACTCTCTAAGGTACACAGTACTTTCTGGAGAGAGGACTCTGCTATTAATCAGCTATCATAAGAAAGTATGATACTCTGTACAGCCAGAAGCTCTAACAGAAACGATTACAATAGTACAACTACAAAACAAACGATTAATCAACATTTGGTGACAAACAAGATCCACTGACTCTTTGACTACTCCGCTACTACTACAACAACAACAATATTTTACTGACGATGAAAACACTATTAAAGAACACACCTGTGATGACATGACCTATGTATATGAAAATTGCCAAGCTTTTAATTTTGCAAATGAGATACCGCTGGATAAAATGTTTACCCAGTGCTGTCAGAAGGGTAAAGTACATTTACCCATAATACAGTCCCTATGTGTTAACAATGCTGATGACAGGAGAACAAGAATACAGCAAAAAATTTTATGGACAATATTCGCTTTATCAACAGTTCTTTTGCTTTTGCACCCATGGGAGCAAGTGTTTCACCACCTCCTGGATATGGCCCATACTGTTTTCGCATTCATGGACAGATCTATCACCGCACAGGCACACTGCATCCAGCTGACGAGGAACCACCTAAATTTGCACAACTTTACATTCTAGATACCACACATGCTAAAAAAAAGAAAAAATCGAATCAGCACAAACTTGTAAGTACACATGCTAATGAACAACGACTGCAATGTAAAAAAAATGAAAAATGTCATCCTACTTTAATGACCATTATTGCTGAGCTAATGCAAACACAAAATCATTTCACTGCTGCCTATCGAATGCTACATGATGTGGAAGAACAAGAGACGATCAAAGTTCTACAAAATGGAACTGTCATGCCAAACATCACAATGGCTATTAAACAAGATCGTACTCAAGATCCTAGATGATACAATAAACCAACTGTGAGTGAAGTGGCAGTTGTGTTTCAGAATGATGATGGTGAGCCTCCCTTTCATAGAGACATCTTAATTATTTAAAACCTGATCCACAAGACCCTCTGGCTCCAAAAACACAAAGAATCAGTATTCTGCATAGTAATTTAGATGCTCTGATGTATCCTATTTTTTCCCCTATGGACAACAAGGCTGGCATTACGCTCTAAAACACCAAGGAGATAGTAAACGAAGGATTACCCAACTACAGTTTACAGCTATGTTTTATCTGTAAGAAAGGATTTTAATTCACTCCTAAATGGAGGTAAATTAACATAACAATATTTGGTTGATGCATATGTCAAAATCGAAGCTAATAGATTATTTTACATTCGCATGCATCAAAAAGATCTAACAGTAGAAGATTATTGCTTGCTACAAGAACATTTACTCAATAAATCTATTGAAAAGGGCATCCCCATTGGAAAAACTAATTTTACCATCATTAGGGATGGGCGAATCCTGAAATACTCGGAATCGCTGGACTCTAACGAGTCCGGGTCCGAGACTCGGTACTCGTTGCGAGTCCAGCGAGTCCGAATAGTAACCTGTACTTTTGCAGTGTATCTATACAGATACACTACAAAAGTACCCTAAAAGTTACCGTAATCTAAGGGGTTAAAAACAAAAAACATTCATACTCACCTTCTGTGGGGCCTGTACCTTATGTACCGGGACTGGTACCGAAGACCTCCGGACGTCACAAGACCTCAGATCACCGGGAGAAGATGGGCTGAAGGACCTGTGAGATTTCAGCCAATCAGCATGCGGCTAGCGGTCACATGGGTTGTCACGTGGCCGCACTGCCAGCCAATGAGCGATCTGGCCAATCTGATTGGCTGGCAGTGCGACCACGTGACAAACCCATGTGACCGCTCTGCCGCATGCTGATTGGCTGAAATCTCACAGGTCCTTCAGCCCATCTTCTCCCGGTGATCTGAGGTCTTGTGACATCCGGAGGTCTTCGGTACCGGTCCCGGTACATAAGGTACAGGCCCCACAGAATTTGAGTATGAATGTTCATTGTTTTAACACCTTAGATTAACTCTTAGGGTACTTTGTAGTGTATTTGTATCGATACACTGCAAAAGTACAGGGACTCGCTACCCCCGAGTAATTCTAAGGAAACTCGGTGAGTAGCGAGTCCCCCGAGTCCGCTACTATTCGGGCGAGTCTCGAATAGTAGCGAGTAGATTCGCCCATCCCTAACCATCATCCTTTGAAGGGAGTGCACGAAATATGCAGCAGCGGTATCAGGATGCTATGGCTATCATTACCAAATATGGTCGCCCTGATCTCTTTGTCACCATGACCTGTAACCAAAAGAAAAGGGAAATTACTGACAATTTACAACAGTGGCAATGCGTGGAACATCGCCCAGACGTAGTTGCACAGGTCTTTAAAATTAAACTTCAATCCCTGTTATCTGACATCAACAATAGATAATATGGACATGTCTGTGCTATCGTGCATGTAATTGAGTTTCAAAAGCGTGGCCTGCCACATGCACATATTTTAATCATACTTGACAAAAATTTGAAAATCAGAACTGAAGAAGAGATAGATAATATTGTATGGGCTGAAATTCGTGACAAGACAACATACCCTCAGCTCCACAACATTGTTCTGACAAACATGATTCATGGTCCCTGTGATGAAGCCAATCCTAACTGTCCATGTATGGATCATGGACACTGCACCAAAGGATTTCCAAAAAAATGTCAACAACATACCTGTAAAAAAATTGATGGCTATCCAATTTACCGTAGAAACATTGGCACTACACATCAACATAATTCTAAAACAATTGATAATTCATGGGTTGTCCCATATAACCCATATTTGCTGAAAAAATACAACTGCCATATTAATGTGGAAATTTGTGCTAGAATCCAAAGTGTAAAGTATTTGTTTAAATATGTATATAAAGGACATGACAAGGCTAATATTGAAATGGCTCAAACACACCTCCAACATGATGAAATCAATCAATTTGTTGATTCACGATATTTCAGTGCTCCTGAAGCTGATTAGAGAATCTTTGCTTTTCCTATGCATAGACAATCTCATGCAATCATTCGCCCTGCAGTACATCTACCAAACTCTCACGCACTATATTTTCATCAAGATGAGCCCATTGATAACATACAACAAAAACTACTTCAAAATTCAACGCTTATGGCATACTTTAACCATAATAAGATCAATCCTAATGCACATAAATATTATTACAGAGAGATTCCAGAACTTTACATTTGGAAACATGGCATATGGGAACAGAGAAAGAAAAGAGGTCACACTGTAATAGGAAGAATGTATACAGTTAGTGTGAAAGATCAAGAACGCTATCTAATGTATAAAAGCAGAAGGCACTTCCGTCACTTTGTCTGCACTTCCGTCACTTAGTCCTCACTTCCGTCACTTTGTCCACACACACACACACACTCCGCTATACTTACCACCGGCCCTGCGTCTTCCCCGCCGCCTGGATCCTCAGTCGACATGTCACCACCTCCGAACTACTGGATCCAATATGGCATCTGGGAAGTCTCGCAAGACTTCCCGGACGCCACATTGGATCCAGTCGTCCGGGGGCGGCGACATGTCGACTGAGGATCCAGGCGGCGGGGAAGACGCAGGGCCGGTGGTAAGTATAGCGGAGTGTGTGTGTGTGTGTGTGTATGTGTATGTGTGTATGTGTGTGTATGTGTGCATGTGTGTGTGTGCGCTGACCACTCTGTTCACGCACTGCGCTGACCACTCTGCCCATGGCACTGCGCTGACCACTCTGCCCACGGCACTGCACTGACCACTCTGCACACGGTACTGCACTCACCACTCTGCCCACAGCGCTGTGCTCACCACTCTGCCCACGGCACTGCGCTGACCACTCTGCCCACAGCACTGCGCTGACCACTCTGCCACATCAGTGCGCTGACCACTCTGCCACGGCACTGCACTGACCACTCTGCCCACGGCGCTGCGCGTACCACTCTGCCCACGGCGCTGCGCTGACCACTCTGCCCACTGCTGTGCTGACCACTCTGCCCACAGCGCTGCACTGACCACTCTGCCCACGGCGCTGCGCTGAGCACTCTGCCCACGGTGCTGCGCTGACCACTCTGCCCACGGCGCTGACCACTCTGCCCATGGCACTGCACTGACCACTCTGCCCACGGTACTGAGCTGACCACTCTGCCCACAGCACTGCGCTGACCACTCTGCCCACGTCTCTGCACTGACCACTCTGCCTACGGTGCTGCGCTGACCACTCTGCCTACGGTGCTGCACTGACCACTCTGGCCATGGCGCTGCGCTGACCACTCTGCCCACGGCACTGCGCTGACCACTCTGCCCACAGCACTGCACTGACCACTCTGCCCACGGCACTGCGCTTACCACTCTGCCCACGGCACTGCACTGACCACTCTGCAAACAGCACTGCGCTGACCACTCTGCCCACCGCACTGCACTGACCAGTCTGCCACGGCACTGCACTGACCAGTCTGCCACGGGACTGCGATCACCAATTAGCCCACGCACTGCGCTCACCACTCTGCCCACGGCACTGTGCTGACACTCTGCCACGGCACTGCACTGACCACTCTGCCCACGGCACTGCGCTGACCCCTCTGCCCACAGCACTGCGCTGACCACTCTGCCCACGGCACTGCGCTGACCGCGCTGACCACTTCACCGCACTCACTGCTAACCACTGAGCCACTGTGCAGTGCTAACCACTGAGCCACCGCGCTGTGCTAACCACTGAGCACTGCGCAGTGCTATCCACTGAGCCACCGCGCAGTGCTAACCACTGAGCCACCGTATACTCTGCTACCCACAGAGCCGCCTGTACACTCTGCTACCCACAAAGCCGCCTGTATACACACAATTCATTTCACCACACTCCCGTAACTATTAGTAAATAATCTATATATGGATTCTAGACTACCCAATTCTTTAGAATCGGGCCGCCATCTAGTGATTTATGTTTGTTGTTATTACATGTAAAAGGAGCAACAAGTTTTCAGGACCTTAAATCTGTCCATGGTATTACATATGAAACCTTTCGAGATGCTGCCTTGGCACTCGGATTATTAATAGATGATAGAGTCTGGAGAAATACTATACTGGATGCCACTGTTATGAACATGCCTACACAACTTCGGGTGATGTTTGTTTACATCTGTGTTTTTGGAACACCTACAAATCCAATAGAATTGTGGAAGGAATGTAAACAACATTTTATACAAGACTACTGTCACCGATACCACAACAACACTGAAGAGTGCATCAACTGTGAAAGCTATGCTATGAAGGATGTTCAAGATGTGCTAATAATACATGGAAAATCTTATTTGGATTTTAATTTACCACGTCCTGCAACAAACACACCAGCCTCAAGAAGAGTATGATAAAGATTTTGAATCAGCTACAGCTACTGAAATGAAAAAAAACCTCTTAATCCTGAGCAACTGTTGGCTTTCAATATCATTGTGGATGCTCTACAAGACAACACATCCACACCTAAGTGTTTCTTTATTGATGGTCCAGATGGCAGTGGAAAAACATACTTATACCATCTACTTATACATTATGTCAGAGGACAAGGACATGTGGTCTCACCTTCCGCCACTACAGGATTAGCTGCAAACTTACTACCAGAAGGACAAAGTATGCGACTTTGTATGGCATTCCAATTCCAATTAATGAAACATCAGTTGTTAGGATTAAAACTGATACTAATGTTGCCCACAAGTTAAAAAAATACTACACTTTTCATACTTGATGAGTGTTCAATGGCACAAAACCATTCTTTGAATGTCATTGATAGACTTCTACGTGATATCATGAGAATATATGTTGATGACAAAAATAATGTTCCCTTTGGTGATAAAGTTTGCATACTTGGAGAAAATTTCCGCCAATGACTTCCTATACTTATGCATGCCACCACAACTGAAATTGTGGATTGTTGTCTTAAATATTGTCAACTCTTGAAACACTTCACAAGACTTCTGTTATTCAACAACATGAGATCCAGGGATCCAGAATACAGCACTTGGTTACTTAAACTAGGCAATGTCAGCTGTCAAATTAATACAATCTTGGAGAGGGCATTATTGAAATTCCTCCAGACATGCTGTCCTCTGCCTGTTTAATCACAGACATGTTTGGCACAAACATTCATATTAATGTCAATGACACTGAAAGTGTTTTGTTTGCTGTATCACATGCAATACTGTGTCCAAAAAATGAAGATGTTGAACTTCTCAATTCTCAAATTATGGACCGATTGAGTTGCCAATATGCCTTATACATGAATGATGTTTCTGTGGATGTGGATGATGCTAATGAAACTGAACACTACCCAGTTGAATTTTTACATTCTCTGACACCATCTGGAATGCCACCACATCGCCTACAACTAAAAATAGGAACAATTGTCATGCTACTGCGAAACCTTAATATAAAAAAAGGATTATGTAATGGAACTCGGCTCATTGTAACATCCTTAAATCCACATATCATACAGGCAAAAGTCATCACAGCATCAGCTGAAGGGGACTTTGTTTTTATTCCACACATTGATTTGTGTCCATCTGAAACTGGGTTACCATTCACTACAAAGACGGCAATTTCCTGTTAAGCTAGCTTTTGCAATGACAATTAACAAGGCGCAAGGACAGACCCTAAATAGAGTTGGTATTTATCTACCTCAACCATCCTTTGGCCATGGGCAGCTATATGTTGCTTTCTCCAGAGTCAAGCAACGCTCTTATGTCAAAGTCAAGGTTTTAGATACACCACTACAAGGACAATTGTTACATGGTAGTGATAAAGTGTTCACTAAAAATGTAGTTTATAAAAATGTTTTACATTAATTTAGCTCTTTAGTAATCTCAAAAATAAGTACATAGTGTTATATCGCATCAATAGGGATATAGTTTTTGAAAACATATTAATATACCTTAGATCTATACATATCTATAGATACATATTAGATAGTAGAAATAGGCCAGATAGATAACATATATTTTGCACCATTAATTTTGTTGTTAATACATATATATATATATATGTCTATTCAAATAGAAAAAGCAGGGCGGCACTCACCAGGTTGCAAAGATCCTTTATTCGTCACTTGAGGATCATGACATATTCTGCAGGGAGAGGGAGTGGGGAGCAAAGACGACAGCAGCCGTTTTGCAGGGCTGTGCCTGCTACCACTGGTCCAGCCCTGCAAAACGTCTGCTGTCGTCTTTGCTCCCCACTCCCTCTCCCCGCAGAATATGCAAGGATCCTCAAGTGACGAATAAAGGATCTTTGCAACCTGGTGAGTGCTGACCTGCTTTTTCTATTTCAATAGACTGTGGTTTTGGCTTATTTGAGGGCAAGCAACACAGTGCACCAAGGAATTTTCCTGATGGTACTGTAGTCACTTTTAAAACACACACCAAGTGCACTGATTGTTCGCCGCAGTTGGCAGCGACCAATCAGCGAAGCGGAGCTGGGGGTTTGAAACCCGTGCCACTGATTGGTCGCCGCTGAGAGCTATGACTATGAGCTATGATTCATATTTCCCGCCGCTGATTGGTCGCCACCAGCCGCGGCAACCAATCAGCAAACTGTGTTTTAAAACATGCGCCAAGTGCGTTGATTGGTCGCCGCGGCCGGCGGCGACCAATCAGCGAAGCGGAGCACGGCTTGGCAGGGGTTTTGAATCCCGCCCCACTGATTAAATATTATTTATGTATATTTGCTTAAACTATGTAAGTAAATATCTATAATGTGTCCTAAATCTATGTGTTTATATATCTATTAATTATGTTTATCATATTAACAAACTAAGGGCCCTTTCACACTGGGTTTTTTTTTTAAATGTGGCAGTCGCGGCAAAAAAAAAGCATCTGCCGCATTTTCCGCCTAACGGCCGCACTTGCTTCAAGCCCCATGCATTGTCTATGGGGCTTGTGGTAAGTGTGAGGCAAGTGTGGTGCCGGCAGTTGCGGCCGCGAAAAAAAAACGCGTTCAACGTCGCACGATTTTCTGGACGGACAGATAGGATTAGGCAATTATATAGTAGATAAGGCTAAAGAACACAAGGAGTGGACATTAGACCAGTGGAAATCTGTGCTTTGGTCTGATGAGTCCAAATTTCCACCGTGAAGCATGGAGGAGGAGGTGTGATGATGTGGGGGCACTTTGCTGGTGACACTGTTGGGGATTTATTAAAAATTGAAGGCATACTGAACTAGCATGGCTACCACAACATCTTGCATTGGCATGCTATTCCATCCGGTTTGCGTTTAGTTGGAACATCATTTATTTTTCAACAGGACAATGACCCCAAACACACCTCCAGGCTGTGTAAGGGCTATTTGACCAAGAAGGAGAGTGATGGGGTGCTACACCAGATGACCTGGCCTCCACAGCCACCATACTTGAACACAATTGAGATGGTTTGGGGTGAGCTGGACAGCAGAGTGAAGGCAAAAGGGCCAACAAGTGCTAAGCATCTCTGGGAACTCCTTCAAGACTGTTGGAAGACCATTTCCGGTGACTACCTCTTGAAGATAATCAAGAGAATGCCAAGAGTGTGCAAAGCAGTAATCAAAGCAAAAGGTGGCTACTTTGAAGAACCTAGAATAGAAGACATATTTTCAGTTGTTTCACACTTTTTTGTTAAGTATATAATTCCACATGTGTTAATTCATAGTTTTGATGTCTTCAGTGTGAATCTACAATTTTCATAGTCATGAAAATAAAGAAAACTCTTTGAATGAGAAGGCATGTCCAAACATTTGGTCTGTACTGTATATCTATCTTATACATAAAAATAGAATATAATAACATTTCTATGGATTGTCTTTCTGTTACTATCATATAAAAGTATGAAGCTTTGCCATTATTTTTGACATGTTCATAAATTGTATTATTTTAATTCCTTTCTGTTTGTTGCTCCACTTTGGAAATGGACAATCACACACACATCAAACTGCACAAAACAATGTACCACATCCAATTATAGTCACAACAGTTTCCAAGAGACCATGTGGTGTAAACACACACACAACAGAGGAGACACCACATAGTGAACATCGCTCAAGAAAGACTACACGCCTTAACAAAATACAGCACACAACTAGGTAAAGACAGCGCACAGGTGTAAAAGTAGTCAAATCATGCAACAAATACAATACACAAATGCGGAAGGATGACATACAACAGGTATGTTGGAAAGTGCAAACGGTGTGACACATGTCCACTGCTACTGTTAGCACCACGAAGGATATACAGATGTTCATTTCACTGCACTCCCGATGCAATAGCATCGGGCCTATATCTAGTAAATTATATTGATCTATTTTACTGAAAGGTTACATAAAATTATATTTAAAAAAAAATCACAACCATGTAATTTACCCACCAAAGTAAGAATCACTTATACACAAATTCAATGTTTGGGCCATCCAGTCAACATCCTTAATCATAACTTATAAATTAAAACATAGATATAAAAATTAAAATATAAATGTAAAAGAATAAAAAAAAAACATTGAAAGGAGTGGATGCATCTCGCTGGAGATCTGCCTTCGAGATAAAGTTTAATAGTTTCTAGGTTAAAGGGTGCGTTCACACGCTGCGTATTTGCTGCATATTTTTACGCGAGTTGCAGTTTTTGTAGCCAAAAAACCAGGAGTGGAATAATCAGAGGAAAAGTCTAATAGAAACAAGTGCTCCCCTAATGTATTTAATCACCTACTCCTGGTTTTAATCAGCCACTCCTGATTTTGGCTACAAAAACTGCAAGAGCACTCACGTAAAAATATGCAGCAAGTACGCAGTGTGTGAACAAAGGCTGCAAGAAAGGATAAGCAAACTTTTCCAAACAAGGTTCAATAATTGTAAATTTGGCATGAAAATTGAAGATTTAGTTCATGAACAAAAACCTAAAGAATTTGCTAAAAAGTTGGCGAACTCGGCTTTGTTCGGAAAAATGTTTGAAACTTTAAAATGGCTCTAAAACTTTCCTTGAACATTTGAAGCCAAAATGATTGCCAGAAGACATGGTAACTGAGAACCCTGCTACTGTATAGGTTAGCTGAGTTCACAGCCATTGGGTCTTCCAGTTTCTTTCAACCTGGTGAATTTAAGGGAGCTTTAAAAGAAAGCTTTTAAGCTTCCTTGAGTCTACAGGTTCTAGGGACACCTGCAGCTTGTGAATCTTTTGAAGAGTGCCAGATGTGCCATCAGTTATTAACTCTAGGAATCTTAAAATCATCTATGAACATCCCATTAAGAGAGGTTTTATTTTTTCTTTATATAGACAATTTTTATTATTGCAGAGGGTCAGCAGCATGTGAGGCCAACTCTTCTACACTCATCTACTAGTAATTCAGAAAAAAATAGCATATGTCCACTATATTCTTAATATACATGGTCTTAAAGGTCTGTTCATACTCAAAAAACACTATAATATGGATTTTGCTCCTTGAAAATTTGCAATCTGTTTTTAAACCTTTCCATCCATAAGTTTAGAAAATGGATTTTTGGCATGTACACAAGTGTGTTATATCATGGGTGTAGTCAGTATTTATGGTGACTTGTAATCAGGTGTGCATATATAGAGTTTTTCATTTTATACGTCTATCTACGCTGTGATGTGTAAGAGCATTTTTGCTGGAAAAGCATGGCAGTGTGATTTTATGATCTTTGAAAATGCACTAATAAAGTTCTCCTATTTTTATATGAAGTGGACTATGTGTAACTTTATTTTTCACAAGTTCTGGCCTTTTTCTGGAAAATTCCTTGTTTTTCTGTTACATTACTTCATCCTTTACCTGGTAACCAGCCCTTGGACTTGTTTGTGCATTGAACACTAGTCTTATTCAACATTCCAGATGAATTGGCGTTGAGCTCGAAAAATTATTTTCTTTTTCTTATTTCGCCTCCAAATATGCTGGGTTTGTGGTTGGTGGTATTGATTATGAAGATGTATTTAACCTTACAGCAGACCGATAAGGGTGATCAGATGGGGCGTTTTAGGTAATGGGATGCTGTAGTTTCTATATATGTAAGTTGCAATACCACATTGTATGCTGATAGGCTGATTTTAATTGGGGGAGGTGTTATGAACATATATGTACTATATAAGGGGGGTTAGTATGATAAATTGTATGCTTGACAAAGGTCTAAACTGCAGATTGAAACATTGCACTGAGGATGGTGGAATAAAGATTTTTTTGATGGACTAAGGGCCCTTTCACATCTGCGTTTATTTGAAATCGCGGCAGATGCGGTGAAAAAACCGCATCTGCCGCGATTGCCGCATAACCGATGCACTTGCGGCGCGGTTGCGGTAATCCCCATAGAAAGTATAGGGGGACTTGCGGCAGGTGCGGGGATTACCGCAACCGCGCCGCAAGTGCATCGGTTATGCGGCAATCGCGGCAGATGCGTTTTTTTCACCGCATCTGCCACGATTTCAAATAAACGCAGATGTGAAAGGGCCCTAACTGGCTTTTTGGAGCACGGTCTTCGATTGAATGCAAGCATTTTACTCTAAGGAGGCTCGTTGGGAGTGAAATGCGCTACACTGAGGGTGAGATCTAATTTCCCATATTCTGTAAAGGGTGCTGCTATCTATCTTGTCTATGAGATTTATTCATCGGGTCAGAAAAAATTAAGCACTATTACATATAATTATTTTTTCATGTTTTACGACTTTTACACCATCAAAACTCATTTATACAAAAAAATAATTGTTTTTCCATTGCTGTATTCTGAGAGCTATATTTCTCTACTAACGGTGCTGTATGGCAACTTGTTTTTTTGGAGGACAAGGTAACGTTACCAGTAATACTTTTATTACTCACATGTAACTTTAGTTATGTTTTATTCCACTTTATTGGCGCTATGATGAGGAAGGATAGGTTTTCCTAATTTTTTTTTCTCTTTTTATTTTTTTTTAACCGTGTTTACTGTAATTTGTGCAACAGTTTTATAGATTGGGTCGTTAGGGGGTCAACACATTTTTTTTCATTTTTCTTCCAGTTTTACTTTTTGGTTACTTTTTTTTAACTTTTATTACTTTTTTACTTAGTCCAAATAGTAAAGAAAATAATTATTTGATCCCATTCTGATTTTGTAAGTTTTCCCACTGATAAAGACATAAACAGTCTGTTTTGTCTTCGTTGGCATATATGCGATGCGAGTTCCAGCATACAACTAATTCTTTTCTGTGTCCCAAATAAACAGACTGTTGGTTCTGTAGTAGATTGATTACTCTCCGTTGAACAATAAACAATCATGTGATGATGATGAATGTGTGATGATTATGATGATAATGATTCCGATGTGATATAACTATAAGAATACAGATAGTATAAGTGTTAAACATACCACATAAACAACAATAGTGATAATACACAGCAGAGATAATACAATAATAATGGATACACATATCACCAAGCCATGACAGTGTACAGCTTAGGCTGGGGTCACACTTGGCATGAGTTTTTTTAGTTTTTGCATGCGTTTTTCATTTCAGCATGTATTTTTTTAAGGTGTCTGATGGCACCCTGCGTTTTTGCATGCGTTTTTAAAACAGCACCCAAAAATAGTGCATGCACTATTTTTTGGTTCTGTTTTAAAAACGCGTGCGTTTTTTAGAAAACGCATGCGTTTTTTTAACATGGGCCCCTATGGAAAATGCATGCATTTTTTAGAAAACGCATGCGTTTTTTGATGGTACTAATGTACCATGCGTTTTTGCATGCGTTTTTGATGTCAGCTAATCACATAATTGCAAAAACGCACACAAAAACACATGGTACTGTCACACATGCATTTTTCCTATTAAGACATGCGTTTTTGCTATTAGGGTATGCGTTTTTTAACATGGGGGCCTATGGGTGCGTTTTTACATGCTTTTTTAAAAACGCAGGTCTCTAAAAATGCTTGAAAAAAACACAAGTGTGACCCTAGCCTAAGAAAGCATAATTTAGCATGGGTACATAATCATAACAGCTATGACAAAATTCAGTGCAGGATATTGTTAAAGGGAACCAACCACCCAAATGACCCCCCCGGACTGTTAATATGTGTCCCTACACCCAGCACACACATTTGGGGCAATCGTTTTTGCTAAAAAAACTGATTAGTAGAAGCTAAGATATAGCTTTATAAACTTTAAAAAATCTTGCCGACTGGGCGTTACCTAGCTGCCGGGGGGTTGTGGGGGGGTGGAGCGCTGCGCAATATGTACTACCTGGTCCGGTGCCGTCCCTGCAGTCCTGTCCGATGCTGTCCCCGCTGCTCTGTCCGGTGCTGTGCCCGCTGCTCTGTCCGGTGCTGTGCCAGTCTACATGCTGTGCCCCAGGCCTGTAACATGATTATCAGTGCGGGCGCCGGGCAATGGGGACGCTTCCTGCTTCCTCCTGCCAATCCCCGCCCAGGGCAGCCCTGCACCAATGAGAACGCAGGGCCATTGTGTCATGTGATCGCCGCTGTGACCTGTGACTCACGGGTCCTGAGCCAATCACAGCGCAGGGGCAGATTTTTTAAAGTTTATAAAGCTATATCTTAGCTTCTACTAATCAGTTTTTTTTAGCAAAAACGATTGCCCCAAATGTGTGTGCTGGGTGTAGGGACACATGTTAACAGTCCGGAGGGGTCATTTGGGGTGGTTGGTTCCCTTTAAGGCCCTTGATAAACACACATCCTTGAGACCCTTGATAAACACACATCCCTGCAGACCTAATCCCTATTTAAGCGGCTGCTGTACTATTCTAACAAGGCTCTAGAGTATTAGCATTCACACAAGAGTAAAAGCCTGGTTACACCTGGCAATGTCCAGCGATCAGATCAATGATCCAACGTGGCCAGGATCACTGGGAAATCGTTATCAGATCGCTGGTGAGCTGTCAAACAGGCAGACTCACCAGCGATCAGTGACCAGAGAGAGCGCTGGTATCCAGGGTGAACATTGGGTAACTAAGCAGAGCGCTGCGCTTTGTTACCGACATTTACCCTGGTTACCAGCCTCCTATCGTGTGCTGTGCAGTGCTAGGAGATCGTTCATCATTGGTCTCCTGTTGTCACACATGCAGATGCTGGCCACGCAGTGGGAGACCAACGATAAAATAATGGTCCAGGTAATTTACCAATGTTCAGCGATCAACAAACTTATTGTTGGTCGTTGGTAAATGTCACATGCAACTATGTCATTTTGACATCGCTGCAATGTCACCAAACCGGTGAAACTGCAACGATATTGTTAACGATATCGTAGCATGTAACGGGGCTTTTCGACTATCACCAGATTGACTAGGCTAAAGATTTTGGGATTTCACAGGAGAGGAAAAAAAAAACCCACAAGAGCAAAAGAACACATGTAGCTGCATGAATCCTATCTGATACTGATCTGAAAATGACCGCTGACCTCACAGTGAAGGAGAATGGCAGGCCTATAACACAGTGCTCTTAAATAAGAAGACACCTGGATGTGTAGGAATACTGCCAGACAGCTATAAACCTATTTAAACACCATAACGTGCTAACATATAATGTCTCACAGGTTGTGAGGTCTGCTTCCTCTTACTGAACCTGAATGGGCAGAACACAGTCTGAGGAGAGGAGAACTAGAAAGACTGAGAAACACATCTGGGAGCTTGAGTGCCATCATCACTCGCCCCAGAGGAGCGCACAGAATGGACACCGGATCCGACACTGTGACTGACACACACAGCACAGTGAATCCAGGAGTAGTGGAGTCTCTAGACAACTACAGTACCAGAGCAAAGCAACACGGCGGGGTCAGTACAACACAGAAGACTCAAGTTGCCTAGTCAAGTGGTACCAGCAGAGAGAGAGAAAGAGTGAGACTACCAGCAGCTCAGCTAGAAGCAGCAGTAGGGACACACACAGCGCAGCACGAGGAAGCTGAGGACCCGGACAGGGTGGGAGAAACCCGGCCCCAGTACAGACTCCGTGGACTATAACCTGCAACAACATCGCAGTAAAGCTCCACTCCACTATCTCCACTATCATCCCCTACTATTACATCCACAATAGACTATAACAACCACTTCTCCGGGGACCTTGCTTCTACCTACGGGGAACAGTACCATCTAAGCTGCCTAACATCATCCCGGAGGTTCTGCAGCAGCAGTGGTCCCCCTTATTGACCACACACCATGGGTGGCATAATGACAAACTATTATCCCGGGACACGGTCCGGACCAGGACCTCCAGTGGGCTCGACAACCGTATACGGTGACTCGGTGATTAGCACTCTATGGTGGCTCAGTGGCTGGCACTGTATATGGTGGCTCAGTGGTTAGCACAGTATTTTGGCTCAGTGGTTAGAACTGTATATGGTGGCTCAGTGATTAGTACAGTATGGTGGCTCAGTGGCTAGCACTGTACAGTGGCTCTGTGGTTAGCACAGTATGGTGGCTCAGTGGTTGGCACTGTATATGGTGGCTCAGTAGTTAGCACAGTATGGTGGCTCAGTGGTTAGCACAGTATGGTGGCTCAGTGGTTAGCATTGTATATGGTGGTTCAGTGGTTAGCACAGTATGGTGGCTCAGTGGCTAGAACTATATGGTGGCTCAGTGATTAGCACAGTACGGTGGCTCAGTGGTAAGCACTGTACGGTGGCTCAGTGGTTAGCATTGTATGGTGGCTCAGTGGTTAGCACTGTATGGTGTCTCAGTGGTTAGCACTGTATGGTGGCTCAATAATAGCATTGCACGGTGGCTCAGTGGTTAGCACTGCGCGGTGGCCCAGTGTTTAGCAAAGTATGGTAGCTCAATGATTAGCACAGTATATGGTCACTCAGTGGTTAGCACTGTACGGTGGCTCAGTGTTTTAGCACAGTATGGTGGCTCAGTGGTAAGCACTATATGGAGGCAGAGTGGTTAACTCTGTATGGTGGCTCAGTGGTTAGCACTGTATAAGGTGGCTCAGTGGTTAGCAATGTACACGGTGATTCAGTGATTAGCACTCTATGGTGGCTGAGTGGTTAGGACTGTATATGGTGGATGAGTGATTAGCACTGTATACAGTGGCTCAGTCGTTAGCACAGCATACGCTGGCTCAGTAGTTAGCAGTGTATACGGTGACTCAGTGGTTTGCACTTTATGGTGGCTCAGTGGTTGGCAATGTATATGGTGCCTCAGTGGTTAGCACAGTATGGTAGCTCAGTGGTTAGCAGTGTATATGGTAGCTCAGTGGTTAGCACAGTATGGTGGCTCAGTGCTTAGCAGTGTATATGGTGGCTCAGTGGTTAGCACTGTACGGTGGCTCAGTGGTTAGCACAGTGCGGTGGCTCAGTGGTTTGCACAGTGCGGTGGTTCAGTGGTTTGCACAGTGCGGTGGCTCAGTGGTTTGCACAGTGCGGTGGCTCAGTGGTTTGCAAAGTGCGGTGGCTCAGTGGTTTGCACAGTGTGGTGGCTCCGTGGCTTGCACAGTGTGGTGGCTCAGTGGTTAGCACTGCGCGGTGGCTCAGTGGTTAGCACTGCGTGGTGGCTCAGTGGCTAGCACTGTGCGGTGGCTCAGTGGTTAGTACTACGCGGTGGCTCAGTGGTTAGCACTGCGCGGTGGCTCAGTGGTTAGCACTGCGCGGTGGCTCAGTGGTCAGTGCAGGATGGAGGCAGAGTGGTCAGCGCAGGATGGAGGCTCAGTGGTCAGTGCGGGATGGAGGCAGAGTGGTCAGCGCAGGATGGAGGCAGAGTGGTCAGCGCAGGATGGAGGCAGAGTGGTCAGCGCAGGATGGAGGCAGAGTGGTCAGTGCAGGATGGAGGCAGAGTGGTCAGCGCACGGTGGGGGCAGAGTGGTCAGCGGAGGATGGAGGCTCAGTGGTCAGCGCAGTATGGAGGTAGAGTGGTCAGCGCAGGATGAAGGATCAGTGGTCAGAGCAGGATGGAGGCTCAGTGGTCAGTGCAGGATGGAGGCTTGGTGGTCAGCACAGGATGGAGGCTCAGTCGTCAGCACAGGATGGAATAGTCAGCAGAGGATGGAGGCTCTCTCTAGCTGGATAAAAGGTGAACTTGCTGACAGATATCTCATCAGTTCCCTTACAATCAATTTTAATATATGAGTGGACTTTCATTATAAAGAGAAATCAAGGAATTTTTGACTCAAAATTCTAAAGCTTTTCAAAATCTCCTCTAAGAGTGAGACCATACAGGAACAAATTAAAATTGACATGAAAAAATCATCATTAACAGAAAAATCCCATTATCTAACTTATTAGGATGAGCAGACCCTTAGAAGTTTGTATACTCCGGGATCGGACGGGCTTTAGTTTAAAGTTTGATTTGGTACCCGGTTCGAGCATGAAGAACCTATGGAGCTTTATTCTCAGAACGAGGTTCAATAGGTTACTCACAGTCAGCGGCAGGTATGGAATTTCTCCTGCTCATGTGAAATTCTATGCCTGCTGCTTATC
Source organism: Allobates femoralis (assembly GCA_033576535.1). Classification (NCBI taxonomy): domain Eukaryota; kingdom Metazoa; phylum Chordata; class Amphibia; order Anura; family Aromobatidae; genus Allobates; species Allobates femoralis. The sequence continues at coordinate 267,237,702 of JARQOC010000003.1, forward strand.
GTAGGTGTCTTATAGAACTTAGCCCAAAAAATTCGATGGGCGTCGTGGGACATTACACCATAAAATTATGTTGGAACTGCAGGTAGTTTCTCTTATCAGGTATAAACTATTTAACCACTTCAAAATCACCCAGAGTTCCCTATCAAAGGCTCTCAGGTGAATAATGAGTACAATTTCTATTATTATTTAAATGATCACTTTATTAGTCATAATTTTATAAACATTCCATAAAAAACACTAAAATTAATTGCATAGGAGTACCCTAATGATTACAATAATTTATGTTCTGGGTCCAGGACTCAGACCACTTACATCAATATTTATACAGTATACATTATACAATAACTAATAATACCAGGTGCATAACGACATGCTATTTATTTGTTTATCACTCAAGGCAGCTATACATTCTATTGTATGATTCTGGGGCTCTTATCTTCTACAATACGTGTGTACCTGTATGCTAGCAATTGACCTTTCTCTGACACAGGTTACAATATAGTGCTGCCTTGATGTTTTAATTGTAGCTGCACACTCTCTTATATATCTGGAGCTCAAGACTTCTTGACATATATGCACACCTATGTGCTAGCAGTGCCCCTTCTAATCCAGGTTACACATTGTGTGCTGCTGCCCCCGTGATACATTTCCTATTGTCCCCATTGATATCGCATACCTGGTAGGTAAATGTTTGTGGCCTCAGTCCTGGCACCCCCACCGCCAGGGTTAGCACTGTATATGGTGGCTCAGTGGTTAGCACTGTATACGGTGGCTCAGTGGTTAGCACTGTACAGTGGCTCAGTGGTTAGCACTGTATATGGTGGCTAAGTGGTTAGCACTGAATATGGCGGCTCAGTGGTTAGCACTGTATACGGTGGCTCAGTGGTTAGCACTTTATATGGTGGCTCAGTGGTTAGCACTGTATATGGTGGCTCAGTGGTTAGCACTGTATGTGGTGGCTCAGTGGTTAGCACTGTATATGGTGGCTCAGTGGTTAGCACTGTATATGGTGGCTCAGTGGTTAGCACTGTACAGTGGCTCAGTGGTTAGCACTGTATGGTGGCTCAGTGGTTAGCACTGTACAGTGGCTCAGTGGTTAGCACTGTACAGTGGCTCAGTGGTTAGCACTGTATATGGTGGCTCAGTGGTTAGCATTGTATATGGTGGCTCAGTGGTTAGCACTGTATGGTGGCTCAGTGGTTGGCACTATATATGGTGGTCAGTGGTTAGCACTGTATATGGTGGCTCAGTGGTTAGCACTGGATATGGTGGCTCAGTGATTAGCACAGTATATGGTGGCTCAGTGGTTAGCACTGTATATGGTGGCTCAGTGATTACCACAGTATATGGTGGCTCAGTTGTTAGCACTGTATACAGTGGCTCAGTGGATAGCACTGTACAGTGGCCTCCTCTCCTCCCTGGCCTCCCTTTCCTGTCGTCCCTGGCCTCCCTGGTCTCGTCTCCTCCATGTCCTCCTCTCCTCCTTGGCCTTCTCTCCCCCTTAGCCTCCCTTTGTGGGGGAGCTCCAATGTGGAGACACACAGGGACCCTCCAAACATGGTGTCCGCTAACAATTTGAGCTCATTTTCCATTCAAATTGTTAGCGGACACCATGTCGCGTTTGGAGGGTCCCCGTGTGTCTCCACATTGGAGCTCCTCCACAAGTGACCCCATTTTGGAAACTAAACCCCCAAAGGAACATATCTAGATCCATATTGAGCACTTTGAAGCCCCAGGTGCTTCACAAATTGATCCGTACAAATTAAAAAAAAAATTTGTGGAAAAAAAAAGTGCTTTTTCATTTTTATGGATGAATTTGTGAAGCATCTGGGGTTCAAAGTGCTCACTATGCATCTAGATATGTTCCTTTGGGGTCTAGTTTCCAAAATGGGGTCACTTATGGGGGAGCACCAATGTGGAGACACACGGGGACCCTCCAAACGCGACATGGTGTCCGCTAACAATTTGAATGGAAAATGAGCTCAAATTGTTAGCGGACACCATGTCGCGTTTGGAGGGTCCCTGTGTGTCTCCACATTGGAGCTCCCCCACAAGTGACCCCATTTTGGAAACTAGACCCCCAAAGGAACATATCTAGATGCATAGTGAGCACTTTGAACCCCCAGATGCTTTACAAATTGATCTGTAAAAATGAAAAAATAAATTTTTGTGAAAATAAAAACGTACTTATTCCTTATTACGGATCAATTTATGAAGCACCTGGGGAAACAAAGTGCTCACTATGCATCTAGATACGTTCCTTAGGGGGTCTAGTTTCCAAAATGGGGTCACTTGTGGGGAGCTCCAATGTTCAGGCCCACAGGGAGGGGCTCTCCATACACAACATGGTTTCCGCTAATAATTGGAGCTAATTTTCCATTGAAATTGTTAGCGGACACCATGTAGTGTATGGAGAACCTGTGTGCCACCAGCACAAGGGCAACTGGAAGAGTTGGGTTGCAGCACCAGAAAATGCCGCCTCTAATGAATGCGCTATTTTCTTGGGTGGCTGTGGGTTGCAATTTGCAGCGTGGGGGACCCACAACATTTGGGTCTCTCCACGCTGAGGATTCCAGTCAGCCAGCTGCCAAGTTGTACCTGGCTGGCTACCAAAAATACAACGAAGGACTTTTTTTTTTATTTCTAGAACTAATTCTAGAAGAAGAAAAAATTACGTAGGGCTCCGCCATATTTTTGGTTCAGCCAGGTACAACTTGGCAGCTACAGACTGCCAGCAACCCCTAGCTGCCTTGTTGTACCTGGCTGCAACCAAAAATACAGCGAAGCCCATTTTTTTTTTATTTCTAGAACAAATTCTAGAAAAAAAAAATGACGTAGGGCTCCGCCATATTTTTGGTCCAGCCAGGCACAACTTGGCAGCTACAGACTGCCAGCAACCCCTAGCTGCCTCGTTGTACCTGGCTGCAACCAAAAATACAGCGAAGCCCATTTTTTTTTTATTTCTAGAATTAATTCTAGAAAAAAAAAATGACGTAGGGCTCCGCCATATTTTTGGCCCAGCCAGGTACAACTAGGCAGCTGGGGGCTGGAATCCTCAGCATGGAAAGGCCCAAGCATTCTGGGCCCCCCATGCTGCAAATTGCAGCCCGCAGCCACCCCAGAAAATGGCGCATTCATTGAAGCGCCATTTTCTGGCGCTGTACCCATGCTCTTCCAGTTGCCCTGGTGCCGGTGGCAAACTGGGTAATAAAGGGGTTAATGCCAGCTTTTTATTGGCAGCTGGCACTAAGCCCGAGATTCATAATATTGGGCCAATGTTAGACCCGCCATTAGGAATCTCTGGTAAGTAGTCAATAAATACACACAAAGAAAAATATTTTTATTTTGAAAAAAAACCACAAACAAAATTCAGACTCCATCTTTATTATAAAGATCCGACGTAGTCCATAACGAAGGTCCCACGACGCTCGATCACCTCCGACATAGTCCACAACGAAGGTCCCACGACGCTTGATCGCCTCTGCTCAATCCAGAGACTACAGTAAGGGATCAAGTGTCCTCTTCCTTCAGTCTCTGGAATCACAGATATGGTGCACTGTATGACAATGATCTGTCATATAGTGAACCATGACTACGATCCCAGAGACTACAACAAGAGGACACTTGATCCCTTGTTGCACGCATCCATCCACCCATGCACGCATCATCCACGCATGCACACATTCACGCATGCACATCCACATCCACGCATGCTGACATCCATCCATGCAATCTGACATCCACGTACGCACATCCAGGCATGCACATTCACGCACACACATCCACGCACGCTGACATCCACGCATGCACATCCACGCACGCACATCCACATATGCATCCACGCATGCACACATTCACGCACGCTGATATCCACACACGCACATCCACATACGCATCCACGAATGCACACATCCACGCACGCACATCCACGCATGTACATCCACGCACAGTGACATCCGCGCATGGTGACATTCACGCACGCATATCCACGCATGCTGACATCCACGTACGCACATACAGCCACATACGCATCCACGCACGCTAACATCCACACACGCTGACATCCACGCGCGCACTTCCACATATGCATCCACGCACGCACACATCCACGCACGCTAACATCCACGCATGCACATCCACATACGCATCCACGCACACTGATATCCACGCACGCACATCCACACACGCACATCCACATACGCATCCACGCACGTACATCCACATACATCCGCGCATGGTGACATTCACGCACGCATATCCACGCATGCTGACATCCATGTATGCATATACATCCACATACGCATCCACGCATGCTGACATCCACGCACGCTGACATCCACGCACGCACTTCCATATGCATCCACGCACGCACACATCCACGCATGCACATCCACATACACATCCACGCACACTGACATCCACGCACGCACACATCCACGCACGCTGACATCCACGCATGCACATCCACATACGCATCTACGCACGCTGACATCCATGCACATACATCCACATACATCCGCGCACAGTGACATCCACGCATGGTGACATTCACGCACGCATATCTACGCATGCTGACATCCACGCATGCACATCCACATACGCATCCACGCACACTGACATCCACGCACGCTGACATCCACGCACGCACATCCACATATGCGTCTACGCACGCACACATTCACGCACGCTGACATCCACACACGCACATCCACATACATCCTCGCACAGTGACATTCACGCATGGTGACATTCACGCACGCATATCCACGCATGCTGAAATCCACGCATGCACATCCACGCACGCTGACATCCACATATGCGTCCACGCACACATTCACACATGCTGACATCCACACATGCACATCCACATACGCATCCACGCACGTACATCCACATACATCCGCGCACAGTGACATCCGCGCATGGTGACATTCACGCACGCATATCCACGCATGCTGACATCCAAGTACGCACATCCACGCACACACATCCACATATCCACATACGCACTTCCACATATGCATCCACACACGCACACATTCACGCACGCTGACATCCACACACACACATCCACGTACGCGCATATCCACATACGCATCCACGCACGTACATCCACGCACGCACATCCACACACACACGTCCACGCACACATCCATCCATGCACACGTCTACGCACGCACACGTCTACACACGCACACGCATGCTCACGTACGCTCACGTCGACACATGCACATGTCCACGCACACATCCATGCACACATCCATGCACACACTCATCCATGCACGCACTCGTCCACACACGCTCATGTATGCACACATCCATGCACGCTCATGTACATGCACGCATCCACACACACACACATACATATACACAACACACATACATACATCCACACACACAAACACATACATACATCCACACACACACACATACATATACGTACATGCATACACACACATATACACATACATACATCCACACACACACACGCACACACACATGCACACACACATAAACACATACATACATACACACACATACATACATCCACACACACACACATGCATACATCCACACACACACATACACACACACATACATATACATACATGCATACACACACATATACACACACATATACACATACATACATCCACACACACACACACACATACACACACACATAAGCACATACATACATACACACACATACATACATCCACACACACACACATGCATACATCCACACACACACATACATACATCCACACACATACATACATCCACACACACACATGCATACATCCACACACACATACATACATCCACACACATACATACATCCACACACACACACATGCATACATCCACACACACACATACATACATCCACACACACACATACATACATCCACACACACACACACACATACATACACATATACACACACACACACACACACACACACATACTTACCTCCCTCTCGGCTGGCCCATGTCCTCTGCAGTGCCCCCATGTCCTCTGCAGCTTCCTCCATGTTTGTCGGTGTGCCGGTGAAGCGATCTGTCAGCTGACCGGCTCAGCTGACAGTCAGCTGATCGCTTCACCGGCAGATGCTGGAAGCCGCGAGGAGGACCGGACGCCTCTCCCATGCATCCTGAGGAGTGGTGAGTATCCTGGGGGACTCACTCACACACACGACACAGACAGGACACACATACACATAGTACAAACACACCACACATACATTACACACAGATACTTACCTTGTCAATGAGGCGGTCAACATATACACATATTGAACGCCGGCGTGGCCATCATGCCCAGACACTCGGTCACACAGGGACAGCCACGGGAAAGCAGGAATCCCAAAATGATGGGATTTCCTGTTCCTGTTTTCCCTGGGGCTGTTCCCGTGTGACATCATTTCCTGCACATACCCCTTGGCCCGCGCTGGAATGCGCATCGTCTGAACGGCGATGCCTAATTCCAGGGGTTAAAATGGGGCCTATGGGAGAAAGCGCACATAAAAAGGCAGAAAGAATGAACATGTTCATTCTTTTTACGCGTGCGCTTTCTCCCATAAAAGCGCGGCCGAAAATTGCGCTGCGTGTGAACAGCAAAAGTGAAAGTGCATTCACTTTGCTGTGACACACAGACGCAGGTCCGCTTTGGGGGGAAATACGTGCGCAAAAAAGCGCCGCAAATACGCCCAGTGTGAACGCAGCCTTAGGCTGCTTTCACACTGCAGTTTTTTGCTGACCAGTGTTCATTAGGTTTTGTGTGCCAAAACCAGGAGAGGAACCAGGAGAGGAACTTGTAGAGAAAAAGTATAACTGAAAGATTTACACCTGTTCTGGGTTTTGGAGACAATCCTGGTTTTGGCACACAAAACCTAATGAACACTAATCAGGAACAAACTGCAGTGTGAAAGCAGCCTTAGGGAGGTTTCACACCGGCGTTTGGGTCCGTTCCATTCGCATGCTTACCAGTGTGGCAGCCTGCGGATCCGCACGGCGTCCCTATGGGGCCGTATTGTGGATGCATGCATTAGCATAGCATTGCATTTTTTTCTGGCACCCAAAAGCACAACATGTAGTGAATTTTGTCCATCTGAGGCTGCATGAATTGAATGCATGCATCCTGATGCGGACAAACTATAAATAGACTTAAATGGTGCTGCATTACAATCCGGGTGGCAGCGCAAAAAGATGGACAGGCCCAGAGCTCTCTCTCTCTCGTCCCCGACCAGAATATTATGCTTTCCTATCGGGATTTATATGAGTATGGATCCGCAGAATACACGCATCGCTGACATCCGTAAGTGTGCGTTCTGGCATCCATCTGTGTCTCTACACACAGACGGATGCATCCCGAACGCTAATGTGAAACCAGCCTTAGTAACAGGAGTGTCTGTTAGATACCTCTCCATTATTTACCCCTGTGCTTAATTCTAGCTGCAAATTCACAGCTAACATTAACTTCAAAAATATTACCCAAATTTTCACCAGGGAAATCAGAAAAAGCCATGCAAGGTGCCAGAATTGGCACATCTAATGTGATACGTCACTTCTGGTGCAGCTGCAGGCTAGTATATTTAGGCTGGGAAGGACCCAATAACCATGGCCCTTCCCAGCCTGATAATGTCAGGTCAAGCTGTCTGCTCTACCTTGGTTGGTTATCAAAAATGGGGGCTCACATGTTTTTTTTATTTAAATAAATAATGAAAAAAATAGGGGTTCAATCTACTTTTGATGACCAGCCAAGGTAAACAGACAGCTACTGCCTGACAATATCAGACTGGAAAGTCCATAGTTTTTTGGCCCTATCTCGACCTAAAAATACCAACCTGCAGCTGCACTACAAGTTCTGACACTTTGTCATGGCTTTTTCTGATTGTCCTGGTAAATTGGCAATCAGGATAATAGTTTATGGAGTTTATGTCAGCTATCATCAACCCCTGGTGTTAATAATGGAGAGGCATTAATCAGACAACCTTATTACTAATCCAGTAAGTGATAAGAAAAAAGGACATACACAAATATTAAGTGTTAATCCCTGACTCTTTTCCTGGTACACCAATGTATTTAAAAAAAAATCATGAAGATCCAATATAGTCCACCGAATCCTATGTAGTCCACAAATAGGAACCTAACAGAGAGAAATAAAAGAGACAGCTTCTTGTTCCCTAATTTATTATACAAAAAATCCCCACAGCTCTGATGTAGTTGATGCCACTCCCATGATGTCTACTGTTCTGGAGTACAGCAATTGGAACCTCATTCTGAGAACGACGCTTTGTAGGTCATTCCTGATCAGACTGTGCTCTGCAATGCTCAGCGATTGTAACCAGCAGTGATGATATCAGTATTTTTTCAACTCATCACCGCTCGGTCAAACAAAAAGCAGCATGAGACACAGAATGTCTCATAAGTGGTGACATCACTAACTCAGTTTTTTAGGGTATTATCGAAATACAGATTAAGCAAAAAAAATGTACTTAAGTATTAATATAACACTGCAGTTGTAATACATTTTTAAAGAGTTTAAAACATAAGTTAATTATTCCACTTCTAACCTTCACTGCAACCCTAACTTTCCAGTAAATTAGTCAAAAACATAGTTCCCTAGTAAAACAATGTAGCTGTTGCAATTATAATTAAAATCATGACCATTTATGAAAAAAAAAATATATTTTTGCTTTAAGGAGTTTAGCCCTTTCTCTAATTGATCTATCGGCTTCTTGGCTACTGTACTAATTCTCTTTTGTTCACTCGTGTGATATCTTTTAACTATGAAGAAATTGCACTGTAGTACCATTAGTTGCCAAGATCAAATTCCATTTTAACATGCAATATCACCATTTTTTTTTTAAAATAGCTTCAACATCTTTGTTTTTCTAAATGCTTTCCACAGATATAATCTTTAATAGAATAAAAATTTGTCATATTGGTTATCTTCAATTCATCAGGTCGCTTTTATTTTTGTATTGATTACCTGATAGATCTGTACGAAAACACAGTCACTGGGAAAAAGTTGCAAATTGTCTCTTCAATGAGGAAGCAGACAAACTCCAGGGCCACCAATTGGAAATAGCAATGCTAAAAGTCAAAATGAACTCTTTAATTAGCTTTGCAATATGACTTAAGATTTATGCCAGATAGGAACCCTAATCTGCATCGTCTGTAGATTGGGGTTCTGATTTGGCATAAATCCTAAATCATATTGCAAGGCTCATAAAAGAATCAATTTTGACTTTTAGAATTGCTGCTTCCAATAGGTGGCATCAGAGTTTGTCTACTTCTACCCTAGAGAGACAATTTGCATATGTCCTAAAGAAGCATTGTGGCTAAAAGTCTCCTCACTGCTGGCATGCAGGATTGCTGTGTCAATCTCAACAAGGAGAAAAAGTATTTCCATGGGAAGCTTTTATGTCAAAAATGCCAAAATGTTGATGTAATAGGAGCCAAAAACCTAATTTTTATGACTTGCATCATATTTGTAACATGTTTTAAGCACTTGTTCCTGATTTGAAAAGGTAGCATGGTCTCTTTGAAAAAGAGTGCAAGTTACCAGAAGAGAGAGGCGGCCTACCTAGTGACAACATGCTCCAAAACTGAGGCAAAATTGTTGCACATTTTTCTGGAATAAAGTGAGACAACTAAAATGTAGTCTAAATGTAGAATAAACTGTTTTAAAATGCTCCATATTTAGGAAAGACTGTCAAGACTAAAGGGAACCTGTCAGCTACTTTATGCCCCAAAAACCTATCACTACCTGTCCCTGTAGCTTCCTACTACATCCCTAATCATCCCTGTCTGACCTAAACATGTAGTATAATGGTTGTGAAAATGCTGTTTATAACTTACATTTCACCCCATTGTCCAGACAGGTGGGTGACATTTGGGCATTCTCTAAGGGTTCATGTGTCTCCGCACTCCATTGTTATCATACCCCAGTGATAATGTAATTCAGAAGTGTGGTCCCGCAGTTTAAATCTGTGGCCTCCTTCCTGGTATGCTGCCATAGCATAATTTCCAGACCTGCGCACTGTGGGTGAGTAATTGGGTGTACTCGCCGGCTCCAGACCACACGTAGTGCACATTCTAAAGCCAGTGAGAACACACAATCATTATCCACAATCCGCCGGACCAGACATGAAGCTTTGCCACTCATCATACCAGGAAGGAGACGCCCATAGATTTTAAACGAGGGACCGTGCTTCTGAATTACATTATCACACAGTGGAGTGAGGAGAGACATGGACCCTTAGAGAACTCCCACCCGTCTAGACAATAGAGAGAAACTGTAAGTTAGAAACAGCATTTGAACAACCATTATACTACATATTTAAGTTAGACAGGGATAATTAGGGATGTAGAAGGAAGCTGCAGGGACACGTAGTGATAGGTTTAGGGGCATAAATTGCCAGACAGGTTTCCTTAAATTTGCTCAATCTTAGGGTACCATTACACGTCGCAACATTGCATGCAATTTCACTTGCCATTTGCTGGTTGCAGTGAAATCATGGACACATTGTTCTATCTTGTTGCTGTGTACAAATGGAACAATGTGTCCATGATTTCACTGCAACCAGCAAATGGCAAGTGAAATTGCATGCAATGTTGCGACGTGTAACGGTACCCTTAGAATTAGGCAATATTGGTAAATCTGCCCCAATATTATGCCTTCTGACTATTCGAGGGGAGCATTGCATGGGTATTTTGAAGACCTTAAAAGTGCTGTCAGGGAAATTATCTGACATAATGAACTGGACAATTATTGATTGAATGTACTAAAGACTCCATTTTGGACTTCTGAGATGGACTATATGATGGCATCTGACAAACCTGTTTTTCTTTAAAGATTTGTCAACATATTTTTGTCTTAGAACATGTCTAAACATGTCCCTCCATAACCCCATGTGCCCAAAAAAGATAAGATGAGTACCGTAACACCCTGCCAATACTTGGAATATTGGGAACATCATATAGCACCACCATATAAAGCCAATCAACGAATGGCAAGCAACTGGGTGTAACCAATAACTAAGAAGTTGAATTTACTTGTATTAACATTTGGCTAAAAATTAATGCTGTCGGGGTGCAACACCTCAGGAATATGCTGAAATAGGACTACAGTCCAAAGGTCAGTCATATTCTATCGTTCACGATCATGGCCTCCACTACGTCATGCTGAAGTAGAATAGGCAGATGCCTTAACAGTGCTAAGCGCTGCCTCCAAAACCTCGCATTGTTAATATGTTCTGTTAACTGAATAGCCAATAAATATATTTTAGTTTTGTTTAAAAGTGCTCTAAAATATTGATAGTAACATTTTTTTAAAAACAGACGTTCATTTTGTTTAATGGGAATTTGAATTGATAAACAGAAAAGGACATATTGTGGAGAGAAAGCTAAGCTACATATGGCAGCTGAATAAGGATTTTCTTCATTACCCTAAAACAAAAGAATCATTTGTATCGCAGCTTGATGATCGCACATGTCATCTGAACTATCTCTCAATCCTCCAGAAATAGATGATGCAGGCAGTTGGCACAAAAGTAACAATCAATTCAGTTACAATTACCATTATAGTCAATCTGCATCTATGTAAGTAAATCTGAAGGCAATAAAAGGAAAAGATATTGTACACATCAGCTCAATTTAGTATGTTCGACATACGACATAAGTAACTGCCTTTAAACAAATTTGCTTTTCTCTTATTAGGCTTTTGATTAAATTGTCTGCAGAAAATATGTCTCTCACTAGAATTAAGTGATAATTGTTATTACGCTAATCACAGTTTTTCTATATTCCCTTCTCAACCTGTTTCCTGATCCAATAAACTATCAAGGTCCAAATCTGTGAGACCAGACTGTACTTATACAGTTGGCTGCACCACGCTCCCAGTGGCATATGACATGTTCAGCTTCTCTAGTGCTCTGACAATCTTAGCTGCTGCTGCTGCTCGGAAGCCAATGCTGGGAAACAGACTGCTGTGTTTATTCACCTGTTAGTCGAATCCTGCCAAGCCACATAGGTCTTCTGGAGGGTTTGCTCAAACACGTATGCCTTGATTTTTTTGTTATTTAATGTCAAAATTCGCAATCATTTTCACGTTGTATGTTTTGGATTTTGCAAGAAGAAAATTGTGTATGCATATTACAATAGAAATTAAAACACATGGCAACATATAGAAATATATTCACAATGTTTCAAGAATTAGTAATGAGCGAGTACCGTAATATTCGTTATCACTATACTCATTACAAGCACTTTCTAATAATCCCGTATTCGTTCCGAATAGTAAGTACAATGTAAGTCAATTTCTGTTGTACCCTACAAAGAAATTTAGGGGCCTGAGGAAAAGGCTGAAATGGATGGAGTGGGAGTAATGAAACAGAATGAGAAGAGACTGGAGAATATACCTGCATGCATTTCACATATGGTTTGTGGGAATAGCTTTGTCACAGGATTACGCCACTGTTACAGATGCACAAGAACAGCTATCAAACCTCACCTAAATCGCATTTAACAGGCCAAAAAGGTTCAGAAACAGTTTTTCCTGCATATTTCCTTGTATACAAGGCTAAATAAACCAGAGGAACAAAAAAATATTGCTTTTAGCATGTGTTAACATGTACTGTTGTAGCTTTTTTTTTTGCCTTTTACAATTGTGATGGCCCTGACTCATTCATTATTTAGGTCCCTCTGTCATACATCATTTTTACCGTAGTTATTGATAAAAGAAGGGGAAGGGGAACAAGAGGCGCAATAGTGCCCTATCACTCAGACACTATGCCACAGTGGTATATAGGTAAACCACTCACCTATGTCAGTTGTGAAACCCACAACTGGTTTGCAGACATGTAGTATCAAATCCTGCCGGCTGCCGCTGAACCTTCTTCAACCACTCGCTCATGGAATCTCAGGAAGATAGAGGAAAACAGAGGAAGGTGCCAGGAAGGCACTGAAACGCGTAGAATTCAATAAAGGAACTTTGCTTGAACATCACTGACCCGTGTGTTCTCTGGAGCAAGTGGATTTCGGCAGCGCGGACCATTATACACCTCTGTTTTCCCCTATCATTTTTAGTTAGCTATTCCCCAGCACTTTACAAGGCCAGCTAGAACATACCAGTAGGTATATTGATCTTTGACCTCAGAGCCCTCAGGTGGTAACATACATTTTGGACCGCTCTTACTTCGACATTTGGGCAGCCCCCCCATTTGAGACTAAAATAGTGGAATACATATTCTATAGCAGTTAGCAATGTGCCCATTGTAGCATGGGGTAAAACCCTTCTCCTCCTCCTTCTATTCCTCCATTACATTTGCGGCCCTAAATTCAAATGTTCAGAGGGCCTGCAGTAGGCAGGTAACCTGTGTTTTTTGAGGGCCCAGAGGGGGCCCTGTAACATACGTTTTGGAGGAACTATTCTTACTTAAACATTTGGGCAGTCCTTCCCTCATTGAAACTCAGATAGTAGAATACATATTCCATAGCAGTTTACACTGTGCCCATTGTAGCATTGGCCTTGACCCTCCTCCTCCTCCCCCTTCTCCTTCTCGTCCACCTCCATGACATTTGCAGCCCTAAATTCAAATGTCCTAATTGGAGGTCCATCTTGTGTACATTTTAGAGTGCTCTCACTTTTTCATTTTGTAGGTCCCTCACTCTATTATTTAACTCAGTAAAGGCCAGAATCTACATGGGTAAAGGGTAAGCAACATGGAGTAATAGAAGGTAGTAGTGAGTGCGGCCTATGATCCTCAGGTTTAGCTGAACTCTGTCAACCGAAAAAATAAACCTGCACTAGTCAACTGGATGATAAGCTCAAAAATATCTCTTGTGCAAGTCAATGGATAAAGAATATATGGTGCCCCCCTCCATGAAAGGTTGGAGAAGCTTCTTCAAATGGCTCAGAGATTGTAATTGACAACATTCCCCAGATTATACAGGAAGAGAAGACTTCTTGATACTCTACTACTTGTTCCACTACAGAATGTGCATCGTATTTCCAAAAATTACTCATGCAGGCTGTGTCATGGGTGCAGGAAGATACCATGACAAGGACCTCCCTTGACAAACATTATCTACGATGGACTGGACTACTGCAGTAGTTGTGGTCCTCAATTCAAGTTTTCAGAGGGCCATCAGTCGGTAATCAACACTCAGTGTAAATTTTGAATTAATATTTATGCCCTATCTCAGTCACAATGTGGCACAAGCCAGGCATGTTTTTCTGCCAAATTGGATGAGTTACAGTAGATTTTGATTGAATATGTATCCCCTATGTCAGTCATAATGTGGCACAAGCCAAGCATGTTTTTCTGCCAAATAGGGTGAGTGACAGTAGATTTCAATTGAATATGTATCCCTTATCTCATTCACAAAGTGGCACAAGGGACTCCAATGACAAATATTAGTTTAGTAGGACCACTCTATATTCCAGATTTGTCCACTGCAGAATGTGTATACAGTTTGTAAAAATTAGCCCTACAGACTGAGTGAAGATTGATACAGGAAGACAGTATCCCAAGAGCCTCCAATCACAAACAGTAGCTAGACTGGAGTAGGAACACTGTCCTAGCTTGTGTACTGCAGAATGTGCATAGGGTTTCCAAAAATTTGCCCTATGGGCTGAGTGAAGGTTGACGAAGGTAAACAACATCCCAAGGGCCTCCAATCACAAATAGTAGCTAGGCTGGAGTAGGAATACTGTCCTAGTTTTTGCACTGCAGAATGTGCATAGGGTTTCAAAAAAATTGCCCTATGTGGTGAGTGAAGGTTGACAAAGGAAGGAAACGGGTTTTATGGGTAGGGGTTGACGCTAACAACAGTAGCATGAATAATCAGCATTTTTTATGAATTTAGGTTGGGTTGCTGTTATCTGGAGGGATTAGAATCTGTGGAGATATCCAGTCCATGTTGAATTTAATCAGAGTCAGTCTGACTGCATTTTCTGTTGAGAGACGTGTGTGGCTATCAGTGATGTTTGAGCCAGCGGAACTGAAAACACTCTCTGACATCACACTAGCGGCTGGGCAGGCCAGCACCTATAAAGCGTATAAGGAGAGGTCAGGTCAAGTGTTCAGCTTGGACACCAAATAATTAAATGGAACTGAAGCATCAGAAAGGACACACATATGGTCACTTAAGTACCCCTTGACCATGTTCTGCAACTTCTCCCTCCTTGGCATTGTTACAGGTACAGATAGCCCTTGGTGTTGTGCTGGTTTATTGAAAATTGCCCAATTTCTGCATTTCCCCCCACCTCTGTTGGACTTGGTGTTCGTGTCTCTCCCCATTATCCCTTGGTGTTGAAAAGAGCTGGTACCTCTGCCACCAGCATTATCTGGGGGTGATGTTTTCAGCAACTGATCTACAACGAACCTCTTGAAGGATTCCATTGTAAAACTGTTTGGTGACTCCAAAAAGAGAGAAGAAAATAAATTTCTCCTTGTATTGTGGATCGAGAAAAGTGGCCAACCAGTATAGGTGGGTGGTTGGATAAAATGTGTATTATGCAAGGGTCTTGCTAGAGACAGTTACAAATTAACTGTGTCATGTGGGCCAAGCTGCCAAAAGGCAAATCTTCTGTGCACCCTGTTCTTGAGAACAGTTTACCCCGTTGTCACTCTGGGCAAACTACGAAGACCCCTTAGTGCCTGTGTGGGTGCTACATATTCATCTTCCTCTGCGTTGCTGTCATGGACATGCTTGCCAACGATCCAGGCTGGATCAGTGGATTCATCATTAACCACCTCGTCTTTGTCATCCTCCTTCCCAGTTGAAATTGTTGGCTGACCTGATGGCAACTGTGTCTCATTATCATCAGCCTCCACTTCTGGAGACAGTAAATGATGTTCCTCCAAATGGCTTTCTTCTGGCTCTAGGTCCTCAAATACTTGAGTTATAAACGCATGACACCTCCTCACGTCCCTCTTCGATGCTGCATGGTTATAGGCCAGAGCCAACCAAACCATACGTACCAAACAGATCCTCTAAGTGGCCAAGCTTGGGGTCATATGTCTCTTGCGACTGATAATGGCGGAAGGAAAGAGAACCAGCTTCAGGATTGGATGGGCCAGCCTTCCGTGCATCAACATTAGGCTGGCTTCACATCATGGCACAATCCGATCTGGGGCTGTCCGGTGTAAACCAGACAGCCCCGGACTGGATTTTGGCCCCATAGTATCCTATGGACCCGGATGGCACCTATCTGCCACCCAGTTTCCATGTGTCTGGGAGAGTCCGGGAGGAATCGGATTTTTCTCCAGAACACAAAATCGGAGAATGCACCATTTTTGTGTCTGGGTAGAATAATCTCCCCAAATCAGATCCTCCCGGATTCTCCCGAATCCTCCCGGATCCGGGGCAATATGGTGTTCCCTAACATGGGAGTCTATGGGGCTGAAATGCCCTGTTCCGGGAACCAGACACCGGCAATGTGTTGGCCCAGGGGCATGCCTCGGCGCCTCATCATGGGAGGGCCATGGTAGAGGCGCGAAACTACTTGCCTGCCCCAGCTGAAGGAAAACCAAGGGGGAAGGCCAGAGACTTTAACCCACCCATGGACTTTAAAAGGAAAGGGACAGGGCGTTGCAGAACCCCAGCAGACTTACTCGGGTATGGGTCTTGGAGACATGGCTGCAATCCGACTGAGAGTCTTTATGCAGGAGGTGGAGGAAGAGGCCCGTACCGCAGTAGGGGACCTAGAGGTGGTCTTACCCCGCACCAACGAGGGGGATCCAGTCTTTTGGGGGACCACTCTCCAGAACTTAAAAGTACAGATCCTAGAGGTAGTGGAGTGGACAATACGGTGCTGGAGCACTGGCGTGACCCGCCAGCTATGCCTTGAGGCCATGCAGAGGCAGTTCGGTCATCCAGAATAGGAACCGGGGGTGAGAAACCAGCTATCAGATGCTCACCTGGTCACCAGAGAGGACCCGGTGCCACCAGCCAGCGATACAGAAGAGGCGGGCAGCCCTGAAGCCACGCTGGAGGATAACAGTGAGATGGCAGCCAAGCCAGATGACCCCACTGATCCAGAAGTGCAAGAAGAGCCTGCCAGATAACCAGAGGAAATACAGCCACCTGCCGATGAGCCCGATGTGGTAGTAGAGGCAGTCAAGGAGGAGAATTCCGACCAGCTTCGTGATGAGGAACCAGACCAACCAAGCTCGAAGGAGGAGGCTACATCACCTAAGTCCCCTAGAATTTGATGGGGCACTAACCAACCCGTTAGTGGCGGAGGAGCTACTGTTGTTGTGGGAAGCAGCAGGCAAAGCACAGCCAAAGTAACAGACCTACTGCCCTATACCCGCGCAATGTACCTGTCCGACCAAGTGGAGCGACAATGCCGCAGAGAGGAATGGTGGGCGAGGGAAATGGAGAACTTGCAAATTCAAGCACAATCCCGACGTCAACCATCAGTACCACCCAAACAATGGAGAAAAGGCACAGTTACAACCTTCAATCTAGAGAACGGTTGGGGTTTTGTACGTGAGGAAGGACTGTATGACAAAATTTTTGTTGCCAGGAGAGACGTGGAACCTCATTTACCCAAACATCAACCAGACCGAGACTTATACAGACAAGATCGGGTGAGCTATGAGAGACACGCAGGACCTAGTGGCTGGTATGCGTTACGTGTACACAAATGTGATAATTGATGCCAATACTAATATAATGCTACCTTGATGTAAATAATGTTGAAAGTGTGCTTTTCCTTTTTTGCAAAACTCATGGACTAGTATGAGGACTCTTTATTTTTATTTTTCCTTTTCATGTGCTGTGTGCTATTATGTGTGCAGCGGCTCAGAGGTAACCAGGACATTGGTAAAGACAGTGATAGTGACAACTGGGACCGCAAGAGTTAACCCGCTTCCATTGAACTGGTAAAAGTTTTGCAATGTTACAAGAATTGCGCCTCCTGGATGGGAAAAAAGAAGAATATCTGTTATTAATAAAAGTGTTTTATTGTTGCATGCATGCATATAAAAACTGCAAATAAAAACAAGTGTAATTCACAAAGGGGGAATGTAGTGCCCCGCTGGTCAGCGCGCTACAAAAGGGTACTGCACCCCGAACAGAAGGTGCAGTATTCTTGTCCTGGTAGGGGTTAATGGAAGTCTGAAGCTCCCCACCACACACATACACATAGAGACAGGGGGCCAATTGGACAGGACAGCACGTTATTAGGGTAACCGGTCCCAGTGGGAGGAGAGCTAGGGTATATAGTGAGAGGGAAAAGAGCGGAAAATAGTCAAACTGTTGGAGGAGAGTCAAAGGAACAGAGCGAGAACCTGAGGAGGAGAAGTAACGGGAGGGCACCTCAACCTGGTGAACCAGACAGGAGAGGGGCAGACAGAGGGTGACTGAACACCCTGGCCCAGTCCGCAGCGGGGTATCAGCTCCGAAGCAGTGCAGAGGTCCATCCCTGAGCCGCAAATACCAGTATGATTGAAAGCTTCATAGGAGCACGATCCGCCCGACATACGTGTGGTCCCCACCAGAAGCACCAAACCGGGTTGAGCACCCCTTAGAGAGAGAAGGGTACCTCATATCACCCAACAGGCCTGGTAGTAAGCGGGATTCATGCTGGGCAGCATGAGGAAGAAGGAGTGTGCAGAGGTAGGACAGAGTAAGAGAAAAGAAGGAACATAGCTGGAACTTCAGACGAACATTGCCTTTTGCCAGGACATGTAGGGTGAGTGCACACGATCAGTATTAGCAGTGTTTTGGACGTAGCGTGCTTTGAATGAATCCAAAATGCTGCGTTATACAGTAAAAACACAGTGGATGGGATTAATAGAAATCTCATGCCATATGTGCTTTTTTTATGAAGCTTAAGCCAGGGTTTCACTAGCGAAAGTGATGCAAGAGACTCACACGTGCTTCGTTTCGCATCACCCGGCACGGCAAGTAATGAGTACAATGGAAATCTATAGTGAACATAGGGCTGGGCGATTTTGGAAAAAATCAAAATCTCGATTTTATTTAAACCTATGGACGATTTTCGATTTAAATCTCGATTTTTTTTTTATATATGTATACAGCATACACAGTATATATCATACACACAGTATATGTATACAGCACCCCCATTCTCCTCTCCTCTGTCCTGCACCACCCCCGTCCTCCTCTCCTCTGTCCTCCTGCACCACCGTCCTGCTCTCCTCTATCCTCCTGCACCACCGTCCTGCTCTCCTCTGTCCTCCTGCACCCCCGTCCTCGTCTCCTTTGTCCCTCCTGCTGCTCCTGTCCTCCTCTCCGCTCTCCCCCCTGCTGCTCCTCTGTCCTCCTGCACCCCCGTCCTCCTCTCCTCTGTGCTCCTGCACCCCCGTCCTCCTCTCCTCTGTCCCTCCTGCTGCTCCTCTTGCACCCCCGTCCTCCTTTCCTTTGTCCCTCCTGCTGCTCCTCTGTCCTCCTGCACCCCTGTCCTCCTCTCCTTTGTCCCTTCTGCTGCTCCTCTGTCCTCCTGCACCCCTGTCCTCCTCTCCTTTGTCCCTCCTGCTGCTCCTCTCTCCTCCTGCACCCCTGTCCTCCTCTCCGTTGTCCCTCCTGCTGCTCCTCTGTCCTTCTGCACCCCGCTACTCACACACAGAGACACACGACACACAGAGACACACGGCACACAGAGACACACGGCACACAGAGACACACGGCACACAGAGACACACGGCACACAGAGACACACGGCACACAGAGACACACAGAGACACACAGACACACAGAGACACACAGACACACAGAGACACAGAGACACACAGAGACACACAGAGACACACAGAGACACAGAGACACACAGACACACACAGACACACACAGACACACAGAGACACACGACACACAGACACACAGACACACAGACACACGACACACAGAGACACGACACACAGAGACACGACACACAGAGACACACGACACACAGAGACACACGACACACAGAGACACACGACACACAGAGACACACGACACACAGAGACACGACACACAGAGACACACAACACACAGAGACACAGACACAGAGACACACAGACACAGAGACACATGACACACAACTCACACAGAAGACATGACACACAACTCACACAGAAGACACATGACACACAACTCACACAGAAGACACATGACACAACTCACACAGAAGACACATGACACACAACTCACACAGAAGACACAGACACATGACACACATACAGACACACAACTCACTCAAACACACATTTTACAGATACCTCACACATACACTTCTTTCTGCTGCAGGAAGGGGCTACATACCCAGCTTCTCCTGCTCCCAGCAGCTGTCCCCGGGCAGCCCCTCCCCCACTCACTCCTTCTCTCTGCCTGCACAGCACAGTCACAGCAGGAGGTCTTTCACCTTTTTACCCGGAGGTTGGAGCTGCTTCTCAGCTGCTTCACCTTCCTCCTCCAGCACAATCCTGTTCATCGGCTCTCATTTCTTCTCTTCCCGCGCAGTGCAGGGGGGCAAGAGCACGGGCCAATGAGCGGGCCTGATGATGACGATGGGGGGGGGCGGGGACGGTGTATGAGGGGACGGGACTTACGACCCGGCCAACACAGGCAACGTCTGCTGGGAGTTGAAGTTCTTTCCCTGTACATAGTGACGGCTGCTCCTCCTAAGAAACTACAACACCCACAATGCAAAGCGGCGCCATTTTAAATCGAATTACACGATTGTTAATAAAACCACAATCGTGGCCACAGCAGGGGGCGAATTAATCGAATTAATTCGATTAATCGCCCAGCCCTAAGTGAACATAAGCATTTTTCTGTAAGAGATCCCTAGGAAGGCTGGGGGGGCAGAAAACCACTATAATGGATAGAAACAGCTCTGAAACGGAATGCTAACAGCATGGAGAAAATGTCTGGATTTATCTCTGACTCCCAGGTGACTGCTGGTAAGTAAAAAATGTAAAAATGTAAAAAAAGCATTGGGCGGCTACAATTTTTTACAATCAGTAACCATAAAGCAGACCTGTCTGCTTTACTTTGGCTAGTTATGGTAATTGGGCCCTTTACAGACTAAATATACAGATAAAAATGGGGCGATTATCCGCTCACCAGTCCATAAACAAAGATATCCACAATATGCAGGTGCAGTACATGGATGAAGTCCAGGACTAGCTCCCTTATATGTCTATTCCAATCTACAGGGTGGGCCATTTATAGGGTGGGCCATTTATATGGATACACCTAAATAAAATGGGGGAAAACTTTTCCAGATGGGTGATGACCATGGCAGCCATTTTGAAGTTGGCCATTTTGGATCCAACTTTATTTAGGTGAATCCATATAAGTGTCCCACCCTGTAAGCTCTCCATACGACATCAACTCTCCCTGAACTACAGGTTGACATGTCTACCATAACATTTTTTGTCCTTAGAGTTCCTCTTTAGTTGGATATTTCCGCTTTAACCTTATTTCTCCCACACAGCTCCACTATGACTGGGCATAGTGGAGTACTGCACGCGCGCCTCCTAATTTCTAGACCGGCCGGTCTGCACATGCATGTGCTTCCTGTCTCCTAGCGATGCCTTGCTCTATGATCTCACTCACACCTGTGCAGTGCTTACTTCCAGATGCCAGCAACATGGCTCTAAACTTCATGCTACCTTCTTTTTTAACCTGTTACTAACATTTCCTTAACACAACTTTATGCTTTATAATAATTTCTGTTATCTATTTGCTGCAATGGGACTAAAACTGTTTATTAACCCTTTCACAAGTTTGATGTCTCCCCCCATCTGTATACCACTCTGTAGTGGGTTGGGGCTATCATTTACATCCTGCTGTATTAACCTTTTCTATTTGTATTTTGGTATAAGAATACTCTTGTGATTTGGAATATTTTGTGCCATATCCACAGTGTTCAGAGACATATGCCTCTATATAGGGATGAAGTTCTATTATCTATAGAGGGTCTCTGTTAGATATTAATTTTCTATATGAATCTGTAGTTAACCCTTTCTTGATTACATCACTATTGTATTCTCTGGTGTTTTGGATTGTATTTTATCATCATCTTCTTTCTGTGTTGTCAATTTATAGTGTGAATATGTGAACAACAATCTATATTATCTATATGAATATCTGTATGAATGGTATGGCAATAAAATTATATTTTGTGATTGAGTCTTTTTAGGAAAAATAACCTGTATTATTGTTCACAGTGTTCCAGAATTGCTTTTGCATATAAGAATCCAGGACTCTCATCCTTAGTTTACTCTAATCATACAGCTGTTGGTAGTGACATTATGTGCACCTTTTGTACTTTTAATTGGTTTTAAATGTTTGTCCTTTTGAGCACTTTTCTTTGATGGCATAATAAAATACAAATCTTTTTATATTATATCATGTCGATCCTTGATCCCAATTGGTTGTAAACGCTTCTTGCTCTATTTTATAATTGACTTTCTAAGCGTGTGATTGGTTGATTGCGTCTTAGTGCCGCTCAAAAGCCCCTTTCTCACAATTTCCAGAAAAATAGAATAATTTTCATTTTGATTAGCATGAAAAATTAATTCCGATATTCTACACAAACAATTGAATCAGCCACAGAAAACTGACATGTACTAAGGTTTGACTGTGCTGACTTCTTCATAATTTCTTGAAGCTGTCACTTATCATAGTATAGTGCATCCAATCAGAAGGGACTAACCTCATTTGTATAATAGCCAATAGGAGGGAATAAGTCATACATTTTAGGGTAATTCATGATAATGTGATGCCATTAGAAGATATAGATCAGCAATAGAAATAGGAAGAGAAAGACCTAAAAGATTAGACAAACAATTCAGATGGTAATATGTTGTCCAACTGCCGAATGTTTCAAAGAGTCAGTTATGACTTTTAGGTTTGCTACCTTTATTAGGTGGCATTAGAGTTTGTCGACTTCTTCACTGAAGTGACAATTTGCACATAGGATGAGTGTAGTGATTCATGAATAATACAAAGGCATGGTTACAGCCACAGAGCAATAACTGAATGAGTAATGGCCGCGCCCCTATGACTAAAAGCTCGAGGCATATCCGCCCAGAAGCGGAGCTCTTAAAGAGGTGGCAGCATAGTGTCCGAACAATATTAACCTACAAATAAGCCCCATATCTGACGGTTAATAGTGGGGGTTTTTTACATAAAAGTTGTCCTTTAAATTGTTCAACTTTGTGAATTTTATATTCAAAACATTCAATTATGTTTATTACCAATATTTTAAATAATAGATTAAAATTGTGCAATTGTCAGTAAAAGTAGCTACAAATAGCTTTCATTCAGACTTTGGCATTATGGCAGATGTATAACTCATTAAAGCATCAAATTCACTCCATAGATCAAAGACATTCACTTCAAAGTAATGGGCCATAATATAAATAAGACAAGAAAAAATGAAATAAAACATTTTAGTCCAACTCACATTGTTCCACTTATCAACTAACCATTAGAAATGTGCCCTAAGATAACATTCTCCATTTATGGCTCTTTTTCAATGACTACTAACATTTCTAAGATAACGTCTTTAGTCTTTGTACTTTAAAGCTCTTCCTGTCATGTACAATAACCAGAAACATTTACAGGTCAGAGTTCGGTCAGAGTCTATTTCATGTTATATGCATCTATCATAAGAAGATGTTACTGCACACGTAAAAAGTCTGTGATAGGGGCAGAATAATGATTGACACAGTACATAATATGCATGGTTGAAAAGACATGAAAAGCTTTGATATTTCCCTTACCAGCAAATAGAGCCAAAAATGTTCAAAAATATTTTCTTAAATATATTCATCAATCCTAAGTACAACACAGACAATATGTAATAATACTATCTATGCCTATACATGATATAGTTTATGTACTGTATAAAATACATTTAAAGTCTATAATTTAATTCTAATGAATTTATTAACAGTCTTATGCTCAATAAAAAAACAATACTGTATTTTTGTTAGTGATGGGTCACATAGCAACTAAGATAATGCTTTTTTGCCATATAATTTATTTTCTCTAATTTTTTCAGCGCTTTTAAAACTGCATTTTATGGCTGTGTGGGCGTGGCCAGTACCTGACAGGGAGCAGTGTGATGTGCCAGCAGAGAAGGGAAGAGATTAATTAACTCCCTTAATCTGCTTGCCCTCACTGAAACCTGGATCCAAGATTCAGACACTGTGTTCTCGGCCGCTATTTCTTATGGCGGCGTACATTTCTCTCATTCCCCGAGAACTGGGAACAGACATGGTGGTGGAGTTGGCTTACTCCTATCTCCACAATGTACTTTCCAGGTCATCCCCACAGCTCAATCACTCTCATTCCCCTCTTGTGAGTTCCACACAATTAGACTCTTCCATCCCCTCCCCCCTCAGAGTAGTGGTGGTATACCGCGTCCCAGGGTCACCCACCCAATTCCTCGACCATTTCTCCATGGCTGCCGCATTTCATGTCCTCAGAATTACCAACCCTTATTCTAGGAGACTTCAACATCCCCACAAACAGCCCCATCTCGTCATCTGCATCCCAGCTCCTATCTCTAACCACATCTCTTGGCCTCTCTCTTAGCTCTCAACCTTGGTGACACACAAGGATGGTAACACCCTTGACCTGATCTTTGTCCGACTCTGCTCAACCTCCTCCTTAGATAATTCATTACTTCCCCTCTCTGACCACAACATTCTCTCCTTCACACTCACCAACCCTCGCCCACCACAGCACACTCCTACCTATCACAGATTCAAAAATCTACAGGCCATTAACCCTCTTACACTCACAGACTATCTACACTCATCACTGTCCCCAATCTCCTCATTCTCCTGTCCTGATCTTGCAGTCAATCACTTAAATGACTCTTTCAGAAGCTCCCTGGACCAAGTAGCAAGCCTCACCCTCAGAACCTCCAAACACAGAGTAAACCAGCCCTGGCTCACATCACAAACTCGATTCCTCCAGCGATGCTCTAGGAGTGCTGAATGTCTATGGAGGAAAACCCGCACTCTAGAAAACTTTATTCACTATAACTTTTTGCTGAGAACTTACAACTCTGTCCTTCACCTTGCCAAACAAACCTATTTCACCACACTGATCTCCTCCAGCAACCCAAAAAAACTCATTGACACCTTTCACTCTCTCCTCAGTTCTAAAGTGCAGGCCCCTATCACTGACCTCTGTGCTGATGATCTGGCTTCCTACTTCATAGAAATAGAAAACATCCGTCAGGAAATCAACTCCCAACCTCAAATTGCTACTACCCCTACCTCTCCCCACATTTTCTTCAGCTCACTCTCCACTTTTGACCCAGTTAAAAAAGAAGAAGTCTCCAGGCTCTTCTCTTCTTCTCGTCCCACCACATGCACTGCTGACCTCATCCCCTCACACCTACTCCAGTCTCTCTCTTCAGTGGTCACTACTCACCTAACCAAAATCTTCAATCTCTCCCTCTCTTCTGGCATCTTCGCTTCCTACTTCACACACTCTATCATTACTCTATTATTAAAGAAATCTTTTCTCGACCCATCCTGCCCAAACAACTACAGACCAGTCTCCAATCTCCCCTTCATCTCTAAGCTCCTGGAGCTCCTGGTCTACTCCCGCCTCACTCATTACCTCTCCACTCACTCTCTTCTAGACACATTACAGTCTGGTTTCCGCCCCCTACATTCTACAGAAACTGCTCTCACCAAAGTGACCAGCGACCTTCTGACAGAAAAACATAATGGTGGCCATTCTCTGCTTATTCTTCTTGATCTCTCTGCAGACTTTGACACTTTGACCACCATCTCCTACTCTCCATGCTGCACTCCATCGGCATCAAGACAGGCTCTCTCTTGATTCTCTTCCTATCTTTCTGACCTTTCTTTCAGTGTATCATTTGCTGGCCCACTTCCCCCTTCTTCCTCTCACTATTGGGTCCCTCAGGGTTCAGTCCTTGTACCTCTTCTCTTCTCTCTCTACACGGGCCCTGATTGGACAGACCATCAGCAGATTTGGCTTTTAGTACCATCTTTATGCTGATACACACAACTATACACTTCTTCCCCGAGCTTACTCCCGCTCTAATAAAGAACACCAATGACTGTCTAACTGCAGTTTCCAATATCATGTCCACTCTTACCTGAAACTCAACCTTTCCAAAACTGAACTACTTCTGCTACCACCCTCCACTAAACCTTCCCTAAATATGTCATCTCTCTCTCAGTGTGCGGCACCACAATAACACCTAGTCAGTAGGCTCGCTTTGTGGGTGTTATGTTTGACTCTGATATTTCCTTCACCTCACATATACAAACTCTCGCCCGCTCTTGCCGCTCGCACTTGAAGAACATTTCTAGAATTTGCCCCTTTCTCATCTTGGAAACCACAAAAACCTCACTGTGGCCCTGATTCACTCCCACCTTGACTATTGAAATTCTCTTTTAGTTGCCTCCCCTGCACTAGACTCTCCCCTCTCCAGTCCATCCTTATGCAGCAGCCAGGATCACCTATCTAGCTAACCGTTACTCAGACGCTTCTGCTCTATGCCAGTCATTGCACTGGCTACCAATACACTATAGGATCCTTTTCAAACTGCTTGTTCTCACCCACAAAGCACTTTACAGTGCAGGCACCCCCCACATCTCCTCCCTCATCTCTGTCTATCACCCCACCTGTTCTCTTGGCTCTGGAAGTGACTTTAGATTCACTTCTGCATTAATCCAAACCTCCCACTCCTGGCTCCAAGACTTCTCCTGAGCTGTACCAATTCTCTGGAATGCTCTTCCTCAAGAAATTAGGTGTATCCACAACTTAGATAGTTTTAGGCGATGTCTAAAAACACATCTTTTTAGGTAGGCCTATCATGATCCTTAGTCAAAGTAATCTAGACATAGCCTACCACACCACCAGTCTCAAGTGGATCACATATAATGGGTAGTGGCCACTTATAATGCTTCTATCTGTTCCCATCTCCTCAGTTGACTATACCATCTTTGTAAAAAAGCGCCTGCATTTATGTCACCCCACCTCATTGCTAGACTATACCATCATTGTAAATAAGCACCTGTACTTTGTCACCCAACCTCATTGTTAATTGTAAGCTCTTATGAGCAAGGCTGCTATTTTTTGCTCTAATTATTGTGTTATATTATGCTTTGTATTGTATTCTATTTTCTACTTGTTGCTTATGATTGTTTAAACGTGAACTTTGTATTGTGAAGCCTGCGGAATATGTTGCCGCTGTATAAATAAAAATTATTATTATTATTAGTACAGAGATTGTGACTGAGCTGTGTGGAGCTTGTGCCAAGGAAAGAGTAGTTTGCACTTATACTGACATACTGACATTGCTTAGCAACTGTGCTGTATTTGAAGTAATCTGATACATTGTTTCCTCATGAGCTGCAGTCAGCAGTGTAGGCATCACCCACACTCTTATATGTTCCATGTCCCATATTCAGTGTGAAGATGGATCTGACTGATAATGAACATGTGTCTGCTTAACACACAGTGTAGTGGGGATACTTTGTGTAAGGTTTTTGAATTGCTTTCAACCAGATTTCATTAATAATGTATATTTGAAAGTTTATTAAAATGAAATTGCTCTACATAATTATTAAACAAAAATTTTAAATGGCGGTTATGTTTTAAAAGTTTTTATTGTGTTATACTATACAGATATTCAAATGTTTTCAGTGATTTTTTTCAAATGTATGTTTCGATAAACTCCATTATCTTTTACTGATTACTTATGTTCAAGATTTAAGACTTTAGATAATACTTTATATCAATGTCCTTTGCTTTTCTAATTAATGGAAATCCCAAAATCCTCATTTATATTTTGTTCCATATTTTATCACTTAATATATAAATATTATCAGTGATATATATAAATATGTGCTTGTCAAAAGCAATAATCTTAAATTACTGGAGGGTATTTAATAATTTCATAAGTATGTCATAAATGTACAATAGACTATAGACTTGTATAAAGTTGTATACAAGTGATCTGGATATATACTCAGTTCAGTGAAGAGACAGAAGAACAACTCCTCTTTTGGCAGGGACTTGTACTATGTCAATCGGAAGTGCATCACAGGAAGGAGGTAATTGTCGCCATTTTGGTAGAGGGGTGTGTCAGCTGGAAGAGGGAGGACCTGTTGCATCTCATCAGTGGCATCCCTAAAGCCGTGTGATCTGGGAACACAAAGATCACTCCAGACAACAAAGTATACTATTCCATTCCAGTTCACACAGAAAGGGAGAAGTTTCCAGTGACTTACATTAATAGGGAAGGATCTTCTATTAGGACAACATTGGATCCACTGACTGGATGGAGACTCGCCAATCCCCAATAAAGTAGTCATCGGCTGGGTGGACACAACTCGGCAGCGTTACAGAAACAGATTAATGTCTATAAATTCTAAACTCAGGCCTACAGCAAAAATCACAGTAAGAGCATGCAACCATACAAAGTTAGTTTGGCGCAAAACTCTTATGGTACATTTACACGCGGCCACAGGAAGGTAGGAACATGCAGGCATGGACACAATTGTGCCTGTTGCCTTGAAAAGACTACGATGTGGCTGTGTTTAATTCAGGACTTTCCTTCCTGTGTCTTTCCTAAAGGAAGGAAAGTCCTGAATTACACACAGCCACATCTGGTCTTTTCAAGGCAACAGGCACAATTGTGTCCGATGCCTGCCTGTTCCTACCTTCCTGTGGCCGCGTGTAAATGTACCAATACAGACATTTTATAGTATTTTTTTCAATCAGACTAGCTTCCTGAGCTACCAGTGCCTGATAGAGACTATACAGTAAAACAGAATCCTACAGAGTGTATAGAGACATTTTAAGGAGAACCCCCTTCACCATGCTCACATGGTTCATAAAGCTATCCCCATTGTATATTGATCATTTTTAGCGTGAAGTTACCCAAAGGGTCGGGATAAGTGTGTTTTGAGTAATTTCATTACATTTGTGTAATGTAACTGCTGTGCTGCACCATCAATCAGTCAACTTTTATACTTAGTCAATTGTTCCAGAATTCTAGATAAAAACTCAGTGGCTGGACTAGGCAGGAATGTGATTAGGAAAATTATAGCATTATAGTTACTACTGCTTTGTGCAGCACAGTGATTTTGGTCACTCTTGACTGAGTGTATGTGAGTTCATTTTGTTCTTCTGTTTAGGTTGCAAAAGTATTCTAACCAAATTCTTAAGCAAAATTTGATCTGGCAAATTTCCTCGTTCACTGTATCCTAGTTATACCACCCCAGTAAATAGTCAATAACTTGGCATAGTCGGCAGAATACAGCAACCATTATGGGTGGGAACATGGAGGGAAAAAATCTCCAGTTGTCATTAGCCCTGTCCCAGCTGCCAAACACACCTGATCCCTCCCTATCAGACCAGTCACATCACAATTGCATCATCTGCCAAAATACAGTGGTAGTAACATGATATTTTAGGACTGGCCAGAATGGACTGGGAGTGTCGTTAAAATGTGCAACTTGATTCCAGAGTTGCGATCAAAGGTAGCATGGTATGTTCTAAAAGGCAATGCTAGATAGAAACTAATGGTATGACCCGAGTCTGAGAGGGACACCCTAGAAAATATTTGCCCTGATAGAAGGAGTCTATGGAAGTCATGCCAAAGTGACCCAACTGCAAATCCTCTTCTTCAATCGGCCACAAAGAAAAGGTGAGGCCCTAATGCAATACAATTATTTACAGGGGACATCAAATGAAATAACATGGCAAGAATGAAAAGCCATGGGAGAAGGAAAGGAAATAATCAACAAGTTTTTATAGGACAAATTGCAAGAGATGACTCGGATGATGACCAACCTGACATTTTACAGTGTATACTTGTCCATCATATAGGGGGAGGAGAAGCCCATGCCTGTGACTGAGAAAGCAGTGAATACCATTTAGGTAACAGGAGGCTGGTCTGGGCCCGAAGACACAGAGTCTTCAAAGTATGTGTTTCAGACTATGTGAGCAGAACTGAAAGACCTTCCACTGGAAGTGTCACAAATAACTGGCTTGGCTACTAGGGACCTCTCTGGTCTCCTGCGTATCTTCATCCACCATGACATGGGCTCAGGACAAACCAAAAGAGGCATGTCTGATGTTCCAAGACCTAAGAAGCCCTCTGGTATTGTGGATGGTATGGCCACATCATCAGGGATTACTGTGAACCAAATATATAGCTAAGGCCCCTTTCACACTAGCTTTTTTGTCCAGATCTGGCGGATCCAGACAAAAAAATCTCATCTGCCGAGGGTCCTGCCTAACGGCCGCACTCGCAGCGCACTTGCGGCAAGCCCCATGCATTGTGTATGGGGCTTGCGGTAAGGTGCTGTAAGTGCTGGCAGACTTCAGCACCTAGGACGGCAGCACAAAACGAAACAGGCAAAAACTCTGAACAGGGACAATATTTGCCATCAGGTTCAACACATCAGGTGCTATCCGGTCCTGTCAGGGTGATCTTGCAAAGAGCATGATATACTCTGACAGGCATAAGCGGTGGTGTGAAGCCAGCCTTACCGGCAGATTAGACAATGTGGCTGCAATGGTTAATCTGCTGTCAACCTGGCAAATTCAAACACCGGTGCTCTGACAGCAGCAGCGGTAAACCCGATCTTGCTATTATAACTACCGATCACTGTATACATCTATGTATCTATATGACATTACTATCTAGTCTAACTTTCAGCAGCATGGCAAAAACCATGCTACTGAATCACACAGTGTGCTGTATGGGTGCGAGATTTTCTCACACCCATATACTTTCATTGGCCACTCGCACGTCAAAATCGCATTCAATTGCAGCATGCTGCTATTGATCTCGCATTTGACTCACAATGCGAGTTCAGTGCATTGAAGATGAACAAATATGACCAGAAACATTTAGTTATACTAATCCAAGTGCAATGCGAGTTTTTCTCTCATTGCACTCGCGCAATTCTCACGCCAGTGTGTCTCCACCATTAACCAATTATATACCCTAGGAGAGGTTAGGTACTTTTGGAGAAGTAATATAAGGTCCAAATGCCAAATAGATTACATTGTAGGGTGGATACAGGAAAAAGAAGTAGAAGGGTTGGTAGTAGTCACATTTTGGCATATAGAAGAAAAGAAACTAAGGGCCACGTCACATACACAGATAATTGTGCATATATAGTTCGCAGATCTCTGGTTGCAGTGAAATCATGGAGATATTGTTCCATTTTGTGGCCATGTACAAATGAACAATGTGTCCATGATTTCACTGCAACCAGAGATCTGCGAACTATATATGCACAATTATCTGTGTGTGTGACGTGGCCCTAAGTATGTCAATCATTAGTATTATTTCAAAAGGATGACCCACTTAAATTATATGTAGATCGATGGATGGATGGATGGATAGATAGATAGATAGATAGATAGATAGATAGATAGATAGATAGATAGATAGATGCCAAATATTTATCACAGTAAGGCGGCCGTCACACACTACCATTTTGTGTGGGAACTCAATAACGATGTTAGTGGTGCGGCTCGTGGACAACATCGTTAGTGAGTTGTCACATGTATAGATAACGTTCAGGACGCAGCAGCGATGTTACGTGCAGGGATCGTTCCCACAACCAGCGACCGATGCTTGTCAATGATGTGAATAGGAGAAATCTGTCAGGAGATCGGTTATGGCGGTGTCACACAGAACAATGCAGCAGATTGGATGATCCACATCGTCTGATATGGGGTCTGGTTCTCATATCTGTATATAACGATCTGACCACTTATCGCTAGTCAGATCCACCTATATATAAGGTAGTTGGTCACAGCACATGGGATTACTTGCTAGGCCAAACATTCCTCCAGCCAGCAGCAGGACGCACGTCCATTCTGGAGAGTCCAATCCGGAACAAAACCAGACATTAAAACAAAAAAACGGACAGCGTCACAGACCTTTAGATGGTGCAAATTATCTTCATATTCTTTATTCCATGGTCAAATACAAGCGACGTTTCGACCACTCCTGTGGTCTTTATCAAGCTTGACCATGGAATAAAGAATATGAAGATAATTTGCACCATCTAAAGGTCTGTGACGCTGTCCATTTTTTAGTCAGATCCACCTGTCACACGCAACGACGTCGTAGGAGTGATGCCAAATCAGGCACTTTCCAGCGATTTCTTTACATATATCGTAGTGTGTGACGCCCGCCTTAGTTATATTAAAAATAACATTAAGGTGGACTGGTGAGTATATCCTTGGATACAGGATATATAATAACATCAGTTATGAACTGTAAACAAATAGGGCAAATTAAAATGTGAGATATGGCTAGAAAATATAAGTACCCTATCAATATAAGCCTCATTTTATCCACTAAAGTGAAAGTACACTATAGAACTGATAGTAAACTTACTCAGCGTAAGGGGTAAGGTAGCTTAAGTGGAATATTGCACTGGTGCAGATCACTGTGCCCATTGGTAGGTATGTGAGCACTGAAGTGGCATGGGTAGATGACAGGATATGAGGGCTGTGGGTGGGACTATAGTGTGACACACTCCAATAGCAAAATGGGGGAAGTATGCAAACCCTAAACTAGTTATAATAATAGAGCGCTGTGAGCTGAGTGAGCATACAAGGTGAAGGCAAGAATATTAAGATCAATTTTAAGGAAAAATAACAACAGATTAGTATTAATGTAAGAATAAAATAAACAAGCTGCTGTAGCAATACTATTATTAAACAAGAATACAGGATATTCATAGTAAATAAACCTGTCATTGATGAAATAAACAGTTCTAATATCAAAAGGGATACATTGCATTGTCCAAACATAGGTCCAGTGCTTTATAAAACAGTACACCAACCACATAATGGAAACTACTAGAACCCACATATCCTGTAAAAATATCATTGAACTATACAAAAAGGGTTGAAAACTGTAATCCCTATTTAATCATATGGGGAAGAAGGATTGTAGACCATGAATCCATTAAACTTCCCTCTTTTAAAGAGTTGATCATGGTTTCCTCTTCTATGTGGAGTGCCTATCCGCTCTATAATTTGGTACTTCAATTACACCACCATATGTTCCTGTGTGAAAAAATGATATGGAATAGGTAAAAATGTATTTTTGCAATGTATTGTTGATTTATGCTTGGGAATTCTATCTTTCTCAGGTTGTGTAGTCTCTCCGACGGACATCAGACCACAAGCGCATTAGATTAGGTACACCACATATGATGCATCGTAATTTCTTATAGGATAACATTTTCCATTATGAGGGTGGTGAATTTTGTCTCCTCTTAAAACATAATTGCACTGGTTGCAATTCAAACATGGAAATGTCCCAATCTTGGGGCTATGTAGGAAATGTATGTCTATGTAGGTCTGTTGTCATGTTTGCTGGATCCAAAAATCTGCTAATATGAGTGTAGCCTTCAATGTATGCTTTCTTTTGAAACAAGGTAAAAATGGAGATTGGAATTCCTGTACTTTCAATATCCCATCTGCAAAATGTTTCAGTATTTGTGGATGGCACAATGTAATATGTATACATAGGGGTGGTAAGAGTAGACGAAAAATAGTAAATCGTGTTTGCAAATGATGATTCTGAAAGGAAAATAAGTTTTTTTTTGACCAATCTGATAAGGTGGTACTCATTTATGCTCAACATTGTATAATCACAAATATAACCAAAAACATCACAAAATAAAATATTTCTGAAAAAAATTCTTTTATGAGAATATCATACTGCCATGTGAATAGGAAGCTTTCTACCTGCCAATGACTTCTATTGGAAATATTATTCGAGGTAGTATCTTCATGTTTTCAGCATTCAAAGCTTTCTTCTCTGCGTTTTATAGTACTCAATGTCAAATGTGCAAAATATGAACAAGACATCAAGGAGAAATACATTTTCTGATTTAAAGTAAGTAGCACATTCCCATCTTATTACCCTTCATTAGTAACTTCATTTCCAAGATTGAAGTTCCTAACAATCTTTTTGTCACGGAGACCTAGAAAGTGATAAGAAGCGATAAGAAATGATGTCAAACTATTTCCCCTGACAGCCAGAGCACAGATGGAGGCTTCATTTGGCCATATTGTCTGATTTAATGTTATCCCTAAAGCCATTAACTATCATAATGATGACTCTCAGGTAATTTATTTCTCTACAATTCCGATAGACTTCATGTATGACTTTTTTCATATGAAATCACTGGTCTCTACTTTTTATTTCATAATTTTCAGTGTTCTTGTATATACAATTTAAGATATCAGATTAGTTTTTGTCAATATACTAAAACTGTATTAGCGTGTTTTCTAGATAGCTTATGTCTGGAATACACACATTATACATATCACACTGATTTTATATTCTGTAGAGTTTGATATCAGGTGTCTATAATCATGTTCTTTGCAACACTATAATCAATATAAATTGTAAAGAGTAGAAAAAAAATATTTTTTTGTTTTTGCTTTTTTTTTTTTTTTCAGGAAAAGCTTAAATCAAAACAATATAAAAGATATTTTCTTAGTGGAGAAAAAAGATTTTTTTAGAGACACATTTTTTCTTTTTCAATGACAAAAGGGGCCTTTTTTTTGCAAGACCTGTTGGACTCTTTAATGAACCTATTTTGGGATACATATAATGAAATACATATTGAAGCATAAATGTAAATAAGTAAAATAAAATATATATTTAGAAACATGTACTAATTAGAGATGAGCAGATTGATCCGTAAAAAAATAGAGTTTGTGATCCAAATAGTAAATATAAAAAAAAATAGTAATTTTCACCAAACCACTTACCTCTCCAGCTGCTCTATATAGAAATGAACAAGCAGTTGAGGTGTGCACCAACTATTAAGGTGCCGTTACACCTTGCAACACCGCCGGAGATGTCGGCGACGCTGGCGGGTGCGCGCACGTTTTTGGCACCCCGCCAGCGTCTCCATCCCCCATTTACATGGGGCGACACCTCCGGCAGCGCCCTGGCGAGCTGACAGGTGGCATCGCCGCTGGGGTGTCTCAAAACCCCAGCGGCGATGCAGGACAATGGGAGCCTATGGCTCCCATCATCTTTCAGGTCGCCGGCGACCGGTTACATGGGGATGTGTACACTGATGTGAAACCAGGCGACCTCTTGGCGGCGCAGACATCGCCCTTTTACATTAGGCGACATAGGGGTGATGTGGACTGGTGTAACGGCACCTTTAGGTGATACCTTTCTAATATGTTTATATAAATTACAGGTTATTTGCTTATGTGAATGAATTGCAATTTCACAACTCCAGTCAATGCCAAAAAACGTCTGCCGTTGCTTCATGGGGGGTGGGGGATGGAAAGAGCTATACCAGGGTACTTGGCAAGAAGAGACAATTTACATTTTTTGACTGCGCCATCAAAATAAGATCCTTGAGCCAACGCTATAAGCTTATGGTTTTTATTCCACATCACATTTCAATGCTGGACAATCAACTTTTGCAAGTGTAAAAAGCAACTGTACAGTACACACAGAAACAAGGGAAGGGGGTGTGGGATAAAAGCGTGAACTGAGCACCAAGAATAACTAAGAAAATGCAGACAGAGAATTAGGCTGGGGTCACACTTGACATGAGTTTTCTTAGTTACTTTAAAAACTCATGCGTTTTTTCATGCGTTTTGTCATGTCAGCATGAGTTTTTTAAGGTGTGTGATGGCTCCCTGCGTTTTTGGTTGCGTTTTTAAATCCGCACCAAAAAATAGTGCATGCACTATTTTTAGGTGCGTTTTGAAAAACGCATGCGTTTTTTTAACATGGGCTCCTTATGGAAAACGCATGCGTTTTTGGATGGTACTAATTGTACATGCGTTTTTGCATGCGTTTCCCATAGGGCCCCATATTAAAAAGCGCATGCGTTTTTGGAAATGCACCAAAAACGCATGGTTCTGTCACACATGCGTTTTTGCTATTAGGGCATGCGTTTTTTAACATGGGGGCCTATGGGTGTGTTTTTACATGCGTTTTTGAAAACGCAGGTCTCCAAAAACGCTTGTAAAAAATGCAAGTTTGACCCTAGCCTTAGAAAAATGTGAGAGAGAATTATGTGTAGAGATGCAGTGGAAGAGATAATCAAAAGAAAAGGGGAGAGATAAAAAATATTAATCTGAAGAATAGGTAGTAAAATCAAAAGAGAAAAGGTAAAATAAAAAAGTGAAGAATGAATATAAGAAAAATAAACAAGGGATGAGACACTATAGTGAAATTACAAGAAAAACAAGACTGAAAGATAAGAGGAAAGGGTCATTTTTTGGTGGAACTCCAGAGTTAGTTGTCAGGAAGGATGGCTTCACACTGCGGTGTGATCCGGTCCGGGGCAGTTCCTGCTGCTGATAAGTCAGGACCGCGGCGCCGCGGTCCTGACCTGTCAGCGGCTGCAGCTGCGTGCGGCTGCACACCGGACCGGAGAGCATATTAGCCCTCCGGTTCTGTGTGCTGATCCAGTCCGTGGCTGTCAGGGTCATCCCGGACAGCCCCGGACCGGATCACGCCGCAGTGTGAAGCCATCCTTAAATATCACACTGCTTACGGTTCTGCTTATTAAATCTTATTAATATTTCCCTGCTTCCCCCACCCACCCTCTGTTGCCCTATACATTAGTGTAAAAATAAATAATTGCTTAAAATGGTGTGGGGTCCTCCATATCTTGATACAGGTCAGATGAAGCAGGCATCTGGGGACCAGTATTCATAGCCTGGGGAGGCTCATGGTTATAGATACACCAATCCTGACACTTTCCTATCTCAATCTGATTACCCTAATGGCAATCGGGATAATATAAAGGGCTAATGACAGCTGTGATTTGTCAAAAAATCAAAGCTGTCAAAAAGCACTGGATTAGTAGTGGGAGAGGTGTTTATGAGACCCTCATTACTAATCATGTGAGCAAAAAATGAAGAAAAACACAAAGAAACTTCCTTGAATTGAACCCCCTCTTATCTATAATATAAAAGCCGAAGGCCACTTCCGGAAAACCTGAAGGGTACTTCCGTGATGGCCTCCAGACCCATGCTGGTGATGTCACCAGTCCACTGTAGCCGGGCTGCGCCCGGCTACAGGGACCGGTGGAGGAGCGTTCCGGCCAGGAACGTTCCGCTTTCGGAAGTTCCTGGCCAGGAACGTTCCCGTCTGTCACAGCCGCCTCCTCTCTTCCGCTCCTCCGCTCCAGCCGCCTCTGCCGCCTGCCCGCTCCAGCCGCCTCTGCCGCCCGCCCGCTCCAGCCGCCTCTGCCGCCTGCCCGCTCCAGCCGCCTCTGCCGCCTGCCCGCTACAGCCGCCTCTCCCCCATGCCCTGCCCACTACAGCCGCCTCTCCCCTGTGCCCTGCCCGCTACAGCCGCCTCTCCCCTGTGCCCTGCCCGCTACAGCCGCCTCTCCCCTGTGCCCTGCCCGCTACAGCCGCCTCTCCCCTGTGCCCTGTCCACTCCAGCCACCAGCCTCCCCTGTGCCCTGACCCTCCAGCCTCCAGCCTCCCTGTGCCTACCCCTCCAGCCTCCCCTGTGCCCTACCGCCTCCTCCAGCCTCCCCTGTGCCCTGACCCCTCCAGCCTCCCCTGTGCCCTAACGCCTCCATCACTCCCACTGTGCCCTAACCCCTCCAGCCTCACCCTGCTCCTAACCCCTCCACTCACTGCTAACCACTGAGCCACCGCACTCACTGCTAACCACTGAGCCACCGCACCCACTGCTAACCACTGAGCCACCGCACTCACTGCTAACCACTGAGCCACGCACTCACTGCTAACCACTGAGCCACCGCACTCACTGCTAACCACTGAGCCACCGCACTCACTGCTAACCACTGAGCCACCGCACTCACTGCTAACCACTAAGCCACCGCACTCACTGCTAACCACTGAGCCACCGCACTCACTGCTAACCACTGAGCCAACGCACTCACTGCTAACCACTAGCCACCGCACTCACTGCTAACCACTGAGCCACCGCACTCACTGCTAACCACTGAGCCACGCACTCACTGCTAACCACTGAGCCCACCGCAGCACTCACTGCTAACCACTGAGCCACCGCGCAGTGCTAACCACTGAGCCACTGTATACTGTGCTACCCACAGAGCCGCCTGTATACACACAATTCATTTCCCCACACTCCGTATTTATTAGTAAATAAACTATATATGGATTCTAGACTACCCGATTCTTTAGAATCGGGCCGCCATCTAGTTCCTAATAATTAGCTCCCAGAACACTGTTACTGGTTGGAAGTAATCTACAGACATGATGCCCCTGTTCATCCCGGCCCATGTACATTCTTAGGCTACATTAACATGGTGCACTATTGCACCCTTTTTGGTGTGTTTTCAACTGATCTACTATTCCAGTGAAATGCAGTGAAGTTGGCTGTCCCAGCCAAGTCAATGCACTTCACAATTTGGCATTCAAACACAGCATTTTTTATGGATCCATTCTTGGGCTCAAAAACAGATCCGTAAAAAGAATGAGCATGTCAATTCTTTTTGCATTGTCTGCTGTGCTTTTACTCACCTCCACGTGCTCCCAAGGTGATCTCCAGCAATGTTCTTTCATCCCAGGAGGCCCCAGGACCTGTGATCTCTCTGTTTGGTGCTCAAGGACATGTCACTGCACCATGTGACTGAACAACTTCATTCATTCTAATTAGCAGGGTCCTAGAGGCACCAAACACTGCAGACTCTGGAAATGAGGACATCGCTGGAGATCATTGTGGGAGCACAGGGAGGTGAGTAGTAGCGCAGCAGATAACGCAACACATTCATACTGCAGTTTCTCACAAAATACAGCCAAAACTCCATGTGTGAATGTAGCCTTAGGTCTCATTGAGTAATCACATTAGAAAATGTGATTAACTGCAACCACAGGAACACACTGATGAAGCCGCAGCTGTCACAGCAGTGATGTCAATGAGTTCACCTGAGGTCACAAATGTGCATTTCCCATAGATCCCCAGCTGTGACCTCAGGTAAACTCACCTGATGTAAACTCATTGAACTCAATGAATTCACCTCAAGTCAACTCATTGAACTCAATTTTGTTATGGCGGGTTTACACGTTGCGATATCGGAGTCCAATTTCAATGAAAAGTCACGTGGTTCGATCGTTGGACCCGATATCGTTCCTGCGTTGTATGGTGTGAACATCCAATATGATGCAGGAACGATGACAATGCGATATCGGGGATTGAATGAGCGTGCTATTCAATGCTCCGATAATGAATGGAGATTGGAGCCGGATCGTGCTGTGTGACAGCCCAATTCCGATGTGAAGTTCTACGTCACCCATTCACTCCCATGTTAAATGGTCGTTCCTGGGTTGGGGGGCGTAGACATCGCACGGACGTTGGATTCAGAAATCGCAACGTCTAAACCTCCGATGCGATGAGGGAGAAACGAGCACTAAATGCGCGCTCCCGCGCCATTGAATTGCGATATCGCAACGATTTTGAAACGTGTAAACCCACCATTAATCCGCCATTGAGTTCAGTAGTGCCACATTAACGAATTATTGATGTCAATTGTACCGGATTACCTGATTATGAGGTGAATTCACTGAGTTCATTGGAAAATTCTGCACCAAATCTGCATCTCCTGGCAGAGAGACGCTCCAAAAAGCAATGCTTTTATGATGCATTTTTAGTGCAGTTTTATCACAATACTGCATGCAAATCCTTATGTCAGAAAAATCTATGAGAATTTTCAAGTTCTGTACTCACGTTTTTTTCCTTGCAGATTTGGTGCATAAGTGCATAGATTGGTACGTAGATTGTGAGCCCTCGAGGACAGCGTCATCTCTCCTCCTGTACCTGTGTGCCATATGTTGTCTATGTACCTTGTGCTTGTCTTTCACATATAAAGAGCCATGGAATTAATGGCGCTATAATAATAAATAATAATAAATAATAAATAGATCTGCGGTATGTCAATTCTTGCTGCAATTTTTGCAGCATATTTCTATCTAAAATGCATCAAAAACACGTAAAAATGTTTTTTTATGTATTTTTGATTCATTTTTGATGCATTTTTGATTTTGCTTCATTTTTGATTTTTTGGGGTAGAAATATGCAAAAACGCAGCATGGATTGACATTCTACCACAATATGCATTAAAACCTCGTCAAAAATACGTAAAACATTTTTGTGAGTTTTTCAGCTAAGAAAATGCATATTAGGTGCAGAATTTTCTCATTAAACTGAGGCCAGTTTCACATCACGATTTTGGAGCTTCCGAGTGTATCCGTTTAAAAACAGATACACTCGGATCCAAAATTGGATCAGCAAAAAGGAAGATCCGGCACCACAGGCTTCTCCATGCATTTAAATTTTTATTTTTTTCTTCATAAGCTCACATATGAATATGGGTACGCAGACCCTCCGATTTTGTTCAGGTGGTGCCGGCTGCCTGCTCCAGGCACACATTCTAGGAGCAACACGCTGGATTGAAGCACTATTCCCTTCCCTGCTCCTTTATTTACCAAAATCGGATCCCATGTATCCCTATGGGGCTCGGATCGGATGTGTGCCTTTTGCCATCCGATTTTGGCACCATCCAATCCTGTCTGATTTCAGCACGTATACATTGTGTCCGAGAATGAAATCGGACAGCCTCGGATCCGAACCGATCCGAACCCCGATGACATGGGAACCTATGGACATCGGATCCGAGTTCAACTCGGATCCGATATCGGCTTCGTGTCCTCCCTGCTCCTGCCTCCCTGCATCTTCCTCCCCTCCACTTCTCTATCCTGTCTCACGCTATTCTATTCAGTCCCCCGCTATTCTATGCTGTCCCCCTGCTATTCTAACCTTTTCCCTGTCTTATTGCCTATCCTTTTATCCATTATATTACCTCTGTTTGTTTAAAAAAAAAAAAACCCTCCCTGAGGATACATTACCTTACGGCGCCTTCCGGGACTGTCACCATATGTGCAGAAGATCCTGTGGTGATGTCAGAGAGCCGTCAGCTGACGTGTCAGGTGACCGGCTCTGTGACATCATCACAGGTCCTTCAGGCCACCAGATGGAGACTGTCGCATGAAGCCGTCGGAAAGTAATGTATCCTCAGGGAGGATTTTTTTTATTTTTTACATACTGGAGGGGGAGAGGACAGGGGGGAGGATAGAGGAGAGGGAGAGAAGAGATAGAAGGGGGACAGACAGGGACAGATAGAGAAGAAGCAGGGACAGACATGAACAGGCAGGGAGAACAAGATCCACACGGATCCTGCATAGAATCGGATCAAATGGCTATTTGCCATCCGATTGCAGGGATCCGTGTTGATCTGCGCCTGTCTGTGGGATACTCCTTCAAACTCGGATCCCACGGACAGGCACTAAATCGTGATGTGAAACCGGTCTTAGTGAACTCACCTTCGATGAACTCATTGAACTTAATGTTGCATTAGTGGATTCGACTATGTGCGCACGTTGATTATGGGGTTGCAGAAACTTCTTCAACAAGTCTGCAGAAAAAACCATGACTGTTACAATGCATTTTTTCTTTTTTTTTTACTACATTTTTGGTGGAAATGTGCTGCGAAAGTGCAGCAAGAATTAACATGCTATAGATTTATTTCCACACCAAATCTGGAAGGGGAAAAAAATGGAACATTTGCACAAAACTTCAGAATTTTCATTGCTGGCATACAATTTTGCATAAAAAATAACATCAAAAACACATCATGTCTTTTGGTGCATTTTTCTGCCAGGAGATGCAGATTTGATAAAGAACTTTCCCACAGAGCTCAGAGAACTCACCTCATAATCAGGTAATCTGGCACCAATGAAGTTAATATTCCAGAACCATTTAACTCAATTCCAGATTACAGGAATTGAGTTCAATGAGATCACCTGAGGTAGGTTCACCTGAGGTCACAGCTGGGGTACTGTGGGAACCACCAGCTGTGACCTCAGGTGAACTCACTGATGTCACCACTGTCACAACTGTGGCTCCATCAGTGTGTTCCTGAGGCCACAATGATTGGTCAAGTTTTGTAATGTGACTACGTACTGCAAGATCAGGATGAAGCAGAGACAGGATCGTCATTGTAGCATGTCGTATCTGTGTATTATTTTGGACCTGCAAATGTGTTTTCGGGGTTAATTACTTGTAGAAAGAGGATTTTTTTTTTTAAATAAAGGATTTTTCTCAGTGTTTTGGGTTTATTTCTTTTTACTTACAGGATTAGTAATGGAGGGTCTTATTGACACCTCTCATATTACTAATCCAGGGCCTTGTGGTGGCTGTCATTATCCCCTTATATTACTTTTATTGCCACTGCACCAGGGCAATCAAGAGGAACCAGAGAAGTGCATCTAATGGATGCATCAATTCTGGAGAAGCTGTGGCTGCTATATTTAGCCTGGAGAGGGCTCAATAACCATAGGTCTTCCCAGGCTGAGAAGGCCAGACCAAAGCTATCTATTTTACCTTGGTTGGGTATCAAAAATA
Organism: Allobates femoralis; assembly: GCA_033576535.1. Lineage (NCBI taxonomy): Eukaryota > Metazoa > Chordata > Amphibia > Anura > Aromobatidae > Allobates > Allobates femoralis. The sequence continues at coordinate 267,280,183 of JARQOC010000003.1, forward strand.
GGGGAGAACCCACACCATTTTTTAAAATTATTTGTGTTAATAATTAAAAAATACCCTTATGGCGTACCCTGTGTTTTGATACCCAGCAAAGATGAAGCATACATCTGCTGTCTGTAGCATCCAGCTGTGTGCTTTATCTGCACAGTGTTTCAAAATACGAGGGATGCCATGAAATTTTTTTCAATTATGTATTTATTTTTACAATAGTGGTGGGGCAACCAATCACAGACATTGTCACAGAGTTTGAGAATGAAGGAAATATTCATAGGTTTAATGACTGGATCCGGAAGCAGTGTGACAGGCTTCCTTTTGCAGACCCTTAGGGCCGCTTCACACTACGAATCACACATATTCTTTTCCTATCAGTGTTAGATGTTTTTAATTTCGTTTTTGTATGATTTTAGACTAGACTTTTGACTTTGTTAGTTGTAAGAAAAACACTAAGGCCGGTTTCACATCACGATGTTGTGCCTGTCCGTGGGATCCGAGTTTAAAGGAGGATCCACGGACAGGCACGGATCCACACGGATCCCTGCACTCGGATGGCAAATATCCATCTGATCCGTGTCTATGCAGGATCCGTGTGGATCCTGTTCTCCCTGCCTGTCCCTGCTTCTTCTCTATCTGTCCCTGTCACTCCTTGTCTGTCCCTATCTGTCCCTCTTCTATCTATGTTCTCCCTCTCTACTATCCTCCCCCCTGTCCTCCATCCTGTTCTCTCCCCTCCAGAATGTGTAAATAAAAAAAAAATCCTCACAGAGGATACTTTACCTTCCGGCGGCTGCTGCAGGTCTGTGACAGTGTCCTCATCTTCTGCTGGCTGAAGGACCTCTCGTGATGTCACAGCCGGTCACCTGATGTGTCAGGTGATCGGCTCTGTGACATCACCACATGATCTTCAGCCAGCAGGCTGCATTTTTGTGTCCATGTTGAAATCGGACAGGATCGGATGGTGCCAAAATCGGATGTCAGAAGGCACACATCCGATCCGATCCGAGCCCCATAGGAACACATTGGATCCGATTTCGGATCCGAGTGTATCCGTTTTGAAACGGATACACTCGGATGCCTTGATATCGTGATGTGAAACCGGCCTAATATTCTTGCATTTCTGAATGCTTTTCAATCGTGCTCCTTTAATTAATTGATTAACTAATATAAATATCTCAGTAACTAGAGCCAATCTGGCAAAACCAATGGCATATTTTTAATCAGCACTTTAAAGTTAACACAAATCAGTTCAGACATCATCGGCACCATAATCACAGAATATCAGTGTTATACATTTATCATAAAATATCTTAACTTCGCTTCACAAGCTAGGATATAGATGGACGAGATCGTTAGCTATGTCACCTGACCGCAATCCTTCCGACATCGTCAGTGCGTTGTTACACGCAAGGATATTGTTAACGATCTTAAATCTGGCAACGCTCCAGGTGTCACACTGAACGATGTTTCTTCTTCCCATGACGTTAATTGGGCAACGAAAGATAGATTTGAGGTCCGGAGCCCAAATTTTTGATGACCTTTCTAACGATTTTTCCTTCCTACATCATTCGTTTACACGCAACAACGCATTAACGATATCGTTTGAATGATCACAAATCTGTGACGTTTCAATTATATCGTTAACGAGATCCTAGCGTGTGAAGCGGCCTTTAGACTTTATAAGAAAAAAAGAGAAAATCATATTCCCCCATACAGTATCATTGTTTCTAGAGATCAATGGTAGAATACAAATAGAGTAAAGCTTTCGGCTGATGAAGCAACATGGCTGAAAATGACTCTGACACCTCTTTTTAACTGATGAATTAGCAGTTACATGGTTGAGTCCAGTTTACAGCTATTTAAAAATTAAGATCTCGTATATGGACTCAGATTTGATTAAGATGGTTTTCGATCATGCCTAATTAGTTTTCCAAGTCAGAAAGCTTTCTGTTCTCTTCTAATGTGCACAATTAGAAGCATGCATTTCAGTATTGTTTTTCTATGAAAGAGAAAAATAGAAAAAAATCTAATCTCAATTAAATCTTAGACTTATAAATTCATATTGAAATATCTCCATCTTATTTTTTACCTTGTGATTCTCGTTATTTAGTACAAAGCACATATTTATGGCAAAAAAAACTACATTATGCCACATACATGGGTAAACAAGTTAATAGCATTAGAGATGAGAGAAGATTGGATTATTATATTAATCTGTTTTCCCCTAGCCCACCAGCAGCACAATATGGGGTTACCATGCCCCTGTGCAACAGTTGGACGAAGTGGAATTTTTAATAGGTTTTGCAGGTCCCTCCCAACTTCGTCCCCCGAGTATAAACAGGGGGATCACCACCTATTAACAGAAACACATAGCCTTTCAAAGTGGGAGCCTTGTGCTGCTGATGGACTAGGGGAAAACAGATTAACATAATACAATCTTCTCCTTTGTCCACAGAAGCACAATATGGGATCTAGCATGTATTTATTTGGGAGGGTTTGAGACAGACTCCAGAAAGATCTTGCAAAAGTAGTAAAAAAAGCAGAGGAAGCTTCGACTGTAGTATTTAAAATGTAGCTGTAGCTGAGCGACATCTGTGGTCCATAGAGACATCATCTCTTTCTGTCTAGGTTGTTGCCCTATCAGAATGAGCAGAAGTGAACTGGAACTATGCAGTGTTGGCATTCTAGCCATATAGCATAACACAATCACAAATCCATCTCAGTAAAGAAGTACTTGTAGGTTTTCATCTCTTCTGAAGTTCCTCATGAGATAGATTCCTAGACATTTAAAATGTCAAGGAGGAGTGATCATCTTCCTGAGACGATGTTTCGTCAAGGACATAAACATGAAGAGAGAATATCTACGGTAATCCAGATTTTCTGATGACAGTTATTTCAATCTGAAAAGGGGAAAAAGCCTTACATTAATCCTATCCTGCGTAAATACTGTGTAGGGTTCTTTAGAGGACAAAGCCTGTAGCTTGCTCATTCTTTTTGATGAGGTAACATCTGGAAAGATTACCATCTTAAGGGTTAGCAACCTACACTCGATAGAGAGTGGGGTGTTCAAAGGGCCTCCAGCTGTCTGAGTACTAAGCCAAGACCCACTGGGTAACCTGTCTAAAGATTCAAGGTCTCAACCCAAAAATTTACTTCAGATAATCCTTGATCTCCTTTGACTCTGTAACATTGATGCTATTTGGCTTAGATCCTCTGTCAAATCCATCCTGTAAGAGCTCCGAGATCTGGGGGATTAAAGAATCTTCAGAGTTTATAGATTTTAAAATGCACCAAGAAAAAATGATTCTCTTTATATGTGCGTAGGGCCTGTTGGTTGCTTCACTCCTAGAGTGAGTTATCTTAAACAAGATCCTGTTTGAAAAACCCTTGATTTTCAGTAAGGGTGGTAAACCTCTAAACCATCAGATTGGGTTCTCAGAGTCTGACGCGGATCTTCTTTATATGTGCGTTAAGGCCCATTCACAGACACAGATAATTGTGCAGAGATTGTTCGCAGATCTCTAGCTGCAGTGAAATCATCCAGCTACCCAGTGGTGGTGGCAGACTGGATAATAAAGGGATAATGCCAGCTGAATAGTGGCAGCTGGCACTAGGCACGGGGTTCCTAATGTCGGGCCATTGTTAGACTTGGCCATTGGGAACTTCTAAGTAAATAATACATGAGAAAAAGAAAAATCAATATACTGGGAAAAAGAACACAAACACAAGCTTCATTCTCAACCTTATTACTCCATCAGAAGCAATCCATGATCCGCGGCAACATCTTCTCATAGTGGTTCTGGAAATTGACTGATTTCCTGCTACTGCTGGCGTTACAGTCAGATTCACCTCAGGTCACAGCTCAGCCTCATCGCTGTAGCTGACCTTAGGTTACCCTGATTGTTACTCCAACCCGCTTACGTGCAAATACATTTTTATTAACGTTTTCGCAGAATAAGAGAAGGCTGAAACCCTTCTTGTGAGGTGGCTATAGCTGTCCTACAAGTTGACACTACTATCTACTACTGCACTGGAAATACCCAGAAATTCCATGAATGCTTCAATGTTAGCTCCTAAATATTCAGCAAATATGCAGCAGTTTTTACATACTGCGTATGTGCTGCATGTTTGGGGAGTATTTTGCACTGATGACATGAGACTCTATTGTAATTTTGGCAGCTGGTGGTTGGTAACAGCCCATTCCTGCCTGCTGTACCTGTGCTGGTGACCAAAAATATAGCAGAGCCCCATGTCATCAGCGCAAAATATAATCACTAAAAAGCAGCAAATACTTAGCAAATATGCACTGTGTGAATACTGTTATGTATCTGCTGCTTACTCAGGTGCTAACATTGAGGTTTATATGCAAGCATTAGTGAATCTTCACTAATGCTTTTTGTCATCCATCAGTTAAGGCCCTGTCACACATAACGACCGCTCCAGCGATTCAGACAGCGATAACGACCTGCCGGGATCGCTGGAGCGTTGTTACCTGGTCGCTGGGGAGCTGTCAAATAGGCAGATCTCCCCAGTGATCAGGGTCATGGGAGCCACCTCCCACATCGCTGAAGGCGATGTCAGCGTCCTCCCTGCTTGTAAGGCACCGCTAAGCAAGGAGTACGCTGGTAACTATGATAAACAGCGAGTATCTAGGCAGCGCGCGCTACCTGGATACCCAGTATTTATCATAGTTACCAGAGTTCTCCCTGCTTAGCGCTGCCTGTAAGCAGGGAGAATGCTGGTAACTATGATAAACAGCGGGTATCCAGGCAGTGCGCGCTGCCTAGATACCCGCTGTTTATCATAGTTACCAGTGTTCTCCCTGCTTACAGGCAGCTCTAAGCAGGAAGGATGCTGGTAACCATGGTAAACACCGGGTATCTAGGCAGCGTGCGCTGCCTAGATACCCGTGTTTACCATGGTTACCAGCCAGTGAGGTCACTGATCGCTGGTTTCTCGCTGTCACATGCAGCGATGCGTGCTGACCAGCGGGAAACCAGGGATCCAAAAATGACCCAGGGCACTTTGCAAGATTCAGCGACCTCACAGCAGGGGCCTGATCGCTGCTAAGTGTCACACAGAATGACATCGCTGGAGAGATAGTTGTAACATCACAGTTACAACGATCTCTCTAAGGTTACCTTTACACGCTGCAACCGCGGCGAGAAATGTTGCCAGCGATATGTCGCCCTGGAACTATCGCTGTCAAAATCACCCCCAATTGTGGCGTATATTTTGGAAATTTGGCTGCAGTGCTCCAAAATCAGATGACCGGGCGAGGCGACATATCACCGCCAAATTCCCAAATTACACACCGCAATTGGGAGGAATTTTGACGGCGATAATTCCAGGGCGACATATCGCCGTCAGAATTTATCGCCGCTTTTGCGGCGTGTAAAGGTACCCTAACTATATCGTTATGTGTGACTGTGCCTTAACTGAAAAAACCCGAACTTGTTGACTTTTCAGCAAAATGTTCATGTTCTAGGGGGTAAATAAACAATGCTAAATTTGGCCTGTTTTGGAAATTGGTGAACATGTTCAAACAATATTTGCTCAATATTTGCTCATCACTAATGGTCAGGCAGCAGGGTAGTGTAATACTTTTGTAGGAAACTTGAAGAATTTGATAGCGTAAGGCAATGCCAAAACATAGTTTAGTTCAAAACTATATTGTGCTCGAATAAACAAGCAAAAACAAACATAGAAAATAATACATATACAATTCATAGCCGCCAGCAGTATGAGTCCAGAGAATACACAGTTCTATTAAATGCAAAGCCAATAAGGGATATGTTTTTGATCCTTGTTCACAAGTAGAAACAGTAACAAAGGAATAGTCCTCACTACACAGTTCACTTTGAGCGTGGCCAACTTATCGTTTTAGTTTTAGTACACAGTTCAGATCGAACATGGCCAGATTAAGGTGTAGTCCTTGAAACAAGTTCACGTGGTACTGAAAGTCCTGGACTCAAGCTAATCAGTGCAGTTACAAAATACAGTCCTGGATGGTCCTGGAAAATGCACAGCAACAAGCACAATAAGGGTATGTGCACATTGGAAGTTTTGTGAGCTGTTTTTTAGCGTTTTCCACTGAGTTTTATGTAAATTTATGTTAATCCTAACCAGCGGTTGGCTTAACATGCTAGTCAATGGTTTTCAGAAAACGCTGTTTACATTAGGACGTTTTTTTTTTCTCCTTTCCACTTTCTTCACCGGTTTTCAAAGATAGAGCATGTGACTTCTTTTGAGCGTTTTTCCAGCGTATCTAGCTTACAAGTGCACACAAAACAGTCTTAAAAACGCCAAGAAAAACCGCCAGAAAACCGCCGAGAAAACTGTATAAACGCTCAAAAAATGCTAAAAAATGATGGACACTGCTGAGGTCAGGAATTTCATCTCCTGAAATTCTACTCCGGTTTTCTGACGGTCTGCAATGATGCAGAACCGTCCAATGTGCACATACCCTAACAGAGCACAGTTAATAAGGCTTACATGAAACACTGTAGTCTGTAAGAGCTGGCAGGAGGTAGATCCCAGAAAGGCACACTAAAGCTGCGGTAGAGGGACTAGGATAGCTCAGAGCATAGTAATTGCCAAGCAGAAATGCAGAGACATCTGAGAAGCAGAAGCAGGTGATTAAAAAGCTGAGTAAGAGCAGGAACAAAATTGTTACACCCTTAGGGCGTGATGATGTAAAGTGGACTCACTGGACCTCTGGTGGTGCAGAGGTTGCTGTATACCTGATGCTTAAGAGACAGGAGAGTGACTTTCACAAAATCAAGTATAGTTATTGAGGATAGTTTAACAAAAAGGGGAAAGGTGCCTGAGGGGAGGACCATCTGTATCACGACACTGTATCACGTAGTGGAGCACAGGCAAAGGTAACCCCTATACAGGGATAAACTGGTTACAGCACTAGGAGGCCAAAATGCTGTGAATCCCGGACCAGAGGGGCGAACTGTACAGACCGGATTGTAGAAGCGAAGAGACTGTGGAATGCTAGCTCTGTCTGTGGAGAGGAACGTGGGAGCTTCGGAGTGTCCAGAGGTATCCAGGACAAGGAACTGCCAGCAGCTGATACTGTGGAAACAGAGGAATTAGCAACATGCAAAGCAACAGTCTTCCTTTCACAGAGCACAACAGGGTGTGACCTGGACAGGCAACTTCTAAGAGAATGAACAAGTTTCCCAGGCACCTCCCATAGGGTGAGGATTCCTTTTTTGCTCAGAGCAGCAGCACTTAAGCAGAGACCTAATGGGGAACAGGTGTATTGATCCTATAAGTGTGTGCAGGATGCAAGGCGAGTGTCACACTTCCGGGGGAAGGCACCCCAGAGTGGACCCACTGGGCCGTGGTACCAAACTCCTCTGGGTGAGCTGGTCCTAGTTTACCCAACCCCTATACAGGGATTGTCAGGGGCAAGCCAAGTGGGTCTAAATACCACAGCTGCTGGTACCAGGGGGGCGGCTCATAAGGTTAGCCTATGCTATGGCACAGCTAAGGATTCCGAGTTAACAGGGTACAAAGCTAGGAGAACAGGAATGGTGCTACCGGGGAAGAGCACAGCAAGGGTTCCAGGAAACAGAGTACATGGAAGGTCTGACCAACAGTCAGCAAGGCAGAAGCAAACTGACATAATAATCAGGCACCTCCAATCAGTGGAGGTGGCCTGAAATACCAGAGGAAGAGCAGCTATTTGTCAAGAGGAGCGTCAGGTTGGACCGCGCTGGCCCCTAGAGTCACAGGGGAGGAGTGCACCTAGTGCGCCACTGATTGGTCACATTAACACGGCCATTGTAATGTGCTCATGTGTGAACCCGGTGGTCAGCTGACAGGAAGGGAACCCGGCAACGGCTCCGAGACACAGTACGCCTGGACGCTGGATGCCCGGTCGGCAGAGGATGCCGACCCGGGAGAGGTGAGCTGGGGAGCGGTGCCAGGGAGCCTAACAATGAGCATCCTAAGAACATTCCCAGGAGACCTGCCAAGAGAATGCAGGTTTCTAGCAGAGAAGGAGAAAGACTGTTGCATGGAACCATGACCAGGGTAAGCAGAACCAGTGGAACAGGGTGGTGAGCACCGATCTCCCTGCTTAGCAGAAACCGGCCCTGCGAAAGAGGGCATGACAGAAATACTCAAGCACTGGTCTGGAAGACAAACTGAACTTACAAAGCAAGAAGGGCAGGAAACACGAACTCCATCTTGACAAAGGGCATGGAAACTGAAGATAGCCTGAAAAAGCCAGGTAGACCAGTAGACTTAGTACTGATGTCCAGTACCTTATTTGGCTAGGAAGCCAAACCCCCTCTGCTGGAAAAATGCCCCCATCTTGCCTCGGGTGCATTGGTCTTGGAAGTGATTTGCCTTAGGCCTATGCAACCACTCTCAAATGATGGCATCGGCAAACTGAATCTCCTCAATTAAGGATACAGGAGACGGTGGTTCATACCATGCCGCATAGTTGCTTGGAGGGAGTAGGTGTCCCCACATACAGTCATATAAAAAAATTTGGGCACCCCTCTTAATCTTACAAATTTTTTTTTGTTTAAAATTGGGTTTTTGCAACAGCTATTTCAGTGTGATATATGTAATAACTGATAGACACAGTAATATTTCAGGATTGGAATGAGGTTTATTGCACTTATCAAAAATGTGAAATATGCATTATTTCAAAATTTGACAGGTTCAAAAGTATGGGCACCCTTCTGATTTTCATGATTTGAATACTCCTAACTACTTTTTACTGACTTACTGAAGCACTAAATTGGGCTGGTAACCTCATTGAGCTTTGTACTTCATAGTCTGGTGTATCCAATCACGAGAAAAGCTATTTCAGGTGTCCACTTGCAGGTTGTTCTCCTAGTTGCGTCTTCTCTGAGGAGTGGCATCATGGGCTCCTCAAAACAGCTCTCAAATGATCTGAAAAAAAAGATTGTTCAACATAGTTGTTTAGGGGAAGGATAAAAGCTGTCTCAGAGATTTAACCTGTCAGTTTCCACTGTGAGGAACATAGTAAGGAAATGGAAGACCACAGGGACAGTTCTTGTAAAGGCCAGAAGTGGCAGACCAACAAAAATATCAGAAAGGCAGAGAAGAAGAATGGTGAGAACAGTTAAGAACAATCCACAGACCACCTCCAAAGACCTGCAGCGTCATCTTGCTGCAGATGGTGTCACTGTGCATCGGTCAACAATACAGCGCACACTGCACAAGGAGAAGCTGTATGGGAGAGTGATGCGAAAGAAGCCGTTTCTGCATGCACGCCACAAACAGAGTCGCCTGAGGTATGCAAAAGCACATTTGGACAAGCCAGTTTCATATTGGAATATGGTCCTGTGGACTGATGAAACAAAGATTGAGTTGTTTGGTCATACAACAAGGCGTTATGCATGGCGCCACAAAAACACAGCATTCCAAGAAAAACACTTGCTACCCACTGTCAAATTTGGGGGAGGGTCCATCATGCTTTGGGGCTGTGTGGCCAATAACGGCACCGGGAATCTTGTTAAAGTTGAGGGTCGCATTGATTCCACTCAGTATCAGCAGATTCTTGAGAACAATGTTCAAGAATCAGTGTCAAAGTTGAAGTTACGTCGGAGATGGATCTTTCAGCAAGACAATGATCCAAAACACGGCTCCAAATCTACTCAGGCATTCATGCAGAGGAACAATTACAATGTTCTGGAATGGCCATCCCAGTCCCCAGACCTGAATATCATTGAACATCTGTGGGATGTTTTGAAGCGGGCTGTCCATGCTCGGCGACCATCAAACTTAACTGAACTAGAATTGTTTTGTAAATAGGAATGGTCAAAAATACCTTCATCCAGGATCCAGGAACTCATTAACAGCTACAGGAAGCGACTAGAGGCTGTTATTTTCGCAAAAGGTGGATCTACTAAATATTAATGTCACTTTTCTGTTGAGGTGCCCATACTTTTGCACCTGTCAAATTTAGAAATAATGCATATTTCACATTTTTGATAAGTGCAATAAACCTCATTTCAATCCTAAAATATTACTGTGTCCATCAGTTATTACATATATCACACTGAAATAGCTGTTGCAAAAACCCAATTTAAACAAATAAAAATGAGTAAGATTAAGAGGGGTGCCAAAACTTTCTCATATGACTGTAGCATTCTCCCAGTCAAAGGCCTCTGGTAGGAGTGATACATATGGGAATCAAGGCCTTCCACCTCTTCTACCTTCCTCCTCTTTTTCTGCCTCCTCATCATCATGCTCCTGATCCTGGCAGAATTGGTGATCCAGTAGCTGCAGATATCTGCCACTGAAGCACTATTATTGGGATATATATATGGTTGAAGCTCTACTATCGGGAATCTATGGCTCAAGATCAATGTAGAGACATGGTGGTTGATAATTTAATGCAGGGAATATATGTGAGTTTGATTTTTCTTTTCCCGATAGAGTGCAGACCCACACTTTGTCTTTTTGTGCAGTTCCTTACAAGCTTCTGAAACTGCATGTTACTAGAGATGGCAGGGCAGAGATGCACGTTGTTGTCAAATACTGGAGCTGAGTAATGAACACTAAAGCAAAGGAAGCTTGCAAGAGAACATTCCTCCATTCTCCTTCAGCTATTACTCTGTCAAGCAACAAAGGCGACGAGAAAGCATGGAGCTCTCCTGCCGGTCCCCTGCTCATTTTATTCTCAAGGCACTATGGCAATTACAAGTCATTGCACAGCCACATAAAATGTGGCCTGCACTCTGTAAATGTATTTTCACTCTAATGGTACCTTTACACGCCGCCACCGAAAGGTAGAAACCGCCAGGCATCGGACACAATTGTGCCTTTTGCCTTGAAAAGACCACGAAGTGGCGGCGTGTAATTCAGGAAGTCCCTTCCTTTGTCTTTGGATACCTGTGTTTCAGCCGTGCTCAAAAACAAGTAGGCATAATCCCTATGGTGGCGGCGTGTAATCCGGGCACAGGCAAGATTTTTGCGTGGCCTAGGGAAAACCCAGGGGCATTCCACAGCATCATGGTTACCACGCCCCATCAGCTATCATTAGTTGAGGCTACTGTGTAACCATTGACTATCCCTGCACAGGGCGCCATATTCAGCGAGCTGACCAGTCACACTACACATTTGCAATAGCGTCATGTGTTAGCCTTCCTGCGTCGGCTGGCCAATCATGAGGTTATTGCATTATCCAATCACCATACGAGCGTCACGTAATACACAACTCTGCCACGCCTATGTAGTTACGGTGCACAATATGTACACCCATATTCCCTTGTGGTAGCGGCGTGAAAATCAGCACCCGTCGGCACTTCCGGGGAACGAAAATACCTTCTGTGGAGCATCTTGTGGTGGCGTGTATATGCGGCATCAGGCACCGTTGGCAACCATTGAAAACGCGCACGTGCACGTGCGGTGTCTGCCTGTTGCTGTCCTCTGTGGCGGCGTGTAAAGGTACCTTAAAAGATACGTTAAAATTTTAACTATTTTTTTTTGGGAGGGGAGGTTAAATATTGCATCTCTTAGTCAGGAAAATATGGTACCGTATGATCCATTAAAAGGATTGAAATCCTTAACCATATTGTTGACAAATCACTGACACATGATACAACCCATATGTGCTATTCTTTAAAGGAATCCTGTCACCTCCAGAATGCCTCCTAAGCTACCAAAACATGTCCCTGCAGCATATTATCACTAATCTCACACTCCTTTTGCCTCCTAAAAGCATCCTGTGAAAGTGCATATAAAAGTTTTAATATTCACTCAGTAGGGATTATAATTAGCAGGGGCTATATTCTTTAGCCCTTAGGGTGTGTTGTTTTGCAGGCTCCAGGATCCAGCCCCTCTCTCTGTGCTGCTTTGCTTCTGCAGGCTTTGCCTTCCCCCTCTCTGTGACTCACAGAATGCAAATCATTAGTCCTGCCTTCAGCTCCACATCACAGCAGCACAGACAGAGAGAAGGCTGGATCATTCAGGCTGCAAAACAACACCCCTAATGGTACCTTTACACGCCGCGACGGCAGGCTGGATACATCCCGCTACAGGCTACAAATGTCGCTTGTAGCGCCAATGTAGCCCGGCGTAGCGGCGTCTGCAGACGTGACGCTACAGCCGGCAACAGATACATCTGTTTATGAGCTCTGCTCGAAAACTGATGGCTACAACGCCGATGGTAGCGAGCTGTATCGGCGTGTAAAGAGGCAACGGAAGGGAACTCGGGACAGCCTGCGATGTAGCTGCAATGTAGCTAAGGCGTGACCCTGGCTCCGTGTTACCGCGCCACATGTGCGATCATTGGTGGAAGCTGCTGCATGACGATTGGTAGTCGCTGCATAGGGAGGCATATTTAAAGGAGCTGACGAGTCACACTACACAATTGCTCGAGCGTGCTGTATTAGTCAGCCTCCTGCGTTGCCTGCCCAATCAGGATGTTATTGCTTCGTCCTATCAGCGTACGGACGTCTCGTAATCCACAATTGTAGCACGCCTATGTGCTGTCCCTGCTGCACCAGGTACGCCCATAGTAGCTGGTTATAGCGGTGTGTAAATGAGCTACAGCTGGCTACTTGAGACACCCGGCGATGTAGCTAGCTATAGATGTAGCGTGGCGTAGCGCATCTTGTGGCGGTGTGTAAAGGTGATGCGTTGACCGTTTGTAACCGTTTGAGCGTGCTCGTGCACGTGAAGTAGCGGGATGTATCCAGCCTGCCGTCGCGGCGTGTAAAGGTACCATAAGGGCTAAAGAATATGGCCCCTGCTAATTATAATCACTAATGAGTGAGTATAAAATCATTTTTATGCACTTTCACAGGATGCTTTTAGGAGACAAAAGGAGTGTGGGATTAGTGATGGGATACTGCAGGGACATGTTTTGGTAGCTTAGGAGGCGTTTTGGAGGTGACAGGATCCCTTTAATAATTCTTTGTGCCTTTCTGCTTTATTTTATTCATGCATTTGTGACTATAATAATAATAATAATAATAATATTTTTTATTTATATAGCGTCAAATTTATTTTGCAGCCATTTACAATTCAGATGGTATCTGAACAGATAATTACAGACTTTACAGAATAACAAAAGTTCAACAGAAACCAAGAGCAGTGAGGACCCTGCTTGCAAGCTTACCAACTATGATGAAATAGGGGAGGCACGAAAGGTAACTAGTAGACAGTGCTTGTCATATAAGGTCTGGCCATCAATGAAATAAATAGGGAATTCAACTAACGCTGCATGTACCTGTCACCAGCCGGGATTTGTACAAGTACAGATAAAGTGCTATTAAGTGCATGTAGGGTGTAAACAGATGATATAAGTATCCAAATATAGAAGTACACATTGTTAAAGGCTGAATTAGAATAGATTAATGAGGGGATCGGCTAATCTAAAGAAATAAATCTTTAGGGCACGCTTAGATGTGTGGGTATTGTGAAACAATTGAATTGTTCTTGGTAGTATGTTCCAGAGAATTGGGTCAGATTGCATGAAGTTTTGAAGATGGGAAAGTGAAGTTTAGATTATTGAGGATGTCTTAGGTTATTAGCGGAATGGAGGGCATGGGTATTATAGACAGAGATGAGGAAGGAGATTTTGTGCAGTACATAACTGTGGAGGACTTTGTGGGTGAGAGTGATAATTTTATCTTGTACCCTCTAGTGAATGGGCAACTAGTGTAATGACTGGCACAGAGTAGAATAAAAAGGGAAATGGAGCGCACATAGAGTAATTTCCTTTTGTACAAATATCCTCAGTGCCCCCCTTTAGTGGAAGGACTCACCTGATTTGGTTGTGCAAGTCACAACCAACTAACTCCGCTCTCTCTTATGGTCGCAGCAGGTGCCCAGCAAAAGTAAGGATCCAAAGGGTTAACAGAAAGTGCTGAGTTTCATAGATCCACCGCGCTGACCTCCAGTGAAGACAAACAGAGTGATGTATAAAACTCTGTTTAATGGGTAATTTGCCTACCGGTTTCGTGATTTCAGTTATCACTTCATCAGGGCCCTGATGAAGTGATAACTGAAATCACGAAACCGGTAGGCAAATTACCCATTAAACAGAGTTTTATACATCACTCTGTTTGTCTTCACTGGAGGTCAGCGCGGTGGATCTGTGAAACCCAGCACTTTCTGTTAACCCTTTGGCACAGAGTAGAGTCATCGGTGAAGTGGTTGGAGAAGAATATTGTCATGGCTGCTGCATTAAGGATGGATTGGAGAAAGGAAAGTCTACTAAGCGGGAGACCGATTAGTAGAGAATTTCAATAATCCTGGACCATATGTTAAAATGTCAAAAACATAGTTTAGTGGCCAGTGTTTCTGGCCCTCAAGGACCCAAAGCATCAGAAAATTGCACAGATAGCACATTGCTTTCTTTTAGGCCGGCTGCACACCACGGTTTCTGTGATCAGGGGCTGTCTGGTGTGAATCCGGTGTACTGATGCTCCCCACTGACATTTCAGGACAGATTTTGAAATTTCAGCAGGGGACAGTTCCTGAAATCTGCGATCTACTGATTCCAGCAGAAAGCAGGAACGGAGGGCATATTTGCCCTCCGGTTCTGTTCTGTCCGGGACTATCAGGTTCTGTCTGGTGCTTCCTGCAAAACACAGGACAGTACCTGACAGCTCAAAACCGTGGTGTGAAGCCAGCCTTAGAATGATGCAATGCCTCCACATTTTTGGAGGGATACTGTTATCAGGGTCCTCACAAAATTATAGCTGATCTATTAGGGACCCAACAATAATCATCTTATTGTGAGGAGCACTTCTAAAAAAAATGTCCATATCACAGTAGCACCAACCAATGTGTACTTGTAAGTATATTTTCCAATATTTTATTTCCCACATATAACTTCATTGGATTTCAAGGATGTTGATATTAAAGTCAGAAATAGAGATGCTGAGCTTTCCAGAGAAAATATGCTTGTGACTCAATGGTAAATAAAGTCACGGATGAAGTCATTTATAAAATTAGTTTAGTAAAAAGGTTTACCTTTTGCTGACTTTTATCTCCATATAATTAAGTTGGACAATGCCGCTATTAGACAATTTCAGAAATGGAAGTGGCAAAAATACTACACAATGTATTTGCTTAAAAATTGAATGACCTTCAACTGAAAGCAAAGTACAATGCAGAATATTAAACATTGTACAATGCTCCCCATTTTGATTGTCTAGGTGTTAATTAAGAAACTTAAAATAACCTGCAACTAATAAAGTATTCAATGCTGAAAGCCAACTAGACATTTATCCCAGCCTACTAAGGTTGGCTTCACACCACTGCAGAGTCCGGTCCGGGGCTGTCAGGATGAACCTGACAGCCCCAAACCGTATCAGCACACAGGAACGGAGGGCCAAATGTGCCCTCCGGTCCGGTGTGCAGCCGGACGCAGCTGCAGCTGCTGATGAATCAGGACCGCAGCTCGAGGGGAGCTAGCTGCGGTCTTGAATTAACAGAGGCGTGCAGCCACCGGTGTCCGGACCGAGGAAATCTGGCCCCATAGGCTCCCATTTAAGGAAGAACCGGATTGCCCCGGATCCGGGAGGATCTGGGATATGGCAATTTGGGGGAGATTTTTCTCCCCGGACACAAAAATGTTGCAAGCAATGTTTTTGTTTACGGTGAGAAAAATCCGATTTCTCCCCGATTCTTCCGGAGGGATGGAAACTGGATGGCAGATAACTGCCATCCAGCTCCATCCGGCCGCATAGGATACTATGGGGCCAAAATCCAGTCCGGGGCTGTCTGGTTAACACCGGACAGCCCCAGACCGGACTCTGCCGTGGTGTGAAGCCATCCTTACACAACAGCTACATGAATTTTAGTACACTAATTGATGCTATATTGTTTTTGGGATTTTGTTTTTGCTTTTTAACCCCTTCACAACCTTAGATGTATCCTTATGTCTAATGTTGGTGGTACTTACCAACCTTGGACATATCGGTACTTCATGTTGAAAACGAGGCCCCATGATCACAGCAGGTGCCTGCTAATTATTTTAGTAAGAGCTTTGTGCCAAGAGGGGTGTTGTTGCCACCCCTGTAACTATGATAGCTGTGATTGGCAGTTCAGTTTTGCACAGAAAATCACAGCAATTAAAATTGCCTGGAACAAAAAATGAGTTTTTAATTTTTATGGTTCAATGTTATAAAATTCTGTGAAGCACTTAGGGGTTCAAAGTGCTCACCACTAGAGATGAGTGAAACTTTTGAATTCCGGATTCGTTTCATTTCGCTAAACGAGCAATGTTCGCTGAACAGTTCACCAAACATCCGAACCCCATTCAAATCAATGGAAGATAAAATAAAGGGCGTAGAAAACACCTTCAAATGGGCCCAAAAACTGCCAAATAAAGCTCAAATTGTTTTATAGTGGAGCACTGCTGTTTTTGCACAAACATTAGCTTACTAAAGTATTACTTACCAAGCTTTAGTGCCACTGTTAAAATGCTTCAGGAATTCAGGACCCGCTCATGAACATCACTGCTTCCCCTTTCTTGATTGGTTAAAGTCAGATTTAGCCCCACCCAACCTCTCTGCTGGCATCTGTAATTGAATCTGCAACGTTTGTGCCAAATTTGAAATTGCCAAACATATTCGGGGAAGGTTCGCTCATCTCTACTCATTACACATCTAGATAAAATCTTTGGGGGGATCTGTTTTCCAGAATGGGATCATATGTGGGATTTTCCACTGTTTAGGCACATCTGAAGCTCTCCAAAGGAGACATGGATTCTGCCAACAATCCCAGACAAGTTTCCATTCAAAACTTCACATGGCGCTCCTTCCTTTACAAACCCTGCTGTGCCGTCATACAATGGTTTTCTAAGGGTACCTTGCCACAACCGCGGCAAGAAATGTGGCAGCGATATTGCGACGTTGAAATATCGCTGCCACATTTCCATCCAATTGCCCCCGTATAGCGGCGAGTAAAACGGGAATTTGGCGGCGATATGTCACCTCGCTCCGGTCGCCTGGTTTTAGTGCACTGCTCTAAATTTGAAACCAGGCGTCATTGGTTTTATCGCCGCCAAATTCCCGATTTACACGCCGCAATAAGGAGGCAATTTGGCGGCAATACTTCCAGCGAGAAATATCGCCGCCAAAAATGTCTCCCGCGGTTGTGGCGTGAGAAGGTACCCTTACAGTTATCAGATTCAGCATACTCAGGAGAAGTTGCAAAACAACCTTTATGGCGCAATTTCTCCTGTTACACTTGTAAAAATTCAAAATTTGAGGGTAAAAGAACATTTTTGTTGGAAAAAGAAACATTTAAATTTTTTTCCTTTCACATTGCTTTAGTTCGTGTGAAACATCTGAACTATTAATCAACTTCTTGATTGTAGTTTTAAGCAGAGTGGTGCATTTTAGAATGTTTTCACTTTTGTTTTGTTTTTCTGTCATATAGGCCCCTCAAAGTTACTTGAATTATGATGTGGCCCCTAAAAAAAGTGGCTTTGTAAATTTTGTTGGAAAAATTAGAAACTGATGATAAACCTTGAACCTTTCTGGCTTCCTAACCAAAAAAATTGGCTTTCAAAAATTGTGCTGACATAAAGTAGACATGTGGGAAATGTTATGTATTAGTAATGAGTGAATAGTGTAACACTCAGATTCGGGAGAATCGTAATGAGTACTATAGTTTGTAATACTTATGTATTCTTTCTAAATAGTGGTTCCAATGCAAGTCAATGGGAAACGTGAGACATTTTCTGCTGGACCAAATGAAGAGGTCTGAAATAGGTATGCTGAAATAGATGGGAACGTGATTAAACTGAATGGGACCAGCCTGGAGAAGATGCCTGCATGCATTTCTGACTCAAATATGGTTTCTGGTAATAATGAGTATTATGCTACTTTTAAGGATTCATGAGAACACCTACCAAACAAAACCTAAATAGCATTTTTCAGGGAAAAATTTTAAGAAACAGTTTTTCCTGCAAAGTCACTTGTATATAAGAAAAAAAGAAGAGAAAAAAATGTCCCCTTTACTGCTTGTTCTTACATAGCATTTTTAATTTTGTTTTTTACGTTTACAATTTCAAGGGCTTTCACTTATACGTTTTGTAGGTCCCTCCTAGTGATGAGCGAGTGTATTTGTTACTGTTTGCAAGAATAGTACGGTATTACCATTACTTGTTATCCTGTGAGTATTGTGTACTCGCCTCGCTATATTCAGATGTCCTGCTCTGCAGTTTTGGCGCCTTCTTTGCGGCCACTAAACATGCTAGACTTCTTAACCAATCACAGTAATGCCGCAGACATCTTGGTTGTGGCATTACTGTGACTGGCTGGCCGCCAAGCGTCATAGGGTCTATTTAAGCACTGTCACCGCCCTTTTGCCCGCATTTCATTCAGAGCCAGAGAAGCGTAGGGAGAGAACACTAAACTGCTAGGGAGAGTGTTTAGGCCTCCTCATAACGTAAAAACCCTTTACAGGACTACCTCTAGTTTATACTATGTCCGTGTAGATTATGAAGGGAGAGACATTAGAGCAGAGACAATTGAATTGCAAACAGCGCTCATCTCCACCTCTGACACAGTGTGTCTGCTTTCAGTGCACTCAGCGGTTATCTCCTTCACACAGCTGCAAATTCAGTACACTGTGTCAGAGGAGGAGGTGACCACTGTGTGCAATGGGAATGGATGGTCATATTGGGGACTGGGGGTAGGCCATGCTTGGGACTGGAGAGGGCTTGTAGGAACCTGGAGGTGGCCGGGCATGCTGAGGCTGGAGGGGGCTGTAGGAATCAGAGGCATATTTGTAAGAGACTGGGTGTAAATGACCAGTTGTGAAGTTA
Source organism: Allobates femoralis (assembly GCA_033576535.1). Lineage (NCBI taxonomy): Eukaryota > Metazoa > Chordata > Amphibia > Anura > Aromobatidae > Allobates > Allobates femoralis. The sequence continues at coordinate 267,298,964 of JARQOC010000003.1, forward strand.
TGAAGCGGACACAAAAAGATGATACCTAGGTAACAATGCAAAATGCTGACAGGGTGTAAATTACAAATTGTCAACATTTTGAAACCTAGATATACATACAATTTATACAAAAAGCATGGACAATCCTTTTAATACTGGAATCATGATGCATGGTACTGAGTAATATAATGGACTAGCTGTAGAGCCTGGCGATACACAGGCGTAATGCCCATATATTGTAATATCGCCCATATATGGTAATATTTGTTTGTGTGTATGTATCATAGCTGTACCCCTTCCATTAGCTCCACCCTTAAACATAGCCCCGCCACTCCACATAGCCCTGTCCACTCCATATAGCTCTGCCCCTACATGTAACCCTATTCCTTCATAGCTCTGTCCCTCCACACAGTCCTGAAGAAGAGCTATGTGGAGGGGGTGGAGCTTTATGGAGTGGGTATGGCTAAATGGAGTTAGGTGTGGTTAGGTGGAAGGGCAGGGCTCTATAGTCAGAGTGGCAATGTGGAAGGATCATGGCTATGTGGAGTGAGCGGGGCTATGATACATACAAACACATACATACATACATTGAGCTTTATATATTAGATGTATATATGTGTGTATGTATCATAGCTCCACCCATTCATAGCTCCACCCCTCCACATAGTCCTGGGGGCTGGGCTATGTGAAGGAGGCGAGGATATGTGGAGATGCAGGCTGTGAAATGGGTGTGGCTATATGGAGTGGGCAGGGATAATGCCACATACACACATATGCATGCATACATATATGCACTCAGTTTTAAATATTAGATTTTCCTTCTTCGCTTTGAAAGACACCATTGTTGCTTTGTTGCTGAAACCAAAGACACTATTATAAAGTGATCGCTGTGGAATATACTCATCGCCAGAGGGATATCTCGTTGATTTGTCTTCATAGTATCAACAACTGCATGATCTTTTTGAAGTAAAAAATTGATGAGTTTAACATTAGTAACATAATTGTCCAGTGTAATGTTTCTACCAAAATTGTAAATTGGTAAAGCAAGTTTTTTTGTTTTTTTTTTACAATGTCAGCACCTTGGTCTTTTAGCACTGGAGAGCCAACTTCTTTGCCATAATCGTTAAGCCCATTCATCTCATAATAATTTGCAGAATCACACAACCAGAATATTTTTATTCCATGCTTGGTTGGTTTACTAATCATATATTGAATTACCGTAATTGCAATGTCCCCTAAAGGCTACAAGTCACTCATCCACTTTTACATTAGCACTAGGATTGTAGAACTTGGTACAATTCTTGATAAAAATATTCCAGATGTAACTGATAGTTGGGAAGGAGGAGTCAGTATTCCTCCCAAGATCACATGGCCATTACATAATCACAGGTCTTTCAACACACAGGCATGATCCAACCCCCTCCTCAGCAACCCTGACTACCATAAAAACAGTAACTTGAGACACAAACAAACACTGCTGAGTATATGATAAACATAGTACGGGTCTAAACGGCCCAGGTTCTGTAAATATGGGATTTCCCTATAAAGCATTGTTATACCAAAATGCTGATTACATAAAATTATATGAATAATTGGATATTACCAACAATGACATAGTTTAGGAATATGTAGAATTTCAAAATTCTAACTAAATAATTTTTCAGAAAATAGGAAAAAAGTAAGCTAGCATGCCTAAGGCCTGGGTTATGCATTTCAGGATTAAAATTAAATTTTGTGAAAGTTACAACAGTCATCAATCAGTAGGAAGTGTACAGTTCTTTGCTTTAAATTACTTTAGCACATCTGCGGCCACAGGACATCACTAGACCCTCATACTGCTCTGGTGTGATTTTGGTCCACTCTTCTTCCAGTCTCTTCCACAGTTCTGTGACTGCAGTGGATTTCCTGACTATAACTTTGTCACCAAGGATTTTTCAGAGGTTTTCTTTTGGGTTTAGATCAGGACTCTGGGCTGGACATTTCATAGTTTTGATGTTTTCTGTTCCAAGTAACTGCTTTACTTATTTTGCTGTGTGACAGGGGGCATTGTCCTGCATGAAAATTGCTAATTTATTGAGTGCTTAACGCAAGTATGGAACCATGTATTGTTGAAGGTTCTGATACACACTTGCATTTACTCTGCCATGTAGCTGTATGAGAGGTCCAACTCCTGCAGCAGAAAATATTCCCCAAACCATGACACTTCCTCCACCACCTTTCACTGACTTCTTTACAGATTTTGGGGCCAGTCTTTCCCCAGTTTGTCGACTTAGGGCCCTTTCACATCAGCGTTTTTCGTAATTCGCGGCAGATGCGGTGAAAAAACCGCATCTGCCGCGTTTGCCGCATAACCGTTCCACTTGCGGCGCGGTTGCAGTTTTTCCCATACAAAGTATAGGGGGACTTGCGGCAGATGCGGCAAGTGCGGTTTTGCACTTGCGGCAGGTGCGGCAGCGAAAAAAACCGTGGTCAGCCGCGTTTTTTTTCGCTGCCGCACCTGCCGCAAGTGCAAAACCGCACTTGCCGCATCTGCCGCAAGTCCCCCTATACTTTGTATGGGAAAAAACCGCAACCACGCCGCAAGTGGAACGGTTATGCGGCAAACGCGGCAGATGCGGTTTTTTCACCGCATCTGCCGCGAATTACGAAAAACGCTGATGTGAAAGGGCCCCATGTTTCCTTTTAGACGCAAATAAAATAAACTTGCTTTCATTGCTAAAATTGACTGTGGACCACTTCTTTGTTCACAAAACATGCTCCTCACTAAATGTGATACAAAGATGGCGTACACACTGAGACTTATTTCGTAGGTAGAGGTACTAATTGAGGGGTCTGGCGGAACCCACGATAGACATCAGAAGAGGTTTTAGAATCGCACACTCTTTGTATTTGAATCTAATGCTAAAATTAATCATATAATCTACCTATAACTTGATCTACTGTTAACCCATATAGATATAGACAATCACCACAACCTAATGCTATATCATTTTAAACTACTGTTACAACTACATTTTTCCTGCCCTCCTTGATGCATATCCTTTCCTCTTCTACTCTATGACTATAGGCATCTCACCAATTGATCCAAGGATTCCCTATATATCCCAATATATAGGTAAAACGACAACAAGGATTGTATTGCATATGAAAACACTGTAATAGATATTAAACTGACACCGTGATATCTAACTCTATAACAGATTCGGAAGAAACAAATAGGGTGGAGCACCCCTGCTTCCCTTAAGGATACAATATAACAGAGGGTAACTACAGTTCACTTTCTTTTACTTAATATAAAATTTCATATCTATGACCTATATTGCAATGTTTATGTTTCCTAACCAGTACTGTAAATAGCTGTATATAGTAACGTAACACTCTCCTCTTCCTTGAGAAACTACCCTCTGACTGCTAACAAAACCTAATACTATTTGATACCTATCTCTATAGAAAAAATGGACAGGTGACGTTATGACACCTGTGAAGGTGGTGTTATCGTGATTTGTATATATGTATATACTTGTATATGTCCATGCACTGTATATATTGTTTTTTTTTTCTATGTTTCTTAAATTCTAGCCACTGTCATGACCAAGGTCCTATGTGGACCAAAACGCGTTGACACCTGTGACGCTCCTAAATAAAGATCACTGTTTTGCACCAAATATAAAGAGTGTGCGATTATAAAACTTCTTCTGATTTCCTCATTAAATGTGAGTGTAGCCTTTTGATTCTTTCTGCTAAAGAGAGGTTTGATCACTGGAGAATGGGCTTTTAGTCCAAATGATCTTAACCGTTGTGACACTGTATGACGAGACAAATCCTAACCCTGTAAGTGTTAGATGGCAAGCTGTTCCAGCTTAAGTGATAGAAAGGAGAAAAGGGAGCGCATATAGGTCTTATCTGTGATTTTCAAAATCAATGTCCCACACTTAGTTCAACTCACCTTTTGTAGTTATGTGAGTCACAACAAACTGTAGGCGCCTCAATACAATGGTCGCTGCGTGAACCTGGTTGCAGGATAAATTATATATAACGGAGGAGAAAGAAAAAAACAGGTTCCAATTCCGAGCTGACCACCAACGAACAGGGGTTGTATAAAAATGTCTGTTTTATTGAGCCAACGCGTTTCGCAGCAGGACATGCTGCTTCATCGTGGCAAAACCTGGCTTTGCCCAGATGAAGCAGCAGGTCCTGCTGCGAAACGCGTAGGCTCAATAAAACTGACTTTTATATTCAATCCCTCTTCGTTGGTGGTCAGCTCAGAATTGGAACCTGTATTTTCTTTCTCCTCCTTTATATACAGCTTAAGTGATGAATGATTACCCAAGGAGATTCTCTGCATTATTCTCCTTTCTCATGCATTTATCTTTCGAAGGTGACCAGCTTTCTTGTGGAACTTGAAAGAGTTTGTGATGTTGTTAAGATGCAATAAACTAGAAATCACAAACTTGTAATGACCAACTTCTGTTGCTATGGCTGATAGGGTGACCCCTTTAGCCTTCATCTGGACAACCTGCTGCTAGAGTGTTTCAGTCACTTTGGAATGGCACAGCATTTTTGCAAAGTGAGTACAAATTGGAAAGTTAGACTACTAGTTAAATATGTTTTTCAGATAATTAAGGAAATTAGCACCAGCTGCAGATTAACACCAATAACTGCAGGTATCTGAAATTGTTCTCTAATTTTGATCATCAGCATTTTCTTTTCATTTATCTCATTTAAACTTTTATTCTGTGTTTTAGAACATATTCAATTATATTCAAAGCTTTCCAAACTGAAAGCACCACTGAATGCAGCGTGTCTGCTGCATTCAGGGAAGGTGTCTCCCATGTCTCTATATCTCTTGTAAGCTGAAAAAAACACTTTATAAAATTTAGAGATAACGAGTCCAGAGGGACTTACTGAGTATGGAGTGATTGCTGTTCCCAAGTGTCCTCCCCGCCGCTGCCTCTCTGTGCCACCTTCTGCCCTCTCTGTTCCACCTCCTGGCTCTGTGTGTCTACCCTCCTCGCTCGCTTCTGCGCCTCAGCATCTGAAGTCATGCAGGTGCAGAGTGAGCAATGGTTTGGAGCAGGTCCCGGCGGCTAAATGCCTCATGCCCGTGATGTCAGCTTGGAGCCTGCCCCACAGTATACATACAGTATAACCTGGAGTAGGGCAGGCTCTGGTGCTGACATCACGGGCAGGAGGCATTTCAGCCGCTGGGACCCACTCCAAACCATTGCTCACTCTGCGCTTGCGTGACTTCAGGTGCTGAGGCGCATGAGCAGGCAAAGAGGGGAGACACACAGAGCCAGGAGGCGGAACAGAGAAGGCAGGAGGCGGCAGAGAGAGGCAGGAGTTGGGGGGATCCCCAGGAACAGCGATGACTCCATATTCAGTAAGTCCCTTCGGACTCGTTATCTCCACACTTTCTAAAATGTTTTTTTACAGCTTAAAGAGGGGGTAGAAACATGGAAGACCCCTTACCTGAATGCAGCAGAGACACTACATTCAGTGGTGCTTTCAGTTTGGAAAGCACCAGTAAGGTGACAGGTCCTCTTCAAATGGCCTGGACATTGCTGGCATTAACAGGGAGACCTTGCGTACCCTGCAGGATTTTAATCCATGACTACATAGTGTTTTACTTATGGTGATATTCGAGACTGTGGTCCCAACTCTCTTTAGGTCATTGACCATGTTCTCCCATATAGTTCTAGTCTTATTCCTGTCCTTTCGCACTATCATCCTTACCACGCGAGGCATGATCTTGCATGGAGCCCCAGAGTGAGGAAAATTAAAAGTCATCTGGTGTTTCTTTAATTTCCTAATAATTGCACCAATACTTGCAGCCTTCTCAACAAGCTGCATGTATATTGTCCTGTAGCCCATCCCAGTCTTGTCCAGATCTACAATTTTGTCCTTGGTGCCCTTGATACCTCTTTGGGAATAGCCATGGTTGGGAGGTTGGAGTTTGGTTGAATGACTTTTTGTGTACAGGTCTTTTATACATATAACAAGTTCAAACAGGTTCAATTAATAAAGGCAATGAATAGTGGTAGGCGAACCCAAACTGTAAACTACCGTGTCCGTACTGAACACCTAGTGTTCGGGCACAGATCCCGAACACAGACTTCCCTGAGAAGTCGGTGTTACAGTTTGGGTTTGGTTCGGGGGTGGGAAGCTGTAAAAAAAGCAAATAGTTATTAAATGGCAGCATCATACTTACCGGTGCCCTGCCACTTGTACTCCTGGCTGATCATTAACTTCCTGGATATTCACTGCAGAGGGACCACATAGCCAATAACAGATGCTGTCACTGAGAATGGGCACCTTTGATTGGCTGTTGGAGTAATCTGAAATCAGCTTATGCATTCTAGCATGGTAGATGCTGGAATGTATGAGCTGGTTTCAGGTTAGTCCAACAGCTAATCAACAGGTAAACATGTTCAACTTTGCTACATCACTGTGAGCAGACATGCGTCTGTTCACAGTGAGTAGCAGGCTCACACTAACACCCAGGTGTCATGAGAAAGGTCATCCCAGTTCACAGCTGAGCCACTTCAGCTGTAAACTCGGGTGTCCCTGATGAACTGCATCACAGCACATAGATCCCAGCCATAAAGTGAGCACTTCTCTCGCTCACTTCCGGCTGGTTACTGGGTACCATAATGGAGTTCATCGTGGTCACCCGAATTCACAGTTAAAACAGCTCAGCTGTGAACTGAGATGAGCTTTATCACAGCACCTGGGTGTCAGTTCAGCTAATTACTTGCTGTGAACAAATGTGGGTCTGCTCATAGCAATGTAGCAGAGCTGAACATGTTCGCCAAGGGACAGACCTATGGATTATCGTAGGAGGGTTTGTTTTTTGGGTTAAAAAAGATGGGAACCAGGGATGTCTTTTGTGTTTTATTGCAATTAACATATTTTTTCTCTGTGTTGTGTTTTCTTTAATGTTTACTAGAGATTTATACTGGGAGGGTTTAACATTGGCCTGACATTATGAATCTCGGGCTTAGAGCAAGCTGACAATACAAAGCTGGAATTATCCCCTTTACTACCCAGCATGCCACCGCCACCAGGGTCGCTGGATGAGCCGGGTGAAGCATCTAAAAATGGTGGTACAAAACAATGCACTATTTTCAGGGATGACTTTGGGCTGTAATTTTTAGTGTGAGGGGGGGAGACAGAACTCTTGGGCCTTAGCCCGCAGAGAATTGCAGCCCCCAACTTGGGGGGTTTTAACTTGGCTTGAAATCAAAAATAAGGAGATGATGGGAGTACAGGTGTGACACGGTCCGCGCTGCTCCAATGTAAAAACTCACCCAAAGAGTCACAAAGTCATCAGTAGGTTTTATCTTTTTTATGTTCAAAATATTTTTATTGCATAGATATAATCATACAAATTAATGGATTTTACAATCTAGTTCAATAGGAAGAATATCAGAATCGTACAGTTCAGATTAATTAATTTTTGTAATTAAGTCAAAATTGAGGTAGTATTATACATAGAATCTAGTAACTTCGAGATTTATAAAGTCTTATATAGATTCAGAGATTTGTAGTGCGTATTAGCATCAAATGGGTTACATTCAAACAGTTAAATAACTATTTACAATTTTATAAATCATGTTAATCAATAAGGGAAGGCAGTAGAAAAGGGCAATTGGGTGGGGGGGGGGATAAATTGGAGTGTGAAGAGCCCATTGGAACCATTTAGACACAAGTGTGAGGTTTTATCTTTTTAATCCTCCTTCCTCCTACACGTTTGGGCGCCCCACCTGGCACCTTCCTCAGGGATATTCAAGGTGCCAGGTGGGGCGCCGAAACGCGTAGGAGAAAGGAGGATTAAAAATATAAAACCTACTGATGACTTTGTGACTCTTTGGGTGAGTTTTTACATTGGAGCAGCGCGGACCGTGTCACACCTGTACTCCCATCATCTCCTTGAATTTCACTACTGGTCAGTAGTTGGTGGAGGTCCTGCAGCAGCTGAGAGATTCTTCTCAAACGCCTTTAAACCAGTTGTGGGGTCCACAAACCAGGTGAGTGGCTCCTTAGCATCACTCTTTCTAGTGTCACTAGTGATAGGGCACTATTGTGCCTCTTGTCCCCCACCCTCTTATTGTTTAAATCAAAAATAGGGTGAAGAGCACACACTTTTTTTTTTTACTTTTTTTACTTTTATTTATTTAAATAATTTAAAAAAATTGGCTATCCTGTATTTTGATTACAAGGCAAGGTAAAGCCAGGCAGCTGGGGAGGCAGACCATAACTGTCATCTTTATCTGTGCAGAGAATCAAAAATACAGCAAAGCTCTATGTAATTTTTTAGACTCAGACTCAAGTTCAAGTCATGTTCGGCCCCACAACTTTAAAAACGTCCGGGCACGTCAGCTGGACGCAAACATCGGCGGGTTTCCCATCATTAGTAATGAGTGCAGAATAGAAGGGCTTCTTAAAGAAAAAAGAATACTTCTTGGTTGATAGGTCATCAAATACTTTTTTTCAGGCAATAAAATGCCATTTAAATATTTAAAAAACATGCTATGTGATTTTCTGGATTTTTTTTAATTTTTTTTTTGTCAGTTGAAGCAAAATAAAAAATTACAGACTGCTCCATTCTTTGTAGGTGAGAAAACTTGCAAAATCAGCAGTGTAGTAAACACTTATTTTCCCCACTGTATAATACTTAGATTTTTAATATTGGTCTTGAGACTATCCCTATTTTCTGTATTTTTCCTATACCTTCAGTTACTTTGATCATACTAAAATTAAATTCCCTAAGGCACTTAGAATATTATTGACTGCAAATAAAAGTTTACTATCTAATCTCTCATTGATTGAGTTGAATACTAATCATTTCGCTCTGTCTATAAGGACTTGAATCAGATTAAATACTTTGAAGCACAATTATTAAGCACTTTGTTCTTTGATGACTAGCTTTATTATTAAACAATTACAGTGCGGTAGTTTTATTCTACAGTGCTGTGCAAATTATATGGGACAAAGCAAGTTTTTCTTGCATTAGTTTTACTATTGCTGATAAGTGGTTTATCAGTTCTTGGTGTCGTTTTCCTTTTTCTTCCACATTTCCCTTTTCGTTTTGGAGAAAACGATCAAGTTTCATTGTGTGTGCGAATTATTCTTGAAACGGTAGATTTTCCAATACCAACGGTGGAAGCGATTTCTCTTACAGCCAGACTTGTATGTTCATTAAGAGGAATAATTCTAGACCTCTTCTGTGGAGTAACATCCATTTTTACAGGCACGAATCACACTAAGAGAAAAAGTACACTAAACCACTCCTCATAGAAACAAGCACTCAACTGAAGCTGAGGGGGCAGCTAGCTGTTATTTTCTGACCAAAACCAGCCAAACCACATTTTGTTACTCAAGGCTGTACACTCACACCTGTTCAAAGAAGTTGAAACTGATTTCAATCACTGACAGGTATCCCCAACTTACGATTTTACTTACAAAAAATGCCTTGTCCCAATCAATTTGCAAAGCACTGTAATTGTTAATAAATATGAAATCTGAAAATATTAATATAGGCCTAGCACAAACTTTAGGAACTGACTGGTAATAACAGAATGATAAATGTTTGTGATTAACCCTTACTCGGGATGTTTATTAAAAACGCTTTAATATCTTATTATGAAATAAAAAATTTGAGTACACTAAAAGACATATTGTCATTATTTCATTATAAAGTACAGGTTGCATGTATTACTAAAAACTAAAAAACTACAAATTAAAAACTAACTAGACACTAAAAATAGTGGCTGTATATAGACCATTCAGCTCATACAGTATAGACGTATGGTGAGAGAATACTGTGCTGTTGCTAGTTTCACGTCCCCGTTTTAGTCTGGTTGGCGAAGGTGTCATATCATGTCTTCTTTAGATGCATTATATTCTTGACTTGTGGTTGGAGGACTGAAAAAATATAAAAAAAAACTATTGTAAGTATTTGTAGCTATTACGGTAAAGATAGGTCTAAAGGTTTACTGCTTATCTCACCTTTGGATGATGGTGCTTGGTGTTTGTAATGTAATAATTTGGGTCAATGTCCCAGTTTCCCTATAGGGTCCACGGGGTAGTTTTCTGAATCTATAATTTTTTAAAACATTATTTCACAAATCATGTATAGATCTATATAAAGGTACTGATATATACAACGTAAGTAATTGTGTATGGTTAATTATTGGGGAGATACCTTGTGGAGACTTTTGCTTGTTGCTTGTCAAAATTGTATTATAGAGTTGTTGTCTTGCTTATAATCACTTGAGGTTGGTCTAGTTTGGCAATGTCACATGTTCTATAATACAATAATGTGTGTTTAGGTTAGTCACGAGAAATGGCACATTGCAGAAGTCACCTAGGACCTTCTTAGGTTTGCCTAATTCAAGACGCCACAATTTGAGGTCAATGTTTTACCTGTGTTAGCGTTTGAAGATCTCGCCAGTGGAGTTGGTATTAGATCAATTTGAGTAAAGTTTTTCAAGTTTTGCTATGTTGCATGGGGTGTGGTCTGTGCTTTCGGCCTGGAGGGGATGTGTGGATATGCTTATTTGGTTTCTTTATCGCATATCGTAGTGATGGTTCCTTGGTTGCTGTTTATAATAATGCAAAGGGTTAATTGGGGTTTGTGTTGGGACCACTTATTATACAAAAATGCCTAGTATTTTGTTACCTGTGTTGATTTTGTTAGTATCACAACCAGTAAAATGTGGCGCCTAAGTGAGGCTTTATTGTCCTTCCTTGCTAGATAACTGTAAAATACAATAAAATTTATGTGATTAGCTATTGTGCATATGCTATCTCATATGTGATAAAGGAAGGTCTTGAGTTGATTTAGAGTTGATAACTAGTGTTCTTGGTGAGGTTATGTGTTATCAATTACAGTTCAACTTGTAAGATTATATATTTGTGAGAGGACAGGGTGTTGCAGAGAGTTATCTGACAGTCTATTAGTTTCTTATTCTGCGGTGTGGTGACAAGACTTAAAGGGAACCAACCACCCCAAATGACCCCCCGGACTGTTAATATGTGTCCCTACACCCAGCACACACATTTGGGGCAATCGTTTTTGCTAAAAAAACTGTTTAGTAGAAGCTAAGATATAGCTTTATAAAGTTTAAAAAATCTTGCCGACTGGGCGTTACCTAGCTTCTACAGCCTCCTCTCCCCCCTCCATTCAGTAAAGCCCTGCCCTTTCTGCCTTGTCACAGGCTGGTGCACGGAGTCTCATGGCCGTGCACACGTCATCAGCTACAGCCAGGGTCACGAGCACACGCTCTGTGACTTCCTGCCTGTGCCGCTGTGACTCGTGACCCTGGCTGTAGCTGATGACGTGTGCACGGCCATGAGACTCCGTGCACCAGCCTGTGACGAGGCAGAAAGGGCAGGGCTTTTCTGAATGGAGGGGGGAGAGGAGGCTGATGGGCAGATGCACTCAGCAGCAGTAGAAGCTAGGTAACGCCCAGTCGGCAAGATTTTTTAAACTTTATAAAGCTATATCTTAGCTTCTACTAAACAGTTTTTTTAGCAAAAACGATTGCCCCAAATGAGTGTGCTGGGTGTAGGGACACATAGTAACAGTCCGGGGGGGTCATTTGGGGTGGTTGGTTCCCTTTAAGGTTGCACTAGCTGGATCTTTAGCATATACAATCACAATTGTGTTAGTTATAAAAAGTGGCACTACGGAGCACTGTACTTTAGGATGATGATGTTATGTTGTAATGGATGCCCTCCACACCTTTCGGGTGGCCTGTCCTCTTAATTGTCCAAATTGATGCTTTGTCTAAGTGTGTGCACACCATCGTAAGAACCACGCTGACAACAAGTCAAAGTAGAGCTTAATGACAAAGACCTTTATTTTAGGAGGGGTTTAGCAGTTTTATTACTTAGGGGTGTTACTAGGTGATTGCATCATATTATGCTGAATCTACATTTTATTCTGAAGAGAACATTCAATTATATTCTGTGGGTTAGTATTCCAATTCAGCCTTGATTAGTACATTCGGTCTGGGAACATCTTGATAAGAACTGCTTCAGCACTACTACATAATCTTGAGAGAGTGGAATTCTGAAAGGGGGGGAGGATATGGAGAGAAAGAATAGGAGCAAAGTTTTATATCGACATAACATGCTGTTAGTACACTGGAAGATTTCTGAATGACTTCTATAAGAGTTATATAGGTTATTAACTATTTATTGCCATGACATTCCCCCCTTTGGAGACATTCAAAATCTTACCCTAAATCTTTGCCCTAGGCGGCGGAGGGGGAAAAGGTAAAGGAAAAGGGAGGAGACTTCACCAACATTGAGACAAACCGTAATGTCAGAATCCCTTTGCAGTTGGCCTTAGCCGCATCCTAAATTGTCGCTACTCTATCTTCTAAGATGGGTCTCAAGTTCTCGTATTTCTCCAAGGGATCTTGCGGCAATGGCAATGGCATCATTCTCAGGCGTATATTTCTCCTTCATCATCAGGGCCTTTGAGATCTGCATACCTTTTTGTCACTGTCTCCTTCGTGACGTGAGACATCATCTTCTTGATGCAAAGTATTACACAGCATGAAATTAGAGCCACTATGAATAGAACACAAAGGATTATTATACCTAGTTTGATAAGTGCTATCTGCCATCAATCCCACCACCCAAACCAAGTATCCCATGGATCCTTAACACCAGAATTATGAGCTAATCCTTCTGACAGGTCTGTGAGTCCTTTTAGGGCTTTGGCTATGCTCCCATCTACCTTTGGTCAGGATTATGTGGTCTGGCAGCCTTCTACCCCATTTATCTTTGCGTTCTTTTGCCTGGAGTGGTCTATATCCCCCATATTACCCATAGCTGTTGTAGATCTTGTGTCGTGTGCATCTGTTTACTATGGTGTAGAAGTCAAACTGATATGTGACCCTTGTAGCTGTGGTACTAACATGACCTCCCTTATGATCTCCCATATTCTCTCCTACATGACCTTCCACCATCTTGTGACCTACTCCCCTCTGCTTTATACTGAGTATATATATCAGGATTAAGGAGCAAAACAACCATTTTTGGCTTCTGGATCTGGTGCCTTCTTGCAGTGGGATGCGTGGATCCATGTAGGCCTTCTTTCAACCTTCACAGACGTGGAGGTAACCAGCAGGACTTGGAAGGGGCCATCGTATCTGGGCTCAAGAGCACGTCTGCTGAGTCTTTTGATGAGAACCCAATCTCCTGGCTGAATCTGATGGGTTCCTTCCAAGCCTTGAGGATCTGGGAGAGAAGAAAAAACTCGAGAATGTATTTTAGTCAAATGCTTTGTTAATTCGGTAATAAACTTAGTCAAACTGTCATACTGTAGGGTCAACTGTTGGGGGAAATACAACCCTAGTCAGTGGGCACTTCCAAACAGAATTTCATAGGGACTTAGCTTAGTTCCACTAGCTGGGGTGTGTCTGACACTGAACAATGCGAGGAGAAGACTTTCATGCCACGGCTTCCCCGTTTCCTGCGCTGCTTTCAGCATTTTGCCTTTAATCTCTCGACCCTTCCTGAATTTTAGGGATGATACGGAGTATGAAGAGCTAACTCTGTCCCCAGGGCCTGCCATATCTCTTTGGTCAGATTGGCTGTGAATGCTGGCCCTTGGTCACTCTCTCTGGTTTCTGGGACCCCATATCTGCACACTATCTCTGAGAGGAGTTTCTTTGCAGTGGTTTTAGCAGATTAGTTCTTTACAGGGAAAGCTTCTGGCCATCCAGAGAATATGTCAACGACTACCAGTGCATATTCAATCCTCCTGAGGATGGCATCTGAATGTGGTCAATCTGTATGCGTTGAAAGGGGTACAAAGGTCTAGATGTACACTTCTGTGGAGTTTTCTCTATATTTCCTAGGTTACACCGGGCACAGACTAGGCATCCTCTGGTGTAATTTGCTGCCATTGTTGAAAATCCAGGTGCGTGGTAATACTGTCTCACAAGATTGTGCATCTTCATTTTTGATTGATGGGTGGGGCCATGGGCCCATCTGGCAATCATTGGATAGAGGACTCGTGGGAGGCAAGGTTTTCCTTTCAGTAGTATCAGATGCTTCTTATCTTGCACAGCTCCATCTTGGATCCATTTTTCCTTCTCTTCATTGGATGCTTGCTTCTGCAGGGTCAGGACCATGTTTTCCCAGAATTGTTCATCCGTCTTCTTCTTGTTCGGATCTTCTTCTTGTCCTGAGTCTTCTTCTTGTCCTAATCTTCTTCTTGTCCTGAGTCTGTCAAGACATACAAGTTGGAGGGTTCTGTGATGAGTGGCTTCACTGCTGCTTCCTTAGCTGCCCTGTCAGCCAAGTCATTCCCCACGGCTTCTCTTGAGGTCCCTCCGGTGTGTGCCTTTACCTTAAGTACCGCGACTCTTTCTGGCATCATCAATGACTCCAGCAATTTCTTTACCGCTCTTTGGTGGCGTATTGGAGTTCCATTGGCTGTAATGAAGTCTCTCGCCCTCCAGATAGGCCCGTAGTCATGGCAGATGCCAAATCCATAGCGGGAATCGGTATAAATGTTCGCTTTCTTCTGGGCTGCCATCTTGCAACTTTCGGTCAATGCAGCCAATTCTGTTTCCTGTGCAAACATGGACGTGGGTAGTGGTTTGGCCATCAACACAGTATCTTCTGTGACCACTGCCATACCCATGTGAAACCATCCTTCTTGGTCCGTATATTTTGATCCATCCACAAAGAGAGTCAAATCTGGGTCTGCCAGCGGCGTATCTGTGACTGTGTCAAATCCGGAGGTTTCTTGTCTCATAAGCGCCGTACTGAGCCATTTCAAAGTCGGCTTCCTCTTTCAGCGAAGTGTCAGAGACGTCACATTCTCCCCTTGGAAGAGGGAGGAGAGTTGCAGGGTTCAAGACATCACACCTGGAAATTGTCACGTTGTCTGGGAGTAGAAGGGAACATTGTAGCCGTAGGTGACGTGCAGCAGAGATGTTTAGGTTTGGTCTGGGCCAAAATGGCAGTGATATCATGTTCCAACAGAAGCAGAAAGAACTGATGGTGGCCGTGACCAAAGTGGAAGAAATGAGTCGCCAGCTGGAAATGCTGAAAAACGGACGTATCAAGGGCTATGACAACAATCAGTCTGCTGTCGCTGAACTCGACCGTCAATACAAAGAGCTTCAGTTGAGGAACAAGCTGAATCAGGAGCAGAATGCCAAACTGCAGCAGCAGCGGGAGAGCCTGAACAAGCGCAACTCCGAGGTGGCCGCTATGGACAAGCGTGTCAACGAGCTGCGGGACCGGCTCTGGAAGAAGAAGGTGGCTCTGCAGAAAAAGGAGAAAGTGTAGAGAAGTTTTACTACTGGCTGAATCAGATGTTCACAGATCTGGGATTTGATCACCATGAGAAGTCCCATAACCAGATATGGATGCAAGCCTTCATCCAAGGACTTCTTGAAAAAGTACAGAAGCAGGTCCAGACGACGAGACCTGAATACAGACGATTGGACCCAGATATTATATTTCAGGTGGCAAGGGGCATAGAAATGAACAGGCCTTCAAAACCTCCCCTTAACTGTAATGTTATGGTGTCGCAGAACCCAGGAAACAGGGGAGGACCAAGAAGTGGAGTCACCTGTTACAATTGTGGGAAGATAGGTCACATAAGGAGGAACTGCAGATCTTCTCAACATCACAGTCAGACAGCTGAGTCCAGAGCACCATTGCAAGAACAGCTGCCAAGGATTTCCCTCCACCGCCACCCGCCCCTCCACCCAGCTATAGGACATAGGCAAGCCAGTTCCACCGACTCATTTATTCCACTTTGGTCACGGCCACCACCAGTTCTTTCTGCTTCTGTTGGAACATGTTACTCATCTGTTCGATTTCCTCAACTAGCCTGCCATTGCTGAGCCTCTTCTGCTCCACGTGGCCCTTCAGGGCCCAGCACTTTCTTCAGCTTTGCCTCCTCATTTTCTGCAATCTGCCGCAGACGGTTCAGCTTTTCCTGCTCACTGGCCTGCTGCTGCTGACGCTGGTCCTGCTGCTTCAGGTACTTCAAGCGCTGCTCCTTTGTAGCCAGCATTAGCTGCTGGGCCTCGATCTGCTGCTGTTGTCTCGCCACCATCTCCTGCAGTTCAGCCAGAGTCATGTCCATTCTGTGGCCGTTCACCCCATTTTCAATCCTCTGCTCAGCAGGTACTTTCACCCCATTTCGTTTCACATTGGGATCATGGGCTCTTTGCAGATTTCCGGACTCTCTGGAGGATGGGCGCTCGTGGCGCAGGTAGAAGCCAATCCCATAAGATCTTCCCATGAGGCAGCGTGAGTCTTCTGAATCTGGCTCGTCTTCCGATGAAAGGGCATATGTTGCTTGTCAGGGTCTGGTAAGGTGTTCACCAATGTGGCAGCTTCCTGAGGCTTCCAGAAGACATATCTGCCTCGCTTAGGACAGGAAACATGCTGTGGAGGGTCTTCATACTGTGCCTATCGGTGTGATTGATCTGAGCCATGCATAGAGCTGCCTGTTATGGCCTGCGTACCCCCGTACATTGATAAGGTCTGTCTCCCACCTCCCTATCCTGGGGAGTGTGCTGTGTCGGGGAAGTAGACTGTAGCGGTGATGTGTCTGCTCGTCTCCACCTGCTGCTCCCAATTGTGACAGTTCTGTCTTCATTAAAGGCATGCCTCCATGATTTCCTAGTGATGAGATGGGATCCACTGAGGCTGGGGAGAGATACTGTGGAATTTTTTTGCCTAGTTCCAGGCCCAACTGGGAAATTCTCCTGTTCCCATGCCATCTGGTATTATTCTTCGGCAGCCTCCTCCTCTCCATCTCCTGTTTCATCCCCGTCCCTGTTCATGTATATTCCGGATACTCCTGCAGAGCGGGGTCTAGTCTGTGCTAAGACAGCAGCTTGAGACGAAGTGGGTGCACCCTGGTTCGCTGGAGTGTAAGGTGTGCCATCCATATTGAGAACTGGACACAAGGTGGTGGGTTTGCATGGGTATCTAGAATTTGTCCGCATAGGCACGGGTGCAGCAGCTTCTGCCAGTGTCATCTTGTCAGGTGGTGGAGTATACGTGTATTCACCAGTAGCAGGGTCACGATGTTCAATCCACAATAACTTCCTCGTATCCGAGCAGTCTTATATCATGCTTCAGCATCTTCCAAAACCTTGGCATCCTTCAAAAGCCCTCTCTTGTTATCACTTCATTCCACACCTTCTCATCTAAGTGTCCTCCACGGGTTATGGATCTACTTTTAAGAGGACCTTCATATTTTTCACATACTTCTTCCCTTCCCTCTCCGCCACCAGGTCTTTTGGGGGTAACTTGCTGAGGCTTTGACTGATTAACACCCATCTATAGCTTAAACCCAAGTCTCTGTACTTCTATCTTAGCTATAATTGCCCACCCTTCAAGGTCACCACTGTCTGATGGGCACCGTAGGGGAGTCAACTGGGATACCTTCAGTGAGTTGGGCATTAATGTTTGTTCTGAACACTCTAAACCTTGGGGGGGGAAAGAGAGGTGAAATTGGTCTGTAACCAAGTCAGCAGAAATACCAAGCTTCACACCTTGCTTACACTGTGTGCACGTTATGGAAACTAGTCAGTGGTGTTAGGAAGGCAGTTAGTCAGAGGACTGGAACTGATTGCGCCACTGGAGTCAGTCAGTCAGAGTCAGTCTGAGGACTGGAACTGGAATGGTTGTCACCAAACAGATAAAACAGATAAAACATCAAACTGTGTTGGCCCCCTCTACACATCAGTGGGGCAACAACTTGATCATATAACTTTCTTGCATATACTTCTTGCAACAAAACCCCTTGCGGATTGACTATCGTTAGCTGGGCATGTATATTTTGTCTGAACACCTTGAGTACTGGAGAAGTGCCAGGGATTGCTATATAACCAGTTTCCTCATGTGCATATGGCACGTCAGTAGCACAATTTATTATCCAGCCAGCAGGCGTAATTGCTAGCTCTATACCTTGTCTACACAAGGGGCATGTTATTTGGAGAGACGGAACAATATCATCACTACAATCATTTACGTAAATTACGTACCTGTCCACCACCGCAGCCAGGACTACTAACACTACACTCTTTTTTTAATCATATTTCATCGGTTTTGGAGAGTTTCTATACCAAAAAATACAGTTGCACAAATAAACTGCTTTTCTTATAGATGCTTTTATTATTTCATCAAAGATTAAAATTGCAGATATGACGTGCTCATGACATAATAAAAATTCGTTAAAGTTACATGGAACTGGATGAGAGGACATTGAGGGGTTAGAGTCCTACTCCAAAACACAACAGGAATCACATGGTAGTCTTTTCAAACAAAACTATGATACAGAGACATATATGAATTAGGCTTGAGGGCACTAGCCCACGGTGTATAGATGTTCTAGTATATAGTCCCTTTTCTCTATACCCACAACTAATCATTTGCTATCTCAAACCTCCAAATGTCCAATATGCATCATTGAATTAAGTTTCATGCTTACCCATGTAAAGTGCCCGTGTGCCTGGATGACCTCTAGGGGACGCCCCGACGCGTTTCCCTGATTGCTTCCTCAGGGGGCATGTTTTTGACTATGTCCCCCCATCCTATATACCCCCCACAACTACCGCCCACCACCTGTCTATAATTACGCCGCTCCTTGCCGCACACGGGAGGCCGCGCTATCCCGAGCGGCGGTTTCCGGCATTCATCCACAGGAAGTGCGTCATCCGACGCTCCTTCCTGCGTGTCAGAAACCTTTCACCACAGCCCGGAGATGCGCGACCGCGCATGCGCGGTCCGCTGACGCCATTTTGGAAGAGGGCAAATCTGCCCACTTCCTTTTTTACTAACACTGGTCTAATTTGATCACAATATTAGGGGAACCATCACTTTGTGCCACATGAAAACGACATTTTACCAGGCATAACCTTATGCATTAGTATATATAACATTCTGGAGGAACGAAATTCCATATTTTCTGATGTTGTATTTTTCCATTTCCTCTTTTTTCCTCTTCCACCCTATATATGGAAGGCCCGGATCGTCCCATTGTAGAAAGGAGTTCCACATTGTTATAATGTCCAGAGTTTACTATGGTAGACCATTGTGTGGGGAAATACAGAATAGCTAAAAAACATAGAAAAAACAAATAGAAACAGTTAAAACCATATCAGTGATTGTCCTAAAAGGAACCCTCAGGAAACTGGGGTTCCACAGCATGGCAGACGACCGGAACCACATATGCAGGGTCAACCAAAAGATCAAGATCCATCATTTTTATTGGGCGGACTTGAGTCACCCTCCATCCAAAGATGGACAGGGATTACAAGTCCCCCAATAGTCTATGAGGCGTAATATTACGCTTTCATATTAGAGATATGAGGAAAAACTCAGTTTTTCGTTCAGTCCACCCGGGGACTGTGTCCCTAGGCGGACTATCCATTGACATTCCCTCCTCTCAAGAGCTCTCTTATAGTCCCCACCCCTTGCCCCTAGATGACATACGTCGATAGCTTTGAATTTTAGGTTGGTTGAGTCGCAATTATGAGTGGATTTAAAGTGGCGGGGTAGAGTTTTTAAATTAGGATCACCGGGTTCCATCTTCTTAGCTGCTTCTATGTCCCTAATATGCTCCCTTACTCTGACACGGAATTCCCGTGATGTAAGGCCAATGTATATCAGGCCACAGGGGCATGTGGCGTGATATATCACGTTCTTTGTAGTACATGTCAGGTAATACCGAATATCATATACGCGTGTACTATTGGCCGCTGTAAATGTTTTTGTTCTTTCCATGTTCCGGCATGCCAGACATGAGCCACATGGGTAAAATCCCAGAGTCCTTCTACTTCCATTGCTGTCCCCGCTGCTGAAGGAAAAACCGGTCCTTAAAATGTGGAAACATTGCCCTCCTATGTCCATGACACATCGGACGTCCTGAGGCAAGTTGATGGGATCTTTGTGGACTCGGAGACACGTCTAGTTACGGCAGATGTTGAGTCCTTGTACTCATCAATATGTCATCAGGATGGGCTTAGAGCCGTAACCTTCTACTTGGAGAACAGCAACCTGGAGGAATCCCTCAGTGCTCTGATTTTGAATCTCCTAGAGTATATCCTAACCCATAATTTCTTTCTCTTTAAGGACCGGTTTTTTCCTTCAGCAGCGGGGGACAGCAATGGGGGCGGCGTGCGCGCCCTCCTACGCAAATCTCTTTCTTGGCTTTTGGGAGAGGGAGATTTTCGGGGGGGGGCACCTGCGCCGCCACCCAGGTGCTGTCATGGATGAGGTACATCGATGATGTATTGATGTTGTGGAAGGGAACAGTTTCTCAATTGGAAACCTTTATGGTTCATTTGAATTCTAATGAGTATAATATCAAACTGACCTACACACATCATGCGTCATCGGTGGACTTTTTAGATATTAAACTCCAGATTCATTCCGACGGGTCTATACAAACCGATATGTATCGAAAAGATACATCAGTAAACGCTGTATTGCACGCTTCCTCGGCCCATACACCGGCAACGATCTCTGCAATCCCAATTGGCCAGTATTTAAGAGCAAGAAGAGTGTGCTCAACGGATAGCTTTTTTGAAGGACAGGCTGAGGATTTGAGAGATCGTTTCCTGGCAAGAGGTTACAGTAAGCGATGCATTAAGCGGGGATATATCAGGGCCCGAAGGAAGAATAGGAATACCTTACTGCTGGGGGGTGACCGGTCTGAAGGGAAGGATTTGAATCAGGAACCTCAAGTGGTCGTTTTATAACAACATATAACGACAAATGGGATAGGATTAGGGGTATCTTAAAGAGACACAGGGGAATTCTGAGACTGGTACCTGGCATAAGTGACGTAGTCACTGAAAGACCAATGCTGACTGCAAGAAGGAGTAGTAGCCTCAAAGACATGTTGGTACATAGCCATTATGTGAGGGAATCTAAACCTTTAGTGAGTGGAAGTAGAA
Organism: Allobates femoralis; assembly: GCA_033576535.1. NCBI lineage: Eukaryota > Metazoa > Chordata > Amphibia > Anura > Aromobatidae > Allobates > Allobates femoralis. Next base: position 267,319,906 of record JARQOC010000003.1, read on the forward strand.
GGACTCTGGGATTTTACCCATGTGGCTCATGTCTGGCATGCCGGAACATGGAAAGAACAAAAACATTTACAGCGGCCAATAGTACACGCGTATATGATATTCGGTATTACCTGACATGTACTACAAAGAACGTGATATATCACGCCACATGCCCCTGTGGCCTGATATACATTGGCCTTACATCACGGGAATTCCGTGTCAGAGTAAGGGAGCATATTAGGGACATAGAGGCAGCTAAGAAGATGGAACCCGGTGATCCTAATTTAAAAACTCTACCCCGCCACTTTAAATCCACTCATAATTGAGACTCAACCAACCTAAAATTCAAAGCTATCGACGTATGTCATCTAGGGGCAAGGGGTGGGGACTATAAGAGAGCTCTTGAGAGGAGGGAATGTCAATGGATAGTCCGCCTAGGGACACAGTCCCCAGGTGGACTGAACGAAAAACTGAGTTTTTCCTCATATCTCTAATATGAAAGCGTAATATTACGCCTCATAGACTATTGGGGGACTTGTAATCCCTGTCCATCTTTGGATGGAGGGTGACTCAAGTCCGCCCAATAAAAATGATGGATCTTGATCTTTTGGTTGACCCTGCATATGTGGTTCCGGTCGTCTGCCATGCTGTGGAACCCCAGTTTCCTGAGGGTTCCCTTTAGGACAATCACTGATATGGTTTTAACTGTTTCTATTTGTTTTTTCTATGTTTTTTAGCTATTCTGTATTTCCCCACACAATGGTCTACCATAGTAAACTCTGGACATTATAACAATGTGGAACTCCTTTCTACAATGGGACGATCCGGGCCTTCCATATATAGGGTGGAAGAGGAAAAAAGAGGAAATGGAAAAATACAACATCAGAAAATATGGAATTTCGTTCCTCCAGAATGTTATATATACTAATGCATAAGGTTATGCCTGGTAAAATGTCGTTTTCATGTGGCACAAAGTGATGGTTCCCCTAATATTGTGATCAAATTAGACCAGTGTTAGTAAAAAAGGAAGTGGGCAGATTTGCCCTCTTCCAAAATGGCGTCAGCGGACCGCGCATGCGCGGTCGCGCATCTCCGGGCTGTGGTGAAAGGTTTCTGACACGCAGGAAGGAGCGTCGGATGACGCACTTCCTGTGGATGAATGCCGGAAACCACCGCTCGGGATAGCGCGGCCTCCCGTGTGCGGCAAGGAGCGGCGTAATTATAGACAGGTGGTGGGCGGTAGTTGTGGGGGGTATATAGGATGGGGGGACATAGTCAAAAACATGCCCCCTGAGGAAGCAATCAGGGAAATGCGTCGGGGCGTCCCCTAGAGGTCATCCAGGCACACGGGCACTTTACATGGGTAAGCATGAAACTTAATTCAATGATGCATATTGGACATTTGGAGGTTTGAGATAGCAAATGATTAGTTGTGGGTATAGAGAAAAGGGACTATATACTAGAACATCTATACACCGTGGGCTAGTGCCCTCAAGCCTAATTCATATATGTCTCTGTATCATAGTTTTGTTTGAAAAGACTACCATGTGATTCCTGTTGTGTTTTGGAGTAGGACTCTAACCCCTCAATGTCCTCTCATCCAGTTCCATGTAACTTTAACGAATTTTTATTATGTCATGAGCACGTCATATCTGCAATTTTAATCTTTGATGAAATAATAAAAGCATCTATAAGAAAAGCAGTTTATTTGTGCAACTGTATTTTTTGGTATAGAAACTCTCCAAAACCGATGAAATATGATTAAAAATAGATGTGGGAGAGCCCCAATATATATTGAAAACTATTCATGTGTGACCAAGACTTATAAAATATACACTCTGTCCTTAGTTTGCGCACGCGGGGTGGGAAAACCATCAGCCATATCAGAGGCTGGAACCAATATTGAAATAAACCATCAACCCTTATCAGGGGCCGGAAAACCATCAACCCTTATTTGGGGCCGGAAAACCAGGGAAACAGAATCTCCCCACTCAGCACGTCTCTCCGTGCCTTTCTCTGTACTGAAACTGTAGCAATGATAGCACTGACATAAACACAGATAAACTCAGGTCCGGGTTGCAGGAGCACAAATAAGGCAGACAATTAAAGAGTTCTCAGGACAGGGTTGCAAAGGCTAGAACTTCTGAGATCCGGCCATCTATGTCCGAGTCTGACAGCCAGCTACCTCCATCCCTGCACGGAGACACAGGAGGGTCTTAGGTAAGATAAATCATTTTCTTTCCTCTTTGTAGCCTGCAGGTCTGCCCCTCATGTATGGTCCATCCTGGGAATGGAGGATCAGGTGTGGCTGTCGTCCCCTGGACGTCTCGTCCTAGCCCCACACTGGTGCACCAACTGTAATGGATGCCCTCCACACCTTTTGGGTGGGCTGTCCTCTTAATTGTCTGTCGCCAAATTGATGCTTTGTCTAAGTGTGTGCACGCCACCGTAAGAACCACGCTGACAACAAGTCAAAATAGAGCTTAATGGCAAAGACCTTTATTTTAGGAGGGGTTAGCAGTTTTATTATTTTGGGGTATTACTAGGTGATTGCATCATATTATGCTGAATCTACATTTTATTCTGAAGAGAACATTCAGTTCTATTCTGTGGGTTAGTATTCCAATTCAGCCTTGATTTGCACATTTGGTCCGGGAACATCTTGATAAGAACTGCTTCACACTGCTACATAATCTTGAGAGAGTGGAATTCTGAAAGGGTGGGAGGATATGGAGAGAAAGAATAGGAGCAAAGGTTTACATCGACATAATATGCTGTTAGTAATCTGGAAGATTTCTGAATGACTTCTATAAGAGTTATATAGGTTATTAACTATTTATTGCCATGACAATGAAGCAAGGATTTAGCAAATACAATCACAAATATGTTAGTTATAAAGAGTGGCAGAATGGAGCACTGTACCTCAGGATAATGTTGTGATTCATCCCCTCTGTTAGGTTTTCCTTTTGTTTTCGGGAGTCGGGAAGCCATGGCCTGCGGTCGGGCACTTCCTGATTCTGCATCAGCTGACGGCCGTGTCACAGTGATGTCAGTATCACATGACCGGGTGGGCTGGGATGATGACATAGGTCAGTCAGAGGTGCGGGGAACATATGGAGTGGGCGGGCAGCGAGTGGCCTGTCAGAGCCTTGTGGTTTACCAATATATTTCTAAGGCTACAGCCTTCTTCATCAGGGTATCTGATACCCACAAGGCTCTGACAGGCCACTCGCCAATATACCAATATATATGTGACCAATATAGCCCTGTTTCAAGCACGGTCATAAGCCTTCCATCAATTAAATCCTAAAGGATTTTTTTTATCCATTGATCAACTTTTTTGGGCAGCACCAATAACACTGTTTATCATCAATATAAATCTCCCTTTTAAGAAGGGCCCAAAAGTTCTTGATAGAGTTTAGATCGGGTGAAGAAGGGGAACATGTCATTATTCTTTTATTTTTTTAGGCCTTATCTGGCAAGTCAAGCAGTGGAGTACTGCAATGCATGTGATGGAGTATTCCTCTTCGTCCACAGCAGCACAATATGGGGTTACCTTGCCCCTGTGTGCCAGTGGGACAAAGTGGGACTTTGAATATGTTTTATTGGTCCCACCCCCTTATCTCCACTAGGATATAAGGGGAAGTCTCCCAGTAGTCATCAGTTTGTTTGCTTTGTCCAGTGCTGGAGTGGGATGTTTTGTTTTCCCTCCCTCCCTGCCCTCTTGCCTTCTCTCCTGCTCTATGTCTGGTTCAGGTTGCTCCACTTGCCCAGTGATCATGTGTGGCTGCAGGTTGTTGCCATTACCAAGTTTAGCACTTCGGTCCGGAGCTACTACTTCCTGTGATGCCGCCATCTTTTTGGTGGGATCTTCAGTGCAGTTTGTTTCTGTTTGCACTGTGGGTGCCACCATATTTTTAGTGGGACTCCTCAGTGCCATTATTTTTCTGTCTGCATGGTGGGCGCCACAATATTTTTGGTGGGATTCCTCAGGGTTGTTCTGTGTTGCACTGTGGGAGCCGCCATCTTTTTGGTGGGTTCCGCTATGATTGGCGGACACCTTGTTGCAGGGGGTGAGTTTGGGAGGGGCTAGTAGGAGTTTTCTCTTCCCTTCCTTTTCATTGACTTTTAAATTGTTGCAACCTGCATCTTCTTGCTGCAGCCTTTCATGGCTATACCTGCTATTTTTATAGCTTGCAATATCCTAGATTCCAGGGTTAGTCATGGTGTATTGGAGTTTTTTTGGAGCATTCATTTTTTAATGTAATTCTCCTTATATTTTCAGATTATGTCATCTTGTGATTCTGCTGGCTGTGGGAAATCTTCCCCCAAGAGGCGTTATCTGCAGAGTGCTTCCTGTTGTTTACCTCTCCTAGATGGGTGTCAGAAGCTATGTGCAATGTCTGTGTACCCAGAATGGAAGAACCTACGATTAAGTACATTTTTGTTATGGTAAAATACCTAATACTTGGCACTGAAAGGTCTAATACATACCCTCTATGACTTGGAAACTTTCCCTTTCTCCTCAGAGAAATATCTCCTGGTCAGAGCACCTGATGGTCATTGATGTGTAGTGATCAGCCAACACCTAAGTGTTCAAATTTGATTCGCCGAATTGGGGTGTGTTCGACGAATTGTTCGTCGAATGTTCATCTAACACGATCAAACCCTTATGGAATCAATGGCAGGCAACAGCAAACACATAGAAAACACCTTCAAATGTGTCCAAAATCTGCCAAACTACTCAGAATAGACAACAAACACCAGTAAAAGTGACAACAATCAACCCACAGTACAAATAGTCTCATAGCGTAGCATGGGTGCATGAGAGATGGTTTGTGCCAGCCTGCACACTCTTCCAAAGCACTTCAAATTAGAAGGTGGTTAACATTGACCAAAAATTTCAGAGGTGAGTGAAACTGACTTTGAATTGACAAATGGATGAGTTACAGGTGAAAATTGGCAATCGTTTTCTACATTAAGTAAAAAGAGGTGGAGGAGTAAAAGGAGGATGAGACACAGGTATAGGCATATCACACCCTTCTCAAATCATGTACCACACAGCAAGGGGACCCCAACAAGAGTCCTCACTCTTCCCAAATGGTCAGACCACAGCAAAATGGCATCAATTGTCCCAGACCAAAAATTGCTGAATGGCCCAACCTGCCTGCATGGCACAGGATCTGGAACAGGACGTGGCCTAGCATTTCAAGGTTAAACATTGCTCAGCAACTATAGGTTTTGTGGAGTATTATAGGAAATAATAGAGAGGTAAGTCAGTGACCTGTTTAGGCCTACTGGGCTGGATAAACTCAAAGCTCATGCAAGCGCTCCCATCAATGATATGCCCCGCCACACACAGGTGGGACAATTATAAGTTTCATGGAGTACTACAGGAAATAATAGAGAGGTAGGTCAGTGACCTGTTTAGGCCTACTGGGCTGGATAAACTTAAAGCTCATGCAAGAGCTCCCATCAATGATATGCCCCGCCACACACAGGTGGGACACTATCGTTTCGTGGAGTATTACAAAAAAAAATAGTCAGGAAGGTCAGTGACCTGTTTAGGTCTACTGAGCTGGATAAACTCAAAGCTAATGCAAGCTCTCTCATCAATGTTATGTCCCACCATACACAGGTGGGACCATTATCAGTATCGTGGATTATTACCAAAAAAAAAAGTCAGGTAGCTAGTGAGCTGTTTAGGCCTAGTAGACCGATAAACTCAAAGCTCATGCAAGCGCCCCCATCAATTTTATGCCCTGCCACTCACAGATGGGAAAACTATCAGTTTAGTGGAGTATTAAAGGAAATAATAGAGAGGTAGGTCAGTGACCTGTTTAGGCCTACTGGGCTGGATAAACTCAAAGCTCATGCAAGCGCTCCCATCAATGTTATACCCTGCCACACACAGGTGGGACAATTATCAACACACTTTCAGCAGCGCTGAAGACACGCTCAGAGGCACGACAAAATCTCCAAGGCATGAGTGGCAAGCTCAGGCCATTTTTCCAATTTTGAAGCCCAAAATGTACATGGTCCAGTTCCATAGTATGGCATCGATACTCAGCTGTAGATACTCCTGTACCATCCTCTCTAGGCATTCACTATGTGTCAGACTTGTTCTCTCTTCTGGCGTTGCCAAGGATTGTCTAAAAAAATGGTGAAAAGATTCTACAAAGTTGCTGTTACCAGATAGACTGTAACTGTTATTGTTTGTGTGATGACAACGCAACGTTCCCCAGGTTGGAAAGTTAGAACTGCGATATTCACTATGTTCATCACTGGCCTTTTGGGGAAAAGCAGTACTAAGATTGTCTAAAAGCTTCTGTTGATCTGCCTGCATGCATGCGTCCCCTTGCAGGGCAGGAATCATTTGGCTAAATTTACTCTTGTACCTGGGATCTAACAGGGTGGCAACCCAGTAGTCGGCATTATTTTGAATTCTAAGAATCCGAGGATCATGTTGCAGGTAGTGCAGCAAGAAGGCACTCATGTGTCTGGCTCATCCAGGAGGCCCAAGTCTTTGTTGTGTTGGTGTTGGTGGCGGCGAGGTAACATTCATGCTTGCTTCCTCTGCCCTCTCCCCCAACCTCGCACAACAGAAATGTGATCAAGATCTCCCTCATCTGCTGAGTCTTCCATGCCCATCACCTGTTCGTCCTCCCTTTCTTCCTCAGCTACTGCACCTTCATCGACAGTTTGGCTGCTACCGTGTGCCCTCGTTGTTCCCTCTCCCCCACCTTCCCATGCCAGCCGCCTTGGTGCTGCTGACCGTCTAGACCTTTGAGATCTTGTTATCCCTTCCGTATACGCCTCCTCCTGTACTTCCTCCCCTTCCTCTTCGCCCACCACCTGACTCCGAACACTGGTTAAAGTGTGCTCCAGCATGTAGATGACTGAATTAGTCATGCTGATAATGTCATCATCAGCGCTAAACATCTTAGTAGCCATTTCAAAACTCTGCAGAAGGGTGCAGATGTCCTTGATCTGAGACCACTCCAGCAGTGTGATTTGCCCCACCTCTGGATCGCGTTGGCACAGGCTCTACGTCATAACATATTGCACCAGGGCCACAGTCGCTGCAACATGTGCAGAATGGAATTCCATCATGTCGGCACATCGCATTTCAGGCAGTGAAACGGCAGGCCGAATGACGTCTGTAGAGATGCAAGTCGTTGAGCTGCGGGATGCGACCGGCGGAAGTGAGCACACAGCGACCGTTCCCTCTGCAGAAGCGCATCTAGGATAGTGGGCTAGAAATTGCTGGACAACCAGGTTCAAGATGTGAGCCATACAAGGCACGTGTCTCACCTGGGGTGAAGGGCCGCACCCAGGTTTGCAGAATTGTCACACACGGCCTTCCCTGGCTGCAGGTTCAGCGGAGATAACCATTGATTAAACTCGGTCTCCAGAGCTGACCACAACTCCTCAGCTGTGTGACTCACATTTCACAGAAATTTTAACGTAAACACCGCCTGATGGCATTGAGCCCTGCTGCCAGCATAGTAAGGTTGTATGCTGGATTCCTTCTGCGCAGTTTAAATGTGGGTCACATTACCAGACAGGCTTTGGGCGCAGGTGGAGGACCTAGAAAAGGTGAAGCAGGCAGAAGCAGTGGAGAAACTTCTAGATACAGAGGTTTGACGCGCAACCCGTGGGGATGGCAAGACTTGTACAGCAACGCCTTCTCCTGCTGTCACTATAGTCACCATTGTCATCCAGTGCAGAGTCAGCAACATGTAACGCCCCTGTCCATGCTTACTCGTCCAAGTGTCTGTGGTGAAGTGCACCCTGTCACACACAGAGTTTCTCAAGGAAGTGGTGATGTTGTGTGCAACATGCTGGTGTAGCGCAGGCACAGCTTTCTTTGAGAAGTAGTGGCGACTTGGCATCTGGTACTGGGGCACTGCGATGGCCATAAGGTCTCGAAAATCCTCTTCATCCACCAGCTGGAAAGGCAGCATTTCCGTAGCCAACAACTTGCAGACGGTGAAGTCAACCTCTTAGCTTTGGCATGGGTAGGAGGACATGGTCTTTTACTTGTCCACATCTGAGGAACCGAGTGCTGGCCTGCTGTGCAGAGGCAGGGTTGAGTAGGGTTTCCCAGACAAACTGCTGGTCTGTGAGGGAGGTGTAGGATGACATATTATGTTGCATTCATAAAAAGGTGGTGCGCTCTCGATGTCTGACAGCGCTCAAGACCAGCAGGTGTTTCCACTTCCAAAACTGCTGATGACCTGTCAATCACACTGGCTGTGACGGGTAAAGAGGTGGAAGTTCTGTGGCCGAAAGCCTGTGTGGATGCTGTCCCCACAGTCACAGAGGGTGAAGAACCCGACGATGCATTTGATGGGCCAGATAGTGATTAACCAGGCTCACTAGGCCGCATTTTAGCACAGTGAGCTTCCCACTGTGACTTATACTTCATGTCCATGAGACAGTTCATGCATCAAGTACTCAAGCTATTGATTTTTTGGCTTCTACTCTGATTTTGTTTACAAATTTTGCAGATAGCATGAGTTGAGTGATCCTTTGCAATCTGGAAAAAGGCCCAGGCTAGGCAAGGCTTAGTGCCCATGCAACCTGCAGAGCCACCTCGGCTTCTGCACAGAGGTAGAGTTGTGGCTGAGGATGCAGTTGTTGACATGCTTCCAGGACGTCGTCTCTGTCCAGGAAGCTGCAACCTAACCTCATCACTAGCATCATCTTCCTCTACTGAGCTCATCACCCGCCTGCCTGTGGGTTGACAGTAAGTGGGATCTCCAACCTCATCATCACCCTGTGTGTTCTCACACTCATCGTCCTTAGAGCCAACCTCTTCCTGCCCTTAGCGCAAAATCAAGTTGTCGTTCCAATCAGGTATCTGAGTCTCATCATCATCTGCCTCTTTGTCTACACCAACAGGGGTTACAGTTTGGGAATGAGGGTCTACATTATGCTTGGACCCTTCTTCTTATCTGGGCTGGATCCAACTCAAAAAGATTTTGGGCATCGGTGCAGATAATTTCCTCGTCTTGACTCAATGAAGCTTTGGAGCAGACCTTTGATTTCTAGGCTATACTATGAGTGAAAAGCTCTGCAGACTCACCCATTTGTGTTAAACTACAGTCAGTAGGGTGGCTGGAGACTTGTGAGCTGTGAGGAAGCAAGTGTGATTGGGGTGACACCTCTGAGGACTGGATTGTTTGTGATGTTGAAGTTGAGGTGGAAAAGGGGCCTACTTGATGGAGCGCTTGATATCCATTGAAGCACCTGCTCTTTTTGGGACTCATCAAGTTTTAGCGATCCTCTGCTATGTAAAAAAGGGATGATAGCAGATTGTCCATGAAAAGAAGTAGAAATTTTTGTTTGGCTTGAAGACGATATTTGTTCAGCAGATATTTCTGTTACTTTAGCACCTACCCCATGGACACAAAGATTTTTACCCTTTCCAACATGCCTATTCCCCTTTCCACCATCAGCAGACCTTTAACCACTCATATTTGAGGGTGACTAATTGGCAACTCTGTAGTTGAAAACAGAAACCAAAGGCACTTACAAGATGCAGTCAGAGCCCAAATGTGAAGCAAGCCCAGGTGCAGGCTAATGAATCACCTCAACCAGCAAGGTGTGGGAGGTGACTTGCCATGCATACAATGGGGCTGCATAGAGCACCATTCATGTCATTCATCTAGTGGTGCAGAAGCATGGTACTGTGCAGCCCAATGCTCAGGCAGCAGAGCGGTTGGGTAGCTTTCAGACACTCTGCATCATATGTATCAGTGTGAATGGTGCTCTATGCAGGCCCATTGTATGCATGGCAAGTCACCTCCCACACCTTGCTGGTTGAGGTGATTCATTAGCCTGCACCTGGGCTTGCTTAACATTTGGGCTCTGACTGTATCCTGTAAGTGCATTTGGTTTCTGTTTTTGGCATGGATGGTAAGGTTTTTTGATGCTGCTTATTTTCTAGTAGTTTTTGTTCAACTCTGTAGCTGGTGGCACAAAAAACTATGGATGTAAAACTAGTAGAGCAGAGTGGTCAAACAGTGGTACTACCCTAAATAGATTTTGATAAGTAGGTTTGGACAAATGCAATTCAAAAGTGTTTTCTGCGCTCTGTGGCGGTAGATTTCAACAGAACACTGGACCACAGCAACGTAGTCAAACAGTGGTAGTATCCTAAATAGGTTTTGGTATTTAGATTCGGGCAGATGCAATACAAAAGTGTTTTCTGCACTGTGTGGCGGTAGATTTCAACAGAACACTGGACCACAGCTATCAAGTCAAACAGTGGTACTACCCTCAATAGGTTTTGGTACGTACATTTGGGCAGATGCAATACAAAAGTTCTTTCTGCGCTGTGTGGCAGTAGATTTCAACAGAACAATGGACCACAGCTAATTCGTCAAACAGTACACACGTAAATAAGTTTTAGTAAGTGGGTTTGGACAGATGGAATACAAAAGTGTTTTCTGTGTCGTGTGGCGGTGGATTTCAACAGAATACAGGACCTACCTATCCAAACACTGCTACTAGCCAAAAAGATAATGCTTGTCTAGATGCAGTAAAAAAATGCTAGTAGACACAGGAAATGTAGCTTTTTCACAACAGTGCTACACCAGTGCCTGGCACACACTGCTACTAGCCAAACAGGATTTGCTTGGATAGATGCATTAAAAAAAAGGCTAGTAAACACAGGAGGTGTAGCTTTCTTCACAACAGTCCTACACCTCTGCCTGCACACACTGCTACTAGCCAAAAAGGATTTGCTTGGCTAGATGCAGTAAAAAAAGGCTTGTAAACACAGGAGGTGTAACTTTCTTCACAACAGTGCTACACCCCTTCCTGCACACACTGCTACTAGCCAAAAAGGTTTTGCTTGTTTAGATGCAGTAAAAAAAAGGCTTGTAAACACAGGAGGTGTAGCTTTCTTCACAACAGTGCTACACCCCTTCCTGGCACACTCTACTACTAGCCAAATAGGATTTGCTTGGCTAGATTTGGCCAGATGCTGTAAAAATGTCTTGTAAAGCAAGGATCTATATAGATTTCCACACAGCACTGGAACAGACCTGCCTGGCAAACAGTGCTTTTAAGCCCTAAAAAGGGCTGCTCTTGGAAGGATCCCTAAACCTACCAACTATCTCTCTATCTAGCTTGGAATGGAATCGCTATCTATCTTTCTATGTAGTGCATACAGCAGCATCGGCTGCGTCTGACACTGAGCTCCAACACTGAGAAAATGGCGAGGAGGGAAAATGGATGGTTCTTAAATGGCAGGGACATGTGACATACCCTGCCAATGATACAAGCCCTTGTGTGTAAAAGTGCACTTTGCTCTACGTGTGCTGATAGTGTGAGTGGTCCGGTCTATCAGTCTAAGTGTGGGAAGGAAAAAAATGGAGATCTGCATTATTTAACACAGACCTCTCCCAGCCCCCGCCCTCCCACCACTATTCCTTGACACTGAAACTCATAATGTTGAGCAAAAGCATTACTGTGAAAAGTCAGTAACGCTTTTGGTCAATGAACAGTTAACGAACATAACCTCGAATTACCAAATTTTTAGCAAATAGTTCGCATTAGTCGAACGACTCGAACATAGCCCAAAACAGGTCGAATTTGAAATTGGCGAACATGTTCAATCGAACATCGCTCATTTATATTGATGAGGTCAAATCTTCATCATATGACTCTGAGGAAGAATTATTCAGGGAAAGCTACTTCCCAACAGGAAAATCTGGTAAGCTTATCAAAGCTGTGTAGAAAGAACTACACCCATCAGAGCTGCCTGCCACCTCTAAAGTGCTTGGGCCCTTACTGTGGAATATAAGGTGATGACCTTATGAAGGGTGATTGGAAAAGACCTGAAAAAAAGCCCCATTTTTCTTTAATCGGTTCAAAATGCTTTATCCCCTGTATTAGTCTCAGTCTAAGGACCGGGCAATATTTTCCCCATAAGGTGGTTTTAGCAATCGCTAGATTGTCCATTGTTCCTTCTGAAGATGAGCCAAGATATGATCTGCAACATGAGCAGCAAGGACTGGACAATCCCCCAAACATGAAAAAAAGCAAAACCGATATGTCAACAAGCCTTCGAAAATTATAAATAGCAAGATGTCACAGTCTTAGATCTGGACAGAGATGAAGTTTCCCCGAAACTTTCCTTGGCAGATGCACAATTCTCCATTGGGGTCTCAGTTCAGGAAACAGCCAGAGCCCTTAGATGGTAGATAGCCAGGCTAGAAGGAGATATTGAATCAGTATCTCTAGACAGGATCTGCTTAAAGATTTTAAACACATAAATCTTGCTGTGGTTTTCTTGTGTGGTGCATCGGAGCAGATGATAAAGTCAACAGCCAGGAGTATGTCCCTGTCCACTGAAGGGAGGAAAACATTGTGGCTCATGCCATGGTCATGAGACATACCTTTAATAGCATCTCAGTAACTTAGAGTATTCTTAAGGAAGATTGTTTTCAAACAGAGTGTTGGATACGCTAGCTTACTCTAGGAGTGATGCAACCAACAGGTCCTATGCACAGGATAAAGAATATTTTCTAACTTGCAGGACAGATTTGACTAGATAACTTACAGTAAGCCTAATACCATTAGAGTTCAGGTTGCAGCTATATCTGCTTGCCTTAGAAGGCGCCTTAAAGAGTCCCTCGAGATCAAGGATTATCTGAAGGTAATTTCAAGGAAAAACTTCCAATCTCTAAACCGGTTACCAGTGGGACCTCGGCTTGGTAATTAAACAGCTAACTAAGCCCCCAATTGAACCCTTGATCTCTGTGGAATTGAAATTCCTGACCCTCAAGACTGTACTTTCGCAAGCAGTTACTTTGGCTAACAGAGTAAATGAACTACAGGTGATGTCCTCAAGGGAATCCTACGCTATAGAATAGGGTTAATTTGAGGATTCTTCCTTCCTTCAAGCCCAAATTCTCGTCATCAGAGTACTTGAATCAAATGATCTCTCTTCTAGCCTATGTTCCTGAAGCAACATCATGCAGGGGAGAATCTCTCTACTCTAGACATTGTCAGATGTCTAAAGACCTACCTGAAAGAACTCAGGCATTCAGGAGGATGAAATCTTGCACTTCATGCAGAAAAATTTAAAGGAAAGAGAGCCTCAAAGCCTTCCTTGTCAAGATGGATTTGTCATTGCACAAAATATGCTTCCAACATTCCATCTCCCCAGTTTACTAATGCCTATTCAACTAGGGCAGTATCTACAAATTGGGTTGAAATGGACTGTGTGTTTATAGACCACATATGTTGCTCTGCTACATGGTCAACACCTTTGACCTTCTTAACATACTATAGGCTGGAGTCTTCTTCTGCTCCATCTACAACCTGTGCAAGATCTGTTCTGGACTTGGTTTCAAACCCTACCTGAATGAATACATGTTAACTCCCATCTTGTACTGCTGTGGACGAAGGGGAAGATTGGATTATTATGTTAATCTGTTTTCTTCTAAGTCAACAGCAGCACAAGGCTCCCTCGCTGTGAATTATGTGTTTTTATTGTCCAGTTAATAAACTGATGACTACTGGGAGACTTCCCCCTTATATCCTGGGGGAGATGAGGGGGTGGGACTAATATTCTTATTAAAAGTTCCATTTTGTCCAGCTGTCACACAGGGGCATAGTAACCCCATATTGTGCTGCTGTTGGACTAGGGGAAAACAGAATAACATAATAATCCAATCTTGTCCTGCATAAAAATCATAGTTTTCTTGAAAGATATACACTTCTTTTCTGTATCACTGCTTGAAGAAAGTGCTATATTTCATTACCTATTTTTTGTTGCTGATATCAAGCAATATCAGTGATAAAATATAGGAGATAAATGACTGTTTTACATTTTTTTTAATGACTGCCAAAATACATTTTAATATTTATTCTCTATTCTGTATCAGTTACTTTTATATATCAGACATGATTTTATTCAATAGCGTTGTTCTTGTAACATCAATTTTGAATGTCAATGTTTAATTTTTCTTTAACAACTATTTATTTGTGTATTTAATTTTATTTTATTTCACATATTGTTACCTCCAGAAAGTCACAAAATAACTTTAAGGGGCAGTTTCATATTTGAATACTTTTTATAAAACCTGATCTCCCCTGTAAATGGTGTTAATTTTTCTTTCCCAGTTACAATTGAAATGCATACTACATGCTGAGTGGGTGTCTTATGATACAACAGCTCCTGCTCGCTCCCTATATCCTATTATCACATGACTGCTGGGTAAAGAGGTGGAAGCATCACTGGCAATTGGCTCTTATTGTATAAACAAGCTTGTTAAGCAATCCAGAAAGCAGGTACAGTAATAATCAATTTATCTCTTCTACATGGGGAGCTTGGTTGTATTTGGAAACCAGTTATTATTATTATTATTATTATTATTATTAATTTATATAGCGCCATTATATTCCATGGCGCTTTACATGTTAAAAAGGGCAGACTAGGACAAGTAACATAGTAACAAAACAAGTAACAATAAATGTTGACAATTCAGTTGTACAGAAACAAGAGGGGAGAAATCCTGTCCACAAAGGCTCACAGTCTACGAGGGGCGGGTGGGGATACAGTAGGAGGGGGAAATTCCAGTCATGAGGCGGTGTGGTGGACCGGGTCTTATTGCAAGTGGTAGGCTTGGCGGAACATGTGGGTCTTCAGGCTTCTTTTGAAGGTTCCCAGGGTAGAAGAATGTCTGATGTGTTGGGGCAGTGAGTTCCAGAGTCTGGGTGAAGCACGGGAGAAATCCTGTATGCGGTTGTGCGAAGAGGAGATGAGGGGGGAGTAGAGGAGAAGCTCTTGGGAGGATCGCAGGTTGCGTGAGGGTAGGTAACGGGAGACCATGTCAGAGATGTATGGAGGGGACTGGTTGTGAATGGCTTTGTATGTCATGGTTAATGTTTTAAACCGGGATCTCTGGGAAGCAGGGAGCCAATGAAGGGCTTGGCAGAGGGGCGGGGAGACAGGGGAGTAGCGGGGAGACAGATGGATTAGGTGGGCAGCAGAGTTCAAGATAGATTGGAGGGGTGCGAGGGAGGTATTAGGGAGGCCAGTGAGCAGGAGGTTGCAGTAATCGAGGCGGGAGATGATGAGAGCGTGAATAAGGGTTTTTGCAGTGTCAGCGCTCCAAAAGTTGCACAATTAAGTGCAACTGTTCTACTGCTGTATACCATAATATTTTGAAAACATTACTGTAGAGAAGAACATGGATCACTCGAATGTTTAACCCCTTAGAGACGGAGTCAATTTTGACGTTAACGACCATGCCAAATTTTGGAATTATGATCAGTGTCCCTTGATGCGGTAATAACTCTAAAATCCGGAGATTGCTTTTTCGTGACACATTGTGCTTTATGTTAGTGGTGAATTTAGATTTTTTGTACTTACCGTATATACTCGTGTATAAGCCGAGTTTTTCAGCACAAAAATTGTGCTGAAAAGTGCCCCCTTCGGCTTATACACGAGTCACTATACGGCTGAGTGGGGGGGGGGCGGTATCCGGGGGCTGGAGGAGGAAGGGGGAGGCTGTAATATGAGCGCCCGGTCACGTGGGGCCGATCATTAGTGCAATGCAATATGCACTGCATCTCCCTGTCCATCAGCGGCAGGGGGAGCAGTGCATATTACATTGCGCTCCCCCAGTGATATATACAGGCCCCCGCTCCCCCCCAGTGGTATATACAGGCCCCCCTCTCCCCCCGCATGGTATATACAGGCCCCCGCTCCCCCCCAGTGATATATACAGGCTCCCCTGTTTCCCCCCCAGTGGTATACAGGCCCCCGGTTGCTGCCGCACACCTGTAAAAGAATAGATTTCATACTTACCCTCCTCGCTGTTACCGCGCTCCTTCGGTCTCCTTCCCGCTTCTACCTGGACGTCTGCCGCAGCTACAATGACGTCATTGTTTCTGCCCAGTCACATGACGCCGGGTAGAAGCAGGAAGGAGGCAAGGACGCGCGATGACAGCAAGGAGGGTAAGTATGAAGGCTATTCTTTTACAGGTGTGCGGCAGCAACCGGGGGCCTGTATACCACTGGGGCGGAAATGGGGGGCCTGTATATACTGCAGGAGGCCTGTATATATCATTGGGGGGGCCTGTATACCGCTGGGGGGCCTGTATACCACTGGGGGGCCTGTAGACCACTGGGGGGGCCTGTATACCACTAAGGGGGCCTGTATACCACTAGGGGGGCCTGTATGCCACTGGGGGGCCTGTATACCACTGGAGAGGCTGCTGTATACCACTGGGGCTGCTGTATATACTGCTGGGGCCAGTATATAACACTGGGGAAGCTGCTGTATACCACTGGGGCTGCTGTATATACTGCTGGGGCCTGTATATACCACTGGGGTGGCTGCTGTAATACTGCTGGGGCCTGTATATACCACTGGGGAGGCTGCTGTATACCACTGGGGCTGCTGTATATACTTCTGGGGTCTGTATATACCACTGGGGAAGCTGCTGTAATACTGCTGGGGCCTGTATATACCACTAGGGAGGCTGCTGTAATACTGCTGGGGGCTGTATATACCACTGGGGAGGCTGCTGTATACCACTGGGGCTGCTGTATATACTGCTGGGGCCTATATATACCACTGGGAAGGCTGCTGTATACTACCACTGGGGAGGCTGCTGTATTCCACTGGGGCTGCTGTATATACTGCTGGGGCCTATATATACCACTGGGAAGGCTGCTGTATACTACCACTGGGGAGGCTGCTGTATACTACTGGGGCTGCTGTATATACTGCTGGGGCCAGTATATACCACTGGGGAGGCTGCTGTATACTACCACTGGGGAGGCTGCTGTATACTACTGGGGCTGCTGTATATACTGCTGGGGCCAGTATATACCACTGGGGAGGCTGCTGTAATACTGCTGGGGCCTGTATATACCACTGGGGAGGCTGCTGTAATACTGCTGGGGCCTGTATATACCACTGGGGAGGCTGCTGTATACCACTGAAGCTGCTGTATATACTGCTGGGGCCTATATATACCACTGGGGAGGCTGCTGTATACTACCACTGGGGAGGCTACTGTATACTACCACTGGGAGGCCTGTATACCACTGGGGGGCCTGTATACCACACTGCTGGGGGCTGTATACCTGTGCTGAGGTCCACCATCGGCTTATACACGAGTCAATAGGTTTTCCCAGGTTTTGGGGGCAAAATAGGGGGGGTCGGCTTATACACGGGTCGGCTTATACACGAGTATATACGGTATATGTGAAAATATTGCAATTTTGGAAAAAAATGTAAAAATGTTTCCATTTTTATATCCTAAAACGAGTTATTCACACTCTACAAAATAACTAACAAATAACATTTCATATATGTCTACTTTACATCTGGGTTATTGTTCAAGCATTTATTTATTTTTGGTTAAAGATCTAGCAGCAATTTCTAATTTTTCCAAGAAATTTACAAAATCTGTTTCTTTATGGACCAACAGTATTCATATTTAAATTGACTTTGAGGGGGCCTATGTATTGGAAACTCCCCAAAAGTGATACCAATATAAAAACCGTCCCCCTCAAATACTTCTAAATTGTGATCATCAATTTTTTTTTAACCCTTCAGGTGCTACATAGAAATTAATGCAAAGTGCAAATAGATTTTGGGCATCATGTATAGTTTGCAGGGTCCCTAAGGTGCCTAAACAGTAGAAAACTCTCATTAAGTGACCCAATTTTGAAAACTACACCCCTAATTCATTTTATCCAGGGATATAGTGAGTATTTTGAACCCACAGAGCTACACAATATTAGATAACTTTTGCAGGAGGCTACTACTGTTTTTTCTGAGCATGGCAATAGCCAACATGTAGTCAAAGGTTTTGTTTGGACAAACAGCAGGGATCAGAAAAAAAAAGACACAACATTTGGTATTTGGAATGTAAATTTCTCAGGAATAGGTTGCAGACACCATGTATCATTTGCAGAGCCGCTAAGGTATCAAAACCACAGAAAACCCCACAATTGACACTGTATTTGAAAATAGACTTATCAAGAAATTCATCTAGTGGTGTGTTAAGCATGTTGCTTCACAGAATTTTAAGATGTGGATGTGAAAACGAAAATTAAGTTTTTTTTATGTTTTTTCAGCTAAAATAGCCTCATACTTATAATTTTCACAATGGATAATAGGAGAAAACAGACACCATAACTTGTTAAGTAATTCCTCCCAAATGCGGTTATGAACCAAATGTAGTCAAAAACTGCTGTTTGGGCACATTGCAGGACTTGGAAAGAAAAAAGTGCCTTTTGATTTTTGGAATGTAAATTTGCCTAGAAGAGATTATGAATGCAATGTCACATGTAGAGCCCCTTTCATGCTAAAACAAGAGAAATCCCTTACAAGTGACCCCATTTTGGAAATTACACAACTCAGTTATCTAATTTTTTTTAACCTACAAGTGATTCACAAAAACATTATAATATTTAGACATCGATGTAAATACTTAAGTCCCAAAAAAAAGGGTTGAGAGAAGTATTCTAGGAGTGATACCTTTATTGGCTAACAAGAAAAATTATATTTGTAAGCTTTCAGAGCTCAAGGCTCCTTCATCAGAAAATATCACAAATGATCATTTGTGATATTTTCTGATGAAGGAGCCTTGAGCTCTGAAAGCTTACAAATATAATTTTTCTTGTTAGCCAATAAAGGTATCACTCCTAGAATACTTCTCTCAACCCTTTTTTTTGGGACTTAAGTATTTACATCGATTTTTCTGGCTAACACGGTACAACAATATTATTTTGTATTATACTCTGAATATTTAGACATGAAAACAAACTATTTCATTTTCTTGCCTAAAATACTGTTTTAGCAACACATTTATAATTAACATGAGGGATAAAAGGAGAAAATGGACAGCTCAATTTCTTATGTAGTTTCTAATGAATGTGACAGTACACCAATATGTAGTTGTTCATTACTGTTTCAGCACACAGCAGGGATGGGATGGGAAGGAGCGCTACTTGGTTTTTAGAATGCAAATTTCACTTGAATGATGTTAGACAAGCATTAGACAAGCCCCTAAGGTGCCAGATAAACAGAAGCCCACAAAAGTGACCCCATATTGGAAATGTCATTGCTTAATGAATTCAACTAGGGGTGTAGGGGTGCAATGAGTAATTTGAACACAATGGTGGCTCACAGAATTTTCACTTATAAGGACGCTGAGATAAAAATGTAATTTTCTTATTAGTTGAAGATTTGTCAGTTACACAAGAGTTAAAAGGTGACACTGGACCTCATAGATGTATTGCACAATTTCTCCTGAATGCAGTGATGCCCTATATATTGTCAGAAAATACTGTCGGGCCACTCAATTTAAGTCACAGATTTTGCTGGAATAGTTGGCGGGTGACATATACAGAGCCCCTAAGGTGTGGAACAGCAGAAAATCCCTAAAAGTGATTTTATTGCAGAAATTACACCTCTCATTGAATTTGTCTACTTCTGAAGTGACTTATTTGTTAAATCCTCACCGTGATTTTTGATTTTTTTCCTGGAGAATTGCAAACATGCCATTTTACTGCCCACACATTGTTGAGCTTGTGCTTCTTGAGAAACATACCCTTTAAATTGTAAAGTGCGCTTTTCCCCTAAATAATGCCAAACATATGGCCACTTACTGAAGTTTAGGCACAGTGGGGATTTCACTGGATTGTTTTTGAGAGAGTGAGAGCCATCTCTGCCCTAATGTACCCGTATGATTTATTTGTCGTTATTTGTTTTCGTCCTTGTTCTGCCCTTTCACATGTAAAGCTCCATGGAACCAATGGCGCTATATAAATAAATATTAATGTCGCTTTTCCAGAGTCTTTGTTCTAGCAATAATGTGTGAACTCCCTCTCCATTGAGAGATAAGAAACCTGAGTGGAGTCTTGTTTTAAGCAAGATAGGTTAGGGCTTTTTGTTAACATTTAAGGGTATATAACATTTATGATTGTTTTCAGTATAAGGCTATTATCACATTCTAGTGTTCTAAGCTGAGCGCTTATGTTGGGGTTTCCGTGGAAATCCTGTAAAAATGTGATTCAGGTGAAATCAGATGGAAGCACTCACTCTATTGAGTCATGTGGAGACACTTTGGAGTCAATTAGGTGTCTGTTCCTGTGGTATTTTTCCTTTTAGATCATGCACAGAACTGTGGTCATCCAAACCTGTGCGCTAAAAAGACAACTATAATGATGGTATATAGTGACATGACTGAAACAGAGTCCAGAAAAAGTCTAAAGTTATTTCATCTGCCTCACGTTCTAATATTAAAAACCTTATCACGTGTTAGAACAAACCTTAATATGAATAAGGGAAGAGAATGACTTAGGTCCCAAAATGAAGAGTTGGAAGCAATATAAATTAAATGCCCAGCTCAATGAAGGAGGGCCCAGACCCTTTACTTGTACTAAATACCAGGAACTAAAAAAAATAAACCTTACCCGGTGTGTACTTTGATAAGCATGCAAGGTTTAAAGAGAACCTGTCACCTCCCCCGAAGACCTATGAAGGTAAAAGAGCCACCTTCAGCAGCACTAAGGCTCTTTTGTGTAATGTCCCCAGGGACACTGAAATAAAGAGTTTTATAAATATGGCTCCATACCTCTACTTGGACCGGTGTGTGTGTGCTTTACTGAGCTCTCAACCACCTGCTTGCTGCCAAACATCCCCCCTCTGGGCTCCGCCTCCTCTTTGCTCCTTACATCCCCAGCACCAGCGCTGTGAAATCATGTCTCAGGCATGCGCAGTGTGCACTGCCCAACAACTGAGGTCACATGATTTCCTCACATCACGCCTGGGTATAGCGGAGGCCCCAGCCCCGCAGTGTGAATACATCATAAGACACTGCGGGGCTGGGATCTGGGGCCTCCGCTATATGCAGGTGCGATATGAGATCATGTGATCTCAGTTGTCAGGTGGCGCACACTGCGCATGCCTGAGACATGATTTCACAGCGCAGGCGCAAACAGCATTTCCTGTGTGCTCTGCAAAAGCACATATCCTGTGGAGCCGGCGGCTGCAGTAAGAGTCCGGTTGCTATAGGGATCAATAGACAGATGGTGCATAGTGTTACCTGCTGGTAACACTATTCACTATATTCACTACTCCGGCCAGAAACTAAGTTTCTGCCAGATCCTGCAGGCTCAGGACCAGATGCAAGTCTGACCCTAGCCTATCTATTCTAACTTTCCTGCGGGCAAGACCATGTTAAAAAGGATGTCATACGGCTGCTAGGTGTGGGGAAATCGTACACTGGCATGTCGTACGCATGTCAAACACATGACATCAACATGTCATCCCCATGTGATATGGGTGTCAAAACCCATGACACCTGCTACTTTTCTTGCTGAGATTTGAAGCGAGAAAATATACGCAGATGTGAACACACCCTTAGAAATAGGTACTGTCCCAAAATGGGTTGAACTTCTCGTGTTGGGATGGCTTTATATTTTTTGATCAAAAACATGTTTACTAAGTTACAGCAAGGTACTTTTTAATATAATTTTTTATCTTAGTTTTTTCCTGTTTAGTGGCCAGTGTGAACAAGCTCGTATACTTTGTGTGTATATCAACTTATTCTGTGGCTCATTTTCTTGGCATATACAGTCATATGAAAAAGTTTGGGCACCCCTCTTAATCTTACTCTTTTTTTTAGTTTAAAATTGTTTTTTTGCAACAGCTATTTCAGTGTGATATATGTAATAACGATGGACACAGTAATATTTCAGGTTTGAAATGAGGTTTATTGTAGTAACCAAAAATATGAAATATGCATTATTTCAAAATTTGACAGGTGCCAAAGTATGGGCACCCTTCTGATTTTCATGATTTGAATACTCCTAACTACTTTTTACTGACTTACTGAAGCACTAAATTGTTTGGTAACCTCATTGAGCTTTGTACTTCATAGCCCGGTGTATCCAATCATGAGAAAAGCTATTTCAGGTGTCCAATTGCAAGTTGTCTCCTAGTTGCATCTTCTCTGAGGAGTGGCATCATGGGCTCCTCAAAACGGCTCTCAAATTATCTGAACAAAAAGATTGTTCAACATAGTTGTTTAGGGGAAGGATACAAAAAGTTGTCTCTGAGATTTAACCTGTCAGTTTCCACTGTGAGGAACATAGTAAGGAAATGGAAGACCACAAGGACAGTTCTTGTAAAGGCCAGAAGTGGCAGGCCAACAAAAATATCAGAAAGGCAGAGAAGAAGAATGGTGAGAACAGTTAAGAACAATCCACAGACCACCTCCAAAGACCATGCAGCATCATCTTGCTCAGATGTGCAGTGTGTCACTGTGCACAGGATCAACAATACAAGCGCACACTGCACAAGGAGAAGCTGTATGGGAGAGTATCCAAAGAAGCCGTTTCTGCATGCACACCACAAACAGTCGCCTGAGGTATGCAAAAGCACATTTGGACAAGCAGTTTCATTTTGCAGCCTGGGGTCCTGAGGTCCTGTTTAAATTCCACCAAGGACACTAAGGACAACACCTGCAAGGAGTTTGTATGTTCTCCCTGTGCTTGCGTGGGTTTCCTCCGGGCACTCCGGTTTCCTCCCACATTGTAAAGACATACTGATAGGATATTTAGATTGTGAGCTTCAAGAGAGACAGCATTACTGATGTATGTAAAGTGCTATGGAATTAATAGCGCTATATAAATGAATAAATTATTATTATTATTATTATTATTTTGGAAGAAGGTCCTGTGGACTGATGAAACAAAGATTGAGTTGTTTGGTCATACACCAAGGCGTTATATGATGGCGCCACAAAAACACAGCATTCCAAAAAAAACACTTGCTACCCACTGTCAAATTTGGGGGTGGGTCCATCATGCTTTGGGACTGTCTGGCCAATGACGGCACCAGGAATCTTGTTAAAGTTGAGGGTCGATGGATCCACTCAGTATCAGCAGATTCTTGAGAATAATGTTCAAGAATCAGTGTCAAAGTTGAAGTTACGCCGGGGATGGATCTTTCAGCAAGACAATGATCCAAAACACCGCTCCAAATCTACTCAGGCATTCATACAGAGGAACAATTACAATGTTATGGAATGGCCATCCCAGTCCCCAGACCTGATATCATTGACCATCTGTGGGATGTTTTGAAGCGGGCTGTCCATGCTCGCAACCATCAAACTTAACTGAACTGGAATTGTTTTGTAAAGAGGAATGGTCAAAAATACCTTCATCCAGGATCCAGGAACTCATTAACAGCTACAAGAAGCGACTAGAGGCTGTTATTTTTGCAAAAGGTGGATCTACTAAATATTAATGTCACTTTTCTGTTGAGGTGCCCATACTTTTGCACCTGTCAATTTTTGAAATAATGCATATTTCACATTTTCGGTTAGTACAATAAACCTCATTTCAAACCTGAAATATTACTGTGTCCATCAGTTATTACATATACCACACTGAAATAGCTGGTGCAAAAAACCAATTTTAAGCTAAAAAAAAAGAGTAAGATTAAGAGGGGTGCCCAAACTTTTTCATATGACTGTAATAATTGGTTGCAACTTGGTGATAATTGGAGTCTGTCAACTGTTTTGAACTTGCAAATTCGCTGATAGCATACTTGTGGAGGAATGAAAACATATCTTTTGTAAGGTTTAAGCAACTCTATGGAAATGGGAAATTGCATTTTTAATATGGTGATCTGATCCACTTTTCAAATTTGAAGCCAGTTATTTATTGGAAGCTACAGATGTCACTCAATCTCCATACTAATACTAATTATGATCAGGTGGGTGGCATAAATATAAACATATACTGCCCCTATCGCCATGTCACCCACAGGGCACTTACATTTCAGAAACAGCTTTGTGAATTTTACTGAAACATGAATTACATGTGAAATGTGCTTTAAGCCTCGTGATTCACATTGTTTAAGCAAAAGAGATATGAAAAGTAAAAACTGTCAGGAGTTTTCTTATTATTTCTAGTGAGTATATGTCAAATGAAAGTCTATGCCACAGGGTTACTTCTTTGGAGACACTCACAGTCTGAACTTTTTATTCAACATTAGAAAGGCTAATATGTGTTTATATATTTGTTTTGAAAGGAGAAATGTTTTCAAGTGCATTTATTTGTGTTTTCAAATTACATTCACAATTCCCTTAAGCAATCCATGTACTATTTTTTGAAAAAAGACGATTTAATACTAACTAGAGGTGCTCACTGAAGGGTAAAATGCAACTTTCTGCTTGAATATATACATATATGTTTTTGTTTTGTTTTTAAATTTAAGAACATTTACAAAAACAAGAAAGGAATGTCTACTTTGTAGATAAAGAACTGAAATTTAAGCATATAAGTGAATGATGCTATAATGTGGCAGCATCATGAAATTCCTCATTATAAGAGACCCCCTGTAATGGAATGCATAGTAAAGTTAATCAATGTTTATACCGTGTTAGCAAGTAGATAGGAAAATATTAGAATCTGAGAGTCCTCAGTGGTTGATACCTATTAATGGCTAACTGAAAAGATGGTAAGCAAAGCAAGCTTTCGGGACACTGTGGCCCCTTCATCAGGCTGATAATGACACAAATTCTGAACACACACACATATATACATAAGCAGGGTGAGATGATGCGACACATGACATAAAGCAGAGTCAGGCTTGAAGGGAGAGAGGAGCTAGGGAGGTAAAATCAAAATTCCAAGATAAAAGGAACCAATGGTATTATTGTTCTATGATTAGTGGCCTATGGAGACCTGAAAATTCCTCAGTGAGAGTAGAAAGCCATAAATCCATGTGAGACAGTTCAAGTAAGAAGTGTCAAAAGTTCATTGTCCTCTAACTGGGGTCTTTTGGAAGATGTATATCCCCAAATGTCCTTACAATTGATATAAATATGCCTAAATCCATGTGAGACATTCAATCCTGTTTTGAATGTGTCAAAGGTCGATATCAATTTGAACTCCCAAATTCTTCTCTCTTTCTGAGATTTGAAATTACAATTTAAAATGAGCAGCCTCATATCGGATTCACTGTCGTCAGAGCTGCAAAAATGCTTGGCTACAGGTAGATCCATACGCCTTTCTTTTATTGTGTGATGATAAGAATTCATTCTTGTTTTGAATTTTTGTCTGGTCTCCCCTACTACATGCCACCTGTTGGACATTTGTACATATAAATTAAATACACCACATTGCTTGTGGTGCAACTGAAGTTACCTGGGATCTTGCAGTCCTGATCTGTCCTGAGAATCTTTGTATTGTCCGTTGTCATTATAGAGGTTTTGCACCTGTCCTGGTTGTAGGGAAAGGTTCCTGTAGCTGCTGGAGAGGACAGGGCGCTTCTGACAATTATGTTTTTCATATTTGGAGGTTGTCTAAGAGACAAGAGTGGGGGATCCAAAAATATTGATTTTAGTCGGGATCTTTTTGTAGGAGTGGTTGCAGTTTCCGTGCAGCTCTCTTAGCACCTCCAGACTTGGATTGTAGGTGACTACAGATGAACCTGGTTGTTTTCTTCTCTATTTTGTAATGTAGGAGATGATTCTTGATATTCAGGTGGCTCTTGTAATCCGGTTTTCAATTGCTCTTGGATGGTAGCCCTGGTACAAAAAGGTCTTTCTGAGGCCTTCAAAGTAATTGTCTCTATCTGTAGGATTGGAACATATCCGATTGTATTGATGGCCTGGTTGTACACATTAGAGTTTTTTATGTCACCACAGTGAAACTGATATTAGTCTGCTCATTTTAAATTGTAACTTCAAATCTCAGAAAGAGAGAAGAATTTGGGAATACAAATTGATAAAGACCTTTGACACATTCAAAATGGGATTGAAGGTCTCACATGGATTCATAGTTTTTATATCAATAGACTGGGCATTTGGGGATATCACATTATCCAACAGACCACAGTTAAAGGACAATGAACTTTGACACTTCTTATGTGAACTGTCTCGCATGGATTTATAGCTTTCTACTCGCACTGAGGAATTTTCAGGTCTCCACAGACCACTAATTATAGAACAATAATACAATCGGTTTCTCTATCTCAGAATTTTGATTTTTACCTCTCCAGCTCCTCTCCCCCTCTCAAGCCTGACTCTGCTTTATATCACCTGTCATATTTACTGCATCATCTCTCCCTGCTTATGTATATATGTGTCTGTCTTAAGAATTTGTGTCATTATCAGCCTGATGAACAGGCCATAGTGTCCCAAAGCTTGCTTTGCTTACCATCTTTTCAGTTAGCCATTAAAAGGTAACAACCACTGAGGACTCTCAGATTCTAATATTTTAGTCAAAATTATCAACACTTCTACCTGAAATATTATTGTTCCAATAAAAATAGAATAAAATAAAGGAATTCTTGATTGCGCTACCATATATTATTGTTACCAGTGGTGCAGTGCCTTCTAAAATGCCTTTGCACATTTCTTATAGAAACAATCTTGTTTTCCAATGTATTGCACTACATAACTAGGACAGCACAGACATAGTATACAATATACAATGCCCATACATCAAGCCTACATGATATTAAGAATAAAAAAAAACAATAAAAAAAAACAGTACTCCATGTAACCCAATTTGATCTGGGGTCTTTCAATGTGTAATATTTCATAGTGGAAATGTGCCTCTACCACATAATATATAACAGAAAGTTCAGCTCACCCTTTAGCTTTCCTGGAGAGCTGGATCCAGGATCTCCGCAGGGAGCCACCAAGTCTCGGTGGTAAATATTCAAACACAGAAGAAGAAGTCCTCCAGCAAATCCAAGAGAATGAGTAAGTATAAAATCAGGCTCTTTATTCTTTCATATTAAAATTATACAGTGCAAGCAGCGGATACCTCAGAGCAGGACGGCAATCCTACGCGTTTCGACTCCATGATTAAGACTCTCTAGGAGTTGAAATGTGTGGGTTGCCTCCCTGCTCTGGGTTATCCACTGCTTGCACTTATAATTTTAAGATGAAAGAATAGAGTCTGCTTTTATACTTACCTGTTCTCCTGGATTTGCTGGAGGATTTCTTCTTCTCTACCACATAATAAAAATATGGTAAATACCAGGCCCAGATGAAGAAGCTTCTGAGCATAATGTAGACCCTCATTCCCAAACTGTTACTCCTGTTGGTGGAGACAATGAAGAAGATGCTGATGAGAATGAGATACCTGATTGGAACAAAAACTTGACTTTTCGGTCAGGGCAGGAAAAGGTTGGCTCTGAGGACGAAGGGTGTGAGAACACACAGGGTGATGATGACGAGGTTGGAGATCCCACTTACTGTCAACCCACAGTCAGCCAGTCGATGAGGTCAGTGGAGGAGGATGCTAGTGACGATGAGGTTAGGTTGCGCCTTCCTGGACATTGGCGGAGTGCTGGAAGCACGTCAACATCTGCATCCTCAACCACAACTCTGCCTCTGAGCAGAAGTCGTGGTGGCTCTTCAGTTGCATGGGCTCTAAGCCTTGCCTAGCCTGGGCCTTTTTGAGATCGCAAAGGATGACCCAACTCATGTTATCTGTAAGATTTGTCACCAAAATCTAAGTAAAGGCCAAAAAATCAATAGTGAGTACCGTATTTTTTGCTTTATAAGACGCACCTGATTATAAGACGCACCCCCAAATTAGTTGAGGGAAAAGAGAAAAAAAATCATTTTTAATGTTAAATGGTGGGCCATCTTACAATGCCAGTGTCCGTCTTACAAATCATATTGGTATATGTCCCTCATAGCCCCCCTCATCCTGGTACATGGTCCCTCATCCTGGGATATAGCCCCCCATCCTATAATTAGCCCCCTCTAATCTGGATATGGCCCCCTTAGTATTGGATATAGCCCCCTTGTGCTGGCATATGTCCCCCAGTGCTGGCACACGTCCCCTATTGATGGCAACGTCCCCTATTGATGGCACACGTCCCCTATTGATGGCACACGTCCCCTATTGATGGCACACGTCCAGTACAGCTGGCACACATCGCCTACAGCTGGCACGTCTATTTTGTGGCTCAGTCCCAAACCACGTGCTCCCATTTCATAGCCTAGTGGCACGTTAGCTGCACATTCCCCATTGATGGCACACTCCCCTTACGCATGCTACACAGCTAGCGGCACACGTCCCCTACTACATGCATTTGGCACACGTCCCCTCTAGCTGGCATACGTCCCCTATTGATGGCACATGTCCCCTACGGCTGGCACACGTCCCCTACGGCTGGCACATGTCCCCTATTGATGGCACACGTCCCCTGTAGCTGGCATACATCCCCTATTGATGGCACATGTCCCCTACAGCTGGCACATGTTTCCCTACAGCTGGCACACGTGACCTGCAGCTGGCATACGTCCCTATTGATGGCACACGTCCCCTGCAGCTGGCATATGTCCCCTATTGATGGCACACATCCCATCAGCTGGCATATGTCCCCTATTGAAGGCACACATCCCCTGCAGCTGGCACACAGTCCCTATTGATGGCACACGTCCCCTGCAGCTGGCACACGTCCCCTATTGATGGCACACCCAGTGTGCCTCTGCACGTCCCATTGGGACGCTGGCACACGTCCCCTATTAATGGCACACATCCCCTGCAGCTGGCATACGTCCCCTATTGATGGCACACGTCCCCTTCAGCTGGCACATCTATTGATGCCACCATGCAGCTGGCATATGTCCCCTATTGAAGGCACACATCCCCTGCAGCTGGACATACATCCCTCGTATTATATGAATTTGGCACACCTACACTCACCACTGCAGCTGGCATCGTCCCATGACGACTCCCCTGATGGCATAGTCCCCATTGAGGCCACTGGCTTCCCATGGGCACACATCCCCTGCAGCTGGCACACGTCCCCTATTGATGGCACACGTCCCCTGCAGCTGGCAACGTCCCCTATTGATGGCACACGTCCCCTTCAGCTGGACGCAAGCCCCATCCCCTGCAGCTGGCAACGTCCCCTATTGAAACTGGCACACGTCCCCTGCAGCTGGCCGCACAATCACGGTTCCCCTATTGAGGCACACGTCCCCTGCACGTTCTTTGGCACATGGTCCCCTGGAGCAGGCAAGCCCACACATCCCCTGCAGCTGGCCACCGATCCCCTTCGACGTCCTAGCGCACACATCCCCATGCAACTTGGCATCACATCCCCTGCACTGAACTGGCACATGTGTTGTCTTCCTGGTGTCTCCCAAATTATTGCTGCAGGACCTGGAGCGAGCAGTGGGAGCCGCCATGTTTTTTGAGGCCGGCTGCATTAATAACAGTAGAGGCTTCAACAAAATGGCCGCCGCCATAGTGGAGACAGGCGGCCAACTGAGGTTTCTACCTCTACAGGCCAGCTGCTGCACAGTGACTGCACAAAAAACATGGCGGCACTCAACCAAACGCTGCAGCCGGTAGATCTCCATTGCTCCGGTACTGCAGCTGTGCCCCCCACCCACCGGAACCTGGCGCTAAATGCGCACCCCTCACCACCCCTCCACCGGTAATATTTACATTTTTTTTTTTTTTTACATTTGCTTTTAAGACGCACCCCCATTCTCCCCCCCAGTTTGGGGGTACAAAAGTGCGTCTTAAAAAGCGAAAAATACGGTACTTCATGCATGAACCGTCACATGGATATGAATCATAAGTGGCAGTGGGAAGCTCACTGTGCTACAATGCGGCCTAGCGGGCCAGGCCAACCACCATCTGCCCCATCAAGTGCATCCGCGGCCTCTTCATCCTCTGTGACTGTGGGGACAGCAGTCACACATGCTTTTGGATGCAGACCTTCGACCTCTTTACCCGCAACAGCCAGTGTGATTGGCAGGTCATCAATTCTTTTGAAGTGGAAACCCCTACTGGTGTTGATGCTCTCTGACATAGAGACGCACCACCTTTGATTGAAGGCAACATAATATCTCCGCCTGCACCTTCCCTCCCACACACCAGCAGTTTGCCGGGACACCCTACTCAACCCCGTCTCAGCCCAACAGCTAGCCCTCGGTCCCTCAGATGTGGTACAAGTAAAATACCAATTTTCCTCATAGCCATGACAAAGCTAAGAGGTTGAAACTTCACCATCTGCAAGCTGTTGGCTACAGAAATGCTGCCTATCTGCTGGTGGACACAGATAATTTTCGAGATCTTATTCTGTCACAGTGCCCCAGTACCAGATGCCCAGCTGCCACTACTTCTCAAAGAAAGCTGTGCCTGTGCTACACCAGCATGTTGCACACAACATCACCGCTTCCTTGAGAAACTCTGTGTGTGACAGGGTGCATTTCACCACAGACACTTGGACCAGTAAACATTGACAGGGGCATTACATGTCAGTGACTGGGCACTGGGTAACTATGGTGACAGCAGGAGAAGTGGCTGCTGTCCATGTCTTGCCGTCCCCACGAGTTGTGTGTCAATCCTCTGTATGTAGAAGTTCCTCCACTGCTTCTTCCTCCTCAACCTCCTCTCGGTCCTCCAACTGCACCCAAAGCCTGTCTCGTAATGCCACCAGTGTTGTAACTGCGCAGAAGGAATCCTGCACACCTCCTTACTGTGCTGGCAGCAGGGCAGCAGGCGGTGTTTACGTTGAAATGTCTGGGAAATGAGCTGAGGAGTTGTGGTCAGCTCTGGAGACCAAGTTTCATCAATGGTTGTCTTCTCTAAACCTGCAGCCAGGGAAGGCTGTGTGCGACAATGCAGCAAACTTGGGTGCTGCCTTTCGCCGGTGCAATGTCACACATGTGCCTTGTATGGCTCACATCTTGAACCTGGTTGTCCAACAATTTTTAGCCCACTATCCCGGACTAGATGGGCTTCTGCAGAGGACACGGTCGCTGTGTGCTCACTTTTGCCATTCGCATCCTGCTGCACAACGACTTGCATCTCTGCAGAAGTCGTTCGGCCTGCCAGTTCAACAGCTGAAATGCTATGTGCCACATAGTGGAATTCAACTCTGCACATGTTGCAGCGACTGTGGCAGCACCGACAAGCCCTGGTGCAATAAGTTATGACGTATAGCCTGAGCGAAAGAGGTCCAGACATGGGGCAAATCACGCTGCAGGAGGGGTCTCAGATCAAGGACCTATGCGCCCTTCTGCACAGTTTTGAAATGGCGACGAAGATGTTTAGTGCTGACGATGCAATTATCAGCATGACTATTCCGGTCATTTACATGCTGGAGCACACTTTAAACAGTATTCAGAGTCAGGTGGTGGGACAAGAGGAGTGGGACGAAGTACAGGAGGAGTCGTATGCGGAAGGGATAACAAGATTCCAAAGTCCAGACGGTTGGCAGCACCAAGGCGCAGGCATGGGAGGGTGGGGGAGAGGGATAAACAAGGACGCATGGTAGCAGCCAAATTGTTGAGGAAGGTGCAGGTGCCGAGGAAAAAATAGGGGATGAACTGGCAATGGGCATGGAAGACTCAGCAGATGAGGGAGACCTTGATGACATTTCTGTTGTGCGAGGTTTGGGGGAGAGGGCAGAGGAAGGAAGCATGATACTTACCTCGCCACCACCAACACAACAAGGACTTGGTCCTCCTGGATGCACAAGACACATGAGTGCCTTCTTGCTGCACTACCTGCAACATGACCCTCGGATTGTCAGAATTCGAAGTAATGCCGATTACTGGGTTGCCACACTCTTAGATCCCGATACAAGAGTAAATTTGGCGAAATAATTCCTGCCATAGAAAGGGATTCATGCATGCAGAAGTATCAGCAGAGGCTGTTACAGAATCTTCTTTTCCACAAAACACCAGTGGTGCACGTAGTGAATTTCACAGTTCTAACTTGCCAACCATGGGACTGTTGAGTCATCACTCAAACCGTAACAGTAACACCGTATCTGGTGGTAACAGCAATTTTGTGGAATCGTTTCACCAATTTTTTAGACCATCCTTTGCAAGGCCAGAGGAGACAAGAATTCTGACACATAGTCAACGCCTAGATAGCATGGTACAGTAGTATATCCAAGTGAACATCGATGCCATGATTGAGGAACTGGACCCTTGCTAATTTTGGGCTTCCAATCTGGAAAAATGCCCTGAGCTCGCCACTCACACCTTGGAGATCTTGTCGTGTCCCGCAGCCAGTGTTCTCTCTGAATGTGTCTTTAGTGCTTCTGGTTGTGTGCTGATAGATAAGCGCACACGGCTGTCCAGTGAGAATGTAGACAGACTAACGTTCAAGATGAAAAAGTCATGGATCCGCAAGGACTTTTCTACCCCTGTGTCATCCACGGGAGACTAAAGACTTGTGGATTTTTGAATGTGCTCCATGACAGTCACCAACCATTTTAAGCTTGCAACTCTGGGGCAACTGATACCACTTAAGTGGTGTTTGTGCCCAAATTTTTGGAAAAAATGGAGACTCTTGTTGGAGTCCCCTTGCTGTGTTTTACATGATTTTAGAAGGGCATGACATGCCAATATCTGTGTCTCCTCCTCCTTTTACTCCTCCACCTCTTTTCTTTTCGCATGACTATATGTACTTGTCACTTTTCCATGTGTTTGTTGTGCCTTCTGAGTAGTTTGTCAGCTTTTGGACACCATTGAAGGTGTTTTCTATGTGTTTTCTATGTGTTTGTATGTGTTTGTGTTTGCCTGCCATTGTTTTCAAAGGTGTTCGACCGTGTTCGACAACATAGAAAACAGTCTAAAATCTGCTTCCAAAGAAAAGAAACCAGAAGCTAACTCATCACAATTATTAATATAAGTAAGGTAAGTATAAACAATGAAACAATGAGAGCAATATTTTAGCTACACCTGCACCCCAGGAGAAAGGATTAGCTGCTACTTGAGTGTTTCATCTGTAGTAAAAAGGTTTAATGGCATATGAATAATTATTATCTCACCACTTAGGCTGCTTTCACATTACGATTTTCGATTATCCGATTGTATCCGTTTCAAAACGGATACAATTGGATCCGAAATCGGATCCCATGTCCCCCTATGGGAATTAGATCGGATCGGATGGTGCCAAAATCGGATGCCAATAGTGGTACATCCGATCCGATTTAATCTCGGGCACCAAATTGCAGCCTGCTACGATTTTGTATCCGTAATGCTAATCGGACAGCATCGGATCAATGCTGATCCGAGTGCCCACAAAATGTGAGCCTATGGACATCGGCTCCATGTTCCCTGCCTCTCCCTGTCTCTCCCTGCTCCTGTCTCCTCCATCTTCTTCCCCCCGCTATTCTATTCTGTCCCTCCCGCTATTCTATACTGTCCCCCCACTCCTCTATCCTGATCTAATTCCTATCCTATCGCCTGTTCTCTTCCCTGTGTGTTAAAAAAAAAAAAAAAATCCTCCCGGAGGATACATCACCTGTCACCGGCTCCCAGGATGCGACACCATCAGGGCTGAAGGACCTGTGATGATGTTACAGAGTCGGTCACATGACACGTCAGCCGGAAGCTACAGCAGGTAATGAGCGGTCATGTGACAGGCTCTGTGCACGTCACTTCAGCCCGCCTATCACATGACCGCTCATTACCTGCTGTAGCTTCCGGCGGAGATGTAAACACCAGGTACGGGTGAGACCTGAGTGGATGGGAGGGGGGATGGACGTGTGCTGACCACTGGCCCTCCATCCGGTGCTGACCACTGGCCCTCCATCCTGCGTTAACCACTGAGCCTCCATCCTCTGCTGGCTACTGAGCATCCATCCTCTGCTGACCACTTGCCCTCCATCCTAAGCTGACCACTCTGCCTACATCCTGTGCTGACCACTGAGTCTCCATCCTCTGCTGACCACTCTGTCTCCATCCTGTGCTGACCACTGAGCCTCCATCCTCTGCTGACCACTCTGCCTCCATCCTGTGCTGACCACTCTGCCTCCATCCTGCGCTGACCACTCTGCCTCCATGCTGCACTGACCACTGAGCCTCCATCCTGCGCTGAGAACTCTGCCTCTATCCTGTGCTGACCACTGAGTCTCCTTCCTCTGCTGACTACTCTGCCTCTATCCTGCACTGACCACTGAGCCTCCATCCTCTGCTGACCATTCTGCCTCCATTCTGTGCTAACCACTCTGCCTCCATCCTGCGCTGACCACTGAGCCTCCATCCTGTGCTGACCAATGAGCCTCCATGCTGCACTGACCACCGAGCCTCCATCCTGCTGAATACTCTGCTTCTATCCTGTGCTGACCACTGAGTCTCCATACTCTGCTGACCACTCTGCCTCCATCCTGCGCTGACCACTCTGCCTCCATCCTGCGCTGACCACTCTGCCTCCATCTTGCACTGACCACTTTGCCTCCATACTGCGCTGACCACTCTGCCTCCATCCTGCGCTGACCACCGAGCCTTCATCCTGCGCTCACCACCGAGCCTCCATCCTTCACTGACCACTCTGCCTCCATCCTGAGCTGACCACTCTGCCTCCATCCTGAGCTGACCACTCTGCCTCCATCTTGCATTGACCACTCTGCCTCCATCCTGCGTTGACCACTGAGACACCGCGCAGTGCTAACCACTGAGCTACTGTACTGTGCTATCCACTGAGCCACCGTACTGTGCTAACCACTGAGCCACCGTACAGTGCAAACCACTGAGCCACCATACAGTTCTAACCACTGAGCAACTGTACAGTGCTAATCACTGAGCCTTCATATACACTGCTAACCATTGAGCCACCATACTGTGCTATCCACTGAGCCACCATAAACAGTGCCAACCACTCAGCCACCACAAAGTGCTAACCACTGAGTCACCGTATACAGTGCTAACTACTGAGCCAGCGTATACCGTGCTAACCACTGAGCCAACTTATACAGTGCTAACCACTGACCCACCATACTGTGCTACTACTGAGCCTCCAGACAGAGTTAACCACTCTGCCTCCATATAGTGCTAACCACTGAGCCACCACACTGTGCTAAAAATTTAGTCACTGTACAGTGCTAACCACTGAGCGGCCATATACTGTGCTAACCACTGAGCCACCATACTTTACTAAACACTGAGCCACCGCGCAGTGCTAACCACTGAGCCACCATACAGTGCTAACCACTGAGCCACCGTGCATTGCTAACCATTGAGCCACCATACTGTACTAACCACAGAGCCACCATACAGTGCTAGCCACTGAGCCACCATACTGTGCTAACCACTGAGCCACGATATGCAGTGCTAACCACTGAGCCACCATATACAGTGCTAACCACTGAGCCACCATATACAGTGCCAACCACTGAGCCACCATATACAGTGCCAACCACTGAGCCACCATACTGTGCTAACCACCGAGCCACCATACAGTTCTAACCACTGAGCAACTGTACAGTGCTAATCACTGAGCCGTCATATACACTGCTAACCATTGAGCCACCATACTGTGCTATCCAGTGAGCCACTATATACAGTGCCAACCACTGAGCCACCATAAAGTGCTAACCACTGAGTCACCGTATACAGTGCTAACTACTGAGCCAGCGTATACTGTGCTAACCACTGAGCCACCGTATACAGTGCTAACCATTCATCCACCATATACAGTGCTAACCACTCAGCCACCATAGAGTGCTAATTACTGAGTCACTGTGTACAGTGCTAATCACTGAGCCACCTTATACAGTGCTAACCACTGACCCACCATACTGTGCTACTACTGAGCCTCCAGACAGAGTTAACCACTCTGCCTCCATATAGTGCTAACCACTGAGCCACCACACTGTGCTAACCACTGAGCCACCGTGCATTGCTAACCATTGAGCCACCATACTGTACTAACCACAGAGCCACCATACAGTGCTAGCCACTGAGCCACCATACTGTGCTAACCACTGAGCCACGATATACAGTGCTAACCACTGAGCCACCATATACAGTGCTAACCACTGAGCAACCATATACAGTGCCAACCACTGAGCCACCATATACAGTGCCAACCACTGAGCCACCATACTATGCTAACCACAGAGCCACCATACAGTGCTAGCCACTGAGCCACCATACTGTGCTAAACACTGAGCCACGATATACAGTGCTAACCACTGAGCCACCATATACAGTGCTAACTACTGAGCCACCATACTGTGCTAACCTCTGAGCCACCATATACAGTGCCAACCACTGAGCCACCATAGAGTGCTAATCAATGAGTCACTGTATAGTGCTAACCACTGAGTCACCGTATACAGTGCTAAGCACTGAGCCACATTACTGTTTTAATTATCGAGCCACCATATACAGTGCCAACCACTGAGCCACCATAGAGTGCTAACCAATGAGGCTCCGTATAGAGTGCTAACTACAGAGCCAGCGTATATTATGCTAAGCACTGAGCCAACCACTGAGCCCCTGTATACTCTGCTAACCACTGAGCCCCTGTATACTCTGCTAAGCACTGAGCCGCCGTATACTCTGCTAACCACTGAGCCGCTGTATACTCTGCTAAGCACTATGCTGTGGGCAGGAGGGGACCGGTGAACAGTGGCTGGGTGTGGGCAGGAGGGGCCCCCCGCCCCCTCCTGCCCGCACCTGGCCCTATTCCGCGGCCCCCTCCTGCCCGCACCAGGCCGGTGTTTCCCGGCCCCCTTCTGCCCGCACCCAGTTGCTGTCCCCCTGGCCCCCTCCTGCCCACACCTGGCCGCTGTTCCCCGGCCCCCTCCTGCCCGCACCCAGTCGCTGTCCCCCTGGCCCCCTCCTGCCCGCACCTGGCCGCTGTCCCCCAGTCCCCTCCTGATCGCACCCGCCCGCTGTCCCCTCCTGGACTCTGGCACCGCTGCACACTGGCACCGCTGCACACCGGTACTGCTGTACTACTATATAATTGTCTACTTCTGTCTGTTTGTCTGTAATGCCAATCCTGCATCACTGATTGGTCAGGCCAGCCGCCCACGACTAATCAGCAACAGGGACAGTCAGCCCGCAAATTGCGGGGGGATTCAGCCATATTGGCGCAGAATTCAAACCCAGCTTCGCTTTGCATTATTCTTAAATCTTCATAAAATAACTACATACATAGTCTAGAATACCCAATGCATTAGAATCGGGCCACCATGTAGTATATATATACAGTATATGGGTAATACTAACAAAGTGTAGGGGACTCCTAAAGAATTTGGCAAGCAGGGAGCTGAAAGATCTTGGTTTATGTTTTTTTGATATGGCCTGCTCATTTGCAATAACTACTCAACATAATCGTAATCATTCGCTAAATAAACTGTGAGAAAGAAAGAAACATTAAAAACCTTAATGAAATACATAAAAATATTAGAATGTTGCTGATGCTTTTGCATACCTGCTGTGCCCAACCTTTATGTGAACTTCCCATAAAATAGAACAAAGAAACAATCTCAAGTACTGTGCATTTTAAAATGAACCAAGGAATCAAGCTGCACCAATAAAAAGAAAACCTTCAAATATGCCAAGATGGTAGTAATAGTAAAAAGCAAATGCAAAAAGCTAGAAATATTGTGAAATGATGCAGATACGGAAATACTATCTCTAACCAAAGTACTCTCATCATTTAAACTCTTTTTTACATATTTTAATATTGAGATGCATTATATGTAAATAGATATTACTGTACATTGGGCGCAACATGAAAATATATAGTGGTTTCTTCAGAAAACTAGAGAGCAAAACATATATATATGTTTTTTTTGGATATATATATATTTTATATATATATATATGTATATATATATATTTTTTTAATATATATATATATATATATATATATATATATACACACATATATTTACTATATAATCACCAATAATGTGTGTCACGGACCTTCGGGGCTTATGTCGATATCCCACAATGCACCGCAGCGACCAATCAGATTGAGCACTGCCGCGCGGGATGCCTGTATCAGTCCTCACTGTCACTCTTGCATTCTATTCATGAAACAGAAGGCTCAGGATGACCAGCGCTCATTGGCTGAGCCAATCCTGAGTCTCCTGTTTCATGAATAAAATGCAAGAGTGACAGTCAGGACTGACACAGGCATCCCGCGCAGCAGCGACCAATCAGAGAAGTGGCGCGCGCCTTGGCACCAGATATAAAATAGGCTGAGCGCCGCTTCTCTGATTGGTTGCCACTAACCGTGGCAAAAGACAGTGCACAGGTGTAAAAGAAGTCAAATCATGCAACAAATACAACACACAAATGCAGAAGTATGACATAAAACAGGTATGTTGGAACGCGCAAACACATGTCTACTGCCCCTGTTAGCACCACTAAGGACACACAGATGTTTATTTCACCGCATTCCCGATGCAATAGCATCGGGCCTTTTTCTACTATATAAATATATATATATATATATATATATATATATATATATATATATAAAATATTAAATAAACGACTGTAGCACTCCTTTGCTTCTATTACCTCTCGCCTTTATTGGGCCTTCAGGTGTATTTGGCAACGTTTCGGGACAATACTCCCTTCTTCCAGCAGCAAGCCACAATTACAGCCAGGTTTTTTTTATACACTTCCCTCTGCCACATTTGCATAATGTACAGTCATCTCATTACCTTTACATTATCACACTTTTTCATATATATTGGGAAATCTCCCGTGATTTAGTGCCTTATAGTGCTCCACCTCTAGTGCCTATATTGCATTTAGTGTTATATCTCCTAATGCTTTACTGCTAATTCTTTTATGCACTGGCTCATTCATATTATTACTGTATTTAAATACAACATTACCTCCAGCTGATTGATATCATGACTTATAGCGGTTAATTCATCTCTTATCATATGCCGCGTCATCCGCCATGCTTCAGACGCCGGCGCATGCGCCTTGCGAGTTGTTTACAGTCGTCGTTGCGGATGTCCGCCCGACGCCATCTTTGGACTCGCGCGCATGCGTAATGCGCTTTCTGAAGTCTACACCCGCTCGCATCGTGTTATTTCTGCTTTGCGTGTCTAACAGCATGATTGTTTCTCAACTCAGTATTTCACATATTTTAATTGTATTTTACTTATATTCACTAGACTCAAGTGTCACCACTGGGCATGTTAATTTTCTTGATCAATTATTGGTTTTGAATTAATTATTGATTTTAGATTAATTTCTTCAGGGCAAAATGTCAGCCTGTCATTAACCCTTCACCCAGGGTTCCTCTGATATAGCGTTCTCCAACGCTCATTTCAGGATCACCTATCGGCCCACTGCGTACAGCTTTTACCCCGTTACACAGCACGCCTGTCTTGGGATCAGTAGGGTTCATTGACTTATAGCATCCCTTCTTCTTTGTAAATCAATAGTACTCTTTATTATATGCTCATAAGATATTTATTTCATACCATATACAATTATTAATAAGTATCAATTCTTATCTCAAATTCTTTAGGTTATGCTGTGATGTGCGGATTTGCTCCTTGTATTTCACTTTTCCCGCTATCACCGTCATGATATCTTTCAATCGTTACATCACCTGTTGTCATATAAAACAGAACATGTTTCCATTAGCATAGTTC
The DNA here is from genome assembly GCA_033576535.1 of Allobates femoralis. Classification (NCBI taxonomy): domain Eukaryota; kingdom Metazoa; phylum Chordata; class Amphibia; order Anura; family Aromobatidae; genus Allobates; species Allobates femoralis. The sequence continues at coordinate 267,359,313 of JARQOC010000003.1, forward strand.
AACATTAGGAACATTGATATGGGTACTTATCACATAAATTTTGTTCCATAACTTATTATTGTACCAATTAGTGATTAGATAGTGACTAGTGCTCCTTACCTAACACTATAATACATCCAATTCCCTTTTCCTTTAGGGTTACCCGGGTTATTCTTAGTTATATTTTAGCTCATTCTAACATAATACTCAACCTATAGTCTACATTTAACCCGTTAAGGTATAATGTGTCCAATTTATGGATCCACTCTAGTTCTTTAATTCTTAAAAGTTTGGCTCTATCACCTCCCCGCCTTTGTTGCGGTATCATGTCTATCAACCTGAATTTTAGGTCTTTTTCGGCATGTTTCTTCTCCAGAAAATGTCTAGGTATCGGAAGGTCTTTTCTCTTTTTACGGATTGTATGGCGGTGGTTAGCAAACCTCAATCTAAATTCAAGAGTGGTCTCTCCTATATATTTTAATCCGCAAGGGCATTCTAACATATAGATGACATAATCACTTCTGCATGTTAGGAAGTGTTCAATTTTATAATCAATGCCTTCATGTGTAAACTGAGCTCCTCTTATCATATGCAAACAATTGATGCAGGACACACATGGGTAACATCCCAATCTACTGCTCAAAGTCAAAGTGGTTTGGCGACTCTTTTTCATTGATCCAAAGTCTAATTTTACTAGCTTATCCTTAATATTTTTATTTTTTCTATATGACGTAAGGGGGCTATTCCTATACTCTTCTATGTCTGGTATGCAATCCCCCAATATATGCCAGTGTTTATTTACTATTTTGACCACATCTGGAGCCTCCTCGCTAAACGTAAGTATTAGTGGTATTCTTTTTATACTTTTATTTTTTTCTGATTCTCCTTCTTTTTCTTTTAATCGCTGTTTTTGTCTGTTTACAAGTGTTCTAGGGTAACCTCTTTCTTCAAATTTTGTGAGGAGTTCTGTGGTTTTTAATTCTAACTTTTTCTGTACTCACTAACCTTTTAACCCGTTGCATTTGCCCAATGGGTATTGCCTTTCGGGTAAAATGCTATCTAGTGAACAGAAGTCATTGTTGGAAAAAGGTTTAAACTATAGTATAAATTCTCATGCTAAATGGTTTGATATAGAAGTATACCTGTTTAAATTTTTCCGCAACATAAAACTAAAATATTGGTTTAAAGATAAAATGAATGTAGGAAAGATAAAAATGAGTGAAATAACAATGTCAGATTTAGATATAAGGAAGGGGAGCAGCTTTATGCCAGAGGTAGAGCACGCAGCGATAGAAGCCTTCGTAGGGGCAGTCAGACAGGATGTAAGAAAATTACAAAGTGGAGTAAAGAATAACTTTAATAAATCTAATATTACAAAAGGAGAGGTCCAAGCTATAAAGGAATTGCAAAAGGATAATGATATTATTATAAAACAAGCCGATAAAGGCGGGGCGGTAGTCATTTTGAATAAGCACAGTTATATAGAACAAATTCTAAGACAACTGGATGACGAGGCAGTATACCGAAAGTTAAACAAAGACCCCAAATTTGATATCCAGAGGAACATTTCCAAGGTGTTAGGAGAGGCGGAGTTAGGGGGTATTATAGATGAGGAATTGGTGGACTTCTTATATGTAGAACACCCAAGAACCCCTGTAATTTACATAAATCCTAAAATACACAAAACCCTAAGAAATCCCCCAGGGAGACCCATAGTGGCTGGGATAGGGTCAGTGTTCAGTAATATAGGTATTTTTCTCGACAAGGTAATGAGCCCATTCGCCATCTCGGCACCTTCATACATCCGAGATACAAAAGAATTTTTAGACAAATTAAGGGGCATTAAGGATGTAACGAACTGTATGCTAGTCTCATTTGATGTCGTATCCTTATATACGTCCATAGACCACCAGAGAGGGATTAGAGCAGTGGCAAAAAAATTGGAAGGAACACAATATAGCATGGGAGCAAAACAATTTATTATTGACCTCTTGGAGATTGTTTTGACGCAGAGTTATTTTCTTTTTGGTGACACTTACTATTTACAGCTGGTCGGGACCGCTATGGGGGCTAGAATGGCATGTGCCTATGCCAATACAGTTATGGCAGTATTGGAGGAGGAGTGCATCTATGTATCCCACCACTTCATCAATGTAGTGGAGTGGTGGAGATACATAGATGACACGTTCGTTCTATGGAAAGGAACAGAACAAGAGCTCAAAGAATTCTTTGACTATCTAAACACGATAGATGACACTATTAAGTTCACGGAGGTCCATTCTAAAAATGAAATACAATTTTTGGATGTGTTAGTGAAATTTAAAGAGAATGAGATTGAAACCACCTTGCATGTTAAAAAAAACAGACAAGAACAAACTCTTACATTATAACAGTCACCACCCGCCAGCCCTAAAAAAAGGCAATACCCATTGGGCAAATGCAACGGGTTAAAAGGATAGTGAGTACAGAAAAAGAGTTAGAATTAAAAACCACAGAACTCCTCACAAAATTTGAAGAAAGAGGTTACCCTAGAACACTTTTAAACTTTTGATACCGCAACAAAGGCGGGGAGGTGATAGAGCCAAACTTTTAAGAATTAAAGAACTAGAGTGGATCCATAAATTGGACACATTATATCCTAACGGGTTAAATGTAGACTATAGGTTGAGTATTATGTTAGAATGAGCTAAAATATAACTAAGAATAACCCAGGTAACCCTAAAGGAAAAGGGAATTGGATGTATTATAGTGTTAGGTAAGGAGCACTAGTCACTATCTAATCACTAATTGGTACAATAATAAGTTATGGAACAAAATTTATGTGATAAGTACCCATATCAATGTTCCTAATGTTGAACTATGCTAATGGAAACATGTTCTGTTTTATATGACAACAGGTGATGTAACGGTTGAAAGATATCATGACGGTGATAGCGGGAAAAGTGAAATACAAGGAGCAAATCCGCACATCACAGCATAACCTAAAGAATTTGAGATAAGAATTGATACTTATTAATAATTGTATATGGTATGAAATAAATATCTTATGAGCATATAATAAGGAGTACAATTGATTTACAAAGAAGAAGGGATGCTATAAGTCAATGAACCCTACTGATCCCAAGACAGGCGTGCTGTGTAATGGGGTAAAAGCTGTACGCAGTGGGCCGATAGGTGATCCTGAAATGAGCGTTGGAGGACGCTATATCAGAGGAACCCTGGGTGAAGGGTTAATGACAGGCTGACATTTTGCCCTGAAGAAATTAATCTAAAATCAATAATTAATTCAAAACCAATAATTGATCAAGAAAATTAACATGCCCAGTGGTGACACTTGAGTCTAGTGAATATAAGTAAAATACAATTAAAATATGTGAAATACTGAGTTGAGAAACAATCATGCTGTTAGACACGCAAAGCGGAAATAACCCGATGCGAGCGGGTGTAGACTTCAGAAAGCGCATTACGCATGCACGCGAGTCCAAAGATGGCGTCGGGCGGACATCCGCAACGACGACTGTAAACAACTCGCAAAGCGCATGCGCCGGCGTCTGAAGCATGGCGGATGACGCGGCATATGATAAGAGATGAATTAACCGCTATAAGTCATGATATCAATCAGCTGGAGGTAATGTTGTATTTCAATACAGTAATAATATGAATGAGCCAGTGCATAGAAGAATTAGCAGTAAAGCATTAGGAGATATAACACTAAATGCAATATAGGCACTAGAGGTGGAGCACTATAAGGCACTAAATCACGGGAGATTTCCCAATATATATGAAAAAGTGTGATAATGTAAAGGTAATGAGATGACTGTACATTATGCAAATGTGGCGGAGGGAAGTGTATAAAAAAACCTGGCTGTAATTGTGGCTTGCTGCTGGAAGAAGGGAGTATTGTCCCGAAACGTTGCCAAATACACCTGAAGGCCCAATAAAGGCGAGAGGTAATAGAAGCAAAGGAGTGCTGCAGTCGTTTATTTAATATTGGAGGCAGCTAGAGGATAAAGCTGGACTGAATTGCACCCTAAAGGAGCTGTGCTGCTTTCTTCTTAATAATTATATATATATATATATATATATATATATATATATATATATGTGGCCACATTACAGAATAGTGGCTGCAGTTCTATATAAAACATAGTTTTTATACTTTTACTTTTACTTTCAATTGCAAAGATATTATCTTGCAAAATTTAGTGTATAATTTATGATAAAATATCAGGATTGTTAGGTGTACACTGGAGCAGACTATATTAATTGTAGATATGCTGCTTGAAAGCTTCGGGGGATCTTCCATGCAAATATCTCCCTGTACAAAGGGCAATAAATAAAAGGGTGTGTAGGCTCAGCGTAATTCCTTTATATCAATGACTTTTGTCTATTATATATCAATATAGCCAACAATATGTATACTAGAAAATTTTTAATAAAATCACAGATATGTGTTTTTTAACCGTGTACCGGATATTTATTAAAGTTATTTTTTTCAAAAAATGTTTTTTAGGGCACCCCATATGGATTCTGAGAGAATCACCCACACTAATGGAACAGAACTTTGACCAGAAGAGTAATGAGATTATCATTGAATTTTAGAAATAACACTCTATATATATATATATATATATATATATATATATATAGCTGTGAGCCCGATGCAAATGCATCGGGTGTCTAGAATATTTTTAATTTTTTTTTTAGATTTTCAAATAATAATCCAATTATTCCAATGACATCTTTACACCAACCTGCAAGTGTAGCGACTCGCAATGGCCTCGCGGCCATTGCTCGCGCTACACAGCGAGTCGCAATAGATCCCCATTGAAAGTAGAGGGGGAGTTGCGACAGGTGCGGCGACTGAGGTAGCGACTCGCAATGGCCTCGCGGCCATTGCTCGCGCTACACAGCGACTCGCAATAGATCCCCATTGAAAGTATAGGGGGAGTTGCGGCAGGTGCGGCGGCTGAGGTAGCGACTCGCAATGGCCTCGCGGCCATTGCTCGCGCTACCTCAGCGGTAAATCGCTAAGTTTGTGGCCGAGCCTCTGGTTCTATTTTCGGCCAGCGACTCGCAATGGCCGCTTCGCGGCCATTGCTCGCGCGTGGTGACGTCACATAGTGACATAGCCACGGCGTTTTCGGGGTCCGACACGATTTTGCCTACGGCAATTATAGAGTAGATATATATATATATATATATATACACAACAGGATTTTAGTGTTTTGAAGCATTTTATATAAAAAAAACTTTTTTTGAAAAAAATAATTTGAATAAATATCCGGTATACGGTAAAAAAACACATATCTGTGATTTTATTTAAAATTTTCTAGTATACATATTGTTAGCTATATTGATATATAGTAGACAAAAGCCATTGATATAAAGGAATTACGCTGAGCCTACACACCCATTTATATAATTTATGATAAAGTCAACCGGGGGTTACTAGAGATTATTTCTGAGTGAGTTACTTTTTGCCCTTCATGATATTGACCAATCATAAGCAGGAAAAATCCATGGGGGGAAAGCAGTCCCTCCACAATGTCTTAAGCCCCCCGTCACACTAAGCGAGATCGCTAGCGAGATTGCCGCTGAGTCACACGTTGTGACAAAACAGCGACCTCAACATCGACCTCGCTATGTGTGACATGTAGCAGTGATCAGGCCCCTGCTGTGAGATCGCTGATCATTACAAACCATTCTGGACCATTTTTGGTCGTCGGGCTCCCGCTGCGCAGTGTGCATCGCTGTGTTTGACAGGGACAACGACCAATGATTTCAATACTAAGCCCAAGAGTGACAGGGTCCCAACGACAGCCGTATCGTTCCATATCGTTGCTGCGTCGCTGGTGAGATCTGACTGTTTGACATCTCACCAGCGATCCCAGCCAGGTTGGATCATTGTCTGGATCGCTGGTGTGTCGCCAAGTGTGACGGTATCATTAGAAGAGGTCTTGTCCTGTGTGTATAGTTCCTAACCATCCTGTATTTGATGTGACAATCCCAAATTGAGGGAGCTATCCCCATATTCTGGGAGAATTTGTCCTGACTTCTATATCTGCTATATGTCCCAATGTCTACATTGCTTCATAGTTCCCCTTACTCCCTTTTCTGTGGCAGGACCGACATCGTTCTGCTCTCTAAATACTTACATTCAATTAGTAAATCATTCTTCCCTCTTCTTTTGATCTGGTGTTCCAAGTATTTGAACAATCAATATATATTATTGGAAGCAGGAGAAAAAGCTTTGTTCTTGTTTTCTAGGAGTAAAATAATAAAAAAAAAATTGTCCTCCAAAATTAATAAAAAGTAGTGAAAAACAATTACATTAATGTTATTTTGAAGGCACTTTAAAGAAATAAACAGCACAAACCATGAAAAATAACAGACGTTTTTGGTATCCCTTTAATAGTAACATCCCATTCAAAACAGTGAATAGACTAATTATGGTTAAAAAAAAGTCACAAGTGAGTTTTTTCCTCTACTTGACCTATCTAAGAAAAATGTATTGCTGATACTGTTTTCACTGTACAACAAGAATCTTCTCTGATTAATGTGTTTTTGCAGCTTTTCTTTTCCCTCCTCCCTAATTGGATAATTTCCTTGTGCACATATGAAATAGTATATTAATTTTTTTTATGGTACAGTAAATCTTTGATTTTACGCTTAAAAATGCCCCATCTTTTTTTTTTATATTTTTTAGGCTCTACATAGAAGCCTATAGAGTAAAAACACCAAAATTGCACAGTGTATTTAGATGCCCAATAGGAAAAGGTTTTCATGAAGTCACAGTTATTTTACTGGGGCAGTTAGGTTGTGATCAAACAAAGCATAAATGCTATTTAATTTTTTCTGTTGAAAAGTTTTTGGGCAGAATAAATCTACTGCGTTTAACTGTCCAAGCAAAGTGGATGTGATTAGTGATGAGCCATCGCTAGGATGCTCGAGCGCTCAGCACTCGAAACGAGCAGATCAGACATATAGACCGGTTTGACTCGAGCACTGAGAATACTGGTAGCTAATGGGAAACTTAAGCATTTTTCAAGATATCTTTCCTGGCCTCTCTCTCTCTGGGAACTTAACATTGCACTCCATTGCTTGCGATTAATGATGAGCGAGTATCGAAATATTCATAATCGCTATACTCAAAACGAGCACTTTGTAACACTTGTGTACTTATCCCAATACCGAGTCCAATGTTAGTCAATTAGTAATAAGCTCCACACACATCTGGCCATAAAATGAGTATCTCCGGGGTAGTGTAAGAGGGTGGGCTTTTTTGCATTTTTACTGCATATAACACCTTGCTGTGCACACCAGTGAGAGCCTACCATTCAATATGCTCTCACTGAGGTGCCGACTACCTTTGTGTACAGAAGCATACTGATGCTTGATCGAGTATCAAGCAGTACTGAGCATGCTCGGTCATCACTACAATTGCTTTCATGAAAACTCCCTCCAGTGGCCATCTAAAGACACTGTTGAACTGTGCAATATAAGCTTCTATGGAGAGTCTTAACAAAATACAGTACATGTACATAAGCATGTAAAATACAGTTGAATTTTTTAGGTGCAGAATCAAAGTTTTACTGGAATATGAAAGCATATTTAAAATACTGCTTCAAATCTGAACCACAATCATCAAATAAGGGGGAAACTCATAAAACATGCAACAAATGTGCAATAACTAGATCGTTATTGGAGGTTTGGTGTGGACGCCTGCAGAAAACATGCAGCAAAAAAATCACAGAATTTATACAATGTGTGAACAAGGCCTAACAGACACAAAGGCACAACAAAGTCTCATACAGTTAGGTCCAGAAATTTTTGGACAATAACCGAATGTCACGAGTCAGTGAAAGCTTTGGAGCCGTGGACATTAAATGTGTTAATTTCCTTATTACCAGCGAGGGTTAATGTCAGCTCCCTGCTGGTATTGCTCGATTAGTTTTCAACAGTGTGTGACCACACCCCCCTCCCTTTAAGTAGTCATCTGGTCCAACATGTGTTGTTGGTGATAGTTCATTCTGAACAAACCAGCCTGTGGTATGGATCTTGTGGAGCTATTGCTGCTGGACACCTACTGACAGGTTGTCATCTTTTCTGCTTCCGTTTGGTGTTTGGCAGTTTGGAGTTTGATACAAAGTATTGTGTTAACCCCCAGTTTGTCTTCAGTTGTTAGTGGGGTTGACAAACAGCTCATCTCATCCGTTCCCCATCTACTGAGCTCAGATCAGGGTCAGCCAGGGCTAGATATTCTGCTCAGCTAATAGGTGCGGAACCTATCTTGAGTGGTCAGGGGAGCCAGAAAGTTTGGCTAGGAGTCAACCCCTCTCATTTCCCTAGATTAATGGATACACTTACCTATAGTCGTACATTAGGTACTTCCCAAACCTCGCGTCATACTGAATACTCGTGATTTTGGCTTCACAAACCAATATTTTTTGTTTAAAATTAAACAACTGAGATGCAGTAGAAATGTAGACTTTCAGGTTTAAATAATGTAGCTGAACATTTCTTTGTAGAGAATCTGTTGCAGGCAATGCCTACCTTTAGACTGGACTACATTGATTTCACCACATGCGGGTTCCTTCCTTTGTGATTCTTTGTCAATAATTAATTTGCTTGTTTGTTGGTCTTTCTGCCTCAAGGTTTATTTTAAGCATGTGAAATGCATGTTCAATAGTGTTGAGATTTGGTGAATGACTAGGTCAATACAGAATATTCCATATTCCAAAAAACCTCTTGGGTTGCTTTTCCCGAATTCTAAGATTCATTGTCCATCTGTACTGTTGAGCACTGTCCAGTCAACAGTGCTGCATTTTGTTTAATCTGAGAAAAAAGTGTATCACTTTACCATTCAGAATTCTTCTGGCTGCTTCTGTCTTCAGAAATAGCTGAAAATGAGGAAACAAAAGTGCACAAGATCTTATCCTTTTTAAACGTTATACATAAATGGCAAATGTCACTGCTCACCTGAATTGGTTGTGAGACCCACAACCAGTATATGCATATGGTACAGTCGCTGCATAATCCACACTCCATGATAACATGGTGATGATATTAACAGATTCAAATGGACGGTATTTTTGCGATTTGCGTAAACTGTATGATGAAAAGGACCACGAGGGATCAAAGGGCAATGGTGCTTTGTTCGACGCATTTCAGAGCATATCCTCACCACTTTCTCGGGAATGCTACCGTTATACCCATAATAGGTATAATGGTAGCATTCCTTGTTCAACATTTTTATTAAGTTTTACATAAAACATACATGAACAAATTAGATTGAGTAAATCTGATAAGAGAATCATATTAAAATACATGTCATTGAAATTGACATTTATCAGACTTAAACTATTAAAGGGGGAGGTGGGGAGGGGGGAAATGGGAAGGGAAGGATGGGGGGGTGGAAAGGGAGAAGGAGAACATGGTATAAGTCATCAGTAGAGAGATCATCTAATTCTAATTCTTATAAGCTTATTAGCTAATGGAAAACAAGCGGTGTCAGAGATTTGGAGCGCTAAAGAAACCACGGGTTGGTGATTAAATTACCGATAATTTATTGCACGAACAGCAGGGGTCCAGTATGCCACAACGCGTTTCGACGCACAGATGCGTCTTTCTCAAGTGGATCCACTTGAGAAAGACGCATCTGTGCGTCGAAACGCGTTGTGGCATACTGGACCCCTGCTGTTCGTGCAATAAATTATCGGTAATTTAATCACCAACCCGTGGTTTCTTTAGCGCTCCAAATCTCTGACACCGCTTGTTTTCCATTTGCTAATCTCTTTCTCCCTTGTTGGGAGTGCGGTGTGTGAGCTGCTCTAAGATCCACAGTACCTGGCAGTATATCATAAAGACCCACCCTTGAATGATCAACTGATACACAGTGTAGAGCTGGGACGGAAGCCAGTGCAGCGAGTCTGCCTCTTCGGGTGGAGAAGTGAAGGAGCCCACCTCCATCTCCAGAGGAACTAAGGAGCCGACCACCAGGCCTGGAGTATCTGAGGAGGAGGGAATATTGGCCCTTGTCACTACAGTGATCCACATTAAGCCATCAGTCTGGTTGTGCGGGGTGTTGCACAACCAGTAAAGGTTAGTGCAAACATAGTATAACCGTGTATTAAGTTCCTCCAGTTGCAGTGTGGCGCAATATCTGTTTTTTCTTTTAAGCTTATTAGCTAGGAAGGTATCATAAGTCTGAAGGGGTAAAGTGTAAGTTCCATTGAAATCATTTTTTGTTTGTAAGATTTTTGCAGGCTGTTTCTTCTGGAGAATGAGAGCTCATATGAGTTGTGTGTTCGCAATAATGGTAGCATTCCTGAAGAAGGAGCAAGGATATGCTTTGAAATGCGTCAAATAAAGCACCATTAACCTTTGATCCCTTGTAGTCCTTTTCATTGTACAGTTTGTGCAGATCTCAAAAACCCCGTCCATTTGGGATGGCTTCTGTCTTCAGTCACATTACCAATAAACACTAATGGACCAGTGTCATTCAAAGCTATGCATGCCCCTGTCAACATATTGCTTTCACCATGTTTTACAGAGCATGTGGTATGGTTTAGATCATGAACCATTCCAAGCCTTCTCCATACTTCTTCTCATCATTCTGGTCAGTTTAATCTTAGTTTCAATTGTCCAAAAATGATTTTCCAGAACTAAGCTGGCTTCTTTAAAAAAAAAAAAATTTGTGCAAAATCTAATATGTCATATCTATTTTTCAGGCTAAGTAATGATTTGCACCTTGTGGCAAACCTTCTGTATTTGCTCTTATGAAGTCTTCTCTATATGAGACACTCGGATACTGAAACACTTCCTGGAGATTGTTCTTCATTTTGGTGGGTGTTGTGAATGGGTTTTTCGTCACTATAGAATGGATTCTGCCATCATCCACCACTGTAGTCTTCAAGACCTTTTGGCGTTCTCAAGCTCACGAGTAAATCAACAAAGGTGCAAAACTCCTAAGTCAAGGGGGTATACTGGGCATACATAGAAAAAGACACTGATTATGGATAAGCACACTACCCAATAGAAGTATATAAGAAAAATCAACAAGGCTTTATTGGAAAAACACTAAAGACAACAAACAAGTTTAAGAACGATTAAAAAAGAACATAGGACTTTTCCACCTCTGGTCCTGCAGACCTGGACCACATAGGTATTTTGGCTGTTTGAAAGTGGTACGCCGGATTTTTTGTAGGATACCATGGGACCCCCTTGGGCACTTTTGTAGTCTTTATTTCCTAGTAGCTTACTGGGGTCACAAGGGCTTGGTGCAGTATTAATTTATTTGCATTTTTTTGTGCTATTCTAATATTTATCACTATATTAGTATAATCTTGTTTTTACTATACATTATTAATTGTGACTTCATTTGCACTTTAATTGCACCTTATCGGGGTTGTTCCTCAATGATCTGGACATGCCTTTGTTGTTTTTTTTAATAATTTTTAAACTTGATTGTTGTCTTTAGTGTTTTTACAATAAAGCCTTGTTAAATTTTCTTATATACTTGTATTGGGTGGTGTGCTTATCCTTGATCAGTGTCTTTTTCTATGTATACCCCCTGAAGCTCACAAGTGTCCTCTTTTTTTACTTCAAAATATATCAAATGGATGTTTCAACCACATTTATTCTGCTATCTCTTGCTCTCTGCTATCTCACTCCTGTTCTAGCTGCCAGATGCCCTCACCACAGAGTAGTTGCAAGTATCTAAGTGTAACCACTTTCAGGAGCAATGTACCCAGGACCGGTTGGTGACCTTCTTCCAGAAGAGGGAATTTGGGTTCCTATCCAAAGATGGGACTGGTGACTCATGGTATGTCAACCGGTCCACCCTGCAGCATGACCATCTGCCTTCCAAACTTTGTACCTTCTATGTTGTTGATCAGGTCACCTTCATGAAATTAAAGGGCCACAAGGAGTAGTACGAAGTGGAGGTAAGTCGAATTGCCATCGCAGAGGATGTCAAAGAGTTGCTGAAGGTAATTTTTCCCATGCCACAGTTTAGCACCAGTTGTGCTTCCCATTGTTGGATTAGCAGGACTGCAGCCAACATCTCAAAGCCCTAAATTAACGGTGCACTTATTGGACTGTGCCTATTTAACTTGATGGCCTGTACCCCATGTTAAATGACTCTGCCAATCCTTGTGGGACTTACTAGGTCTTGTGGACTGTTGTGTGAAAAGGGGAAAAATCGGAGGACCCAATGTATCAACTGAGTCACATGTTTTTGCAACATTCAAGAATTGTGAACAACTCGCACACATTAGTGATGGGCGAATCCTAAATTACTCGGAATCGCTTGACTCTAGCGAGTCCGAGCCCAGGACTCGCTACTCGTTGCGAGTCTAGCGAGTCCAATGTTAATGAATGGGGAAGCGAGTAATAGCGAGTAGTGTGAGATTTACAAATCGCAGATGTGTCTCGGAAGCTTCAGCCTGAAGCAATCCTAGTTTTGTCATTTATTTGCATTGGACTCGTTTACTTTGTAAGTAATCGCTGGCTGGGAAACTCGCACAGATAAGAGAAGAGTCCTGTCTGCTCAGTGCAGCTCCAGGGTCCTAGAGCCCGCCTGCTGCCTGATGTAGCAGTGCTAAGATTGTTCTCAGTCTGCTCATTCCCTGTGTACAGACATGAATGTCTGTGCACAGAGATGATGTAGCAGTGCTGAGATTGTTCTCAGTCTGCTCATTCCCTGTGTACAGACATGAATGTCTGTGCACAGAGATGATGTACCAGTGCTGAGATTGTTCTCAGTCTGCTCATTCCCTGTGTACAGACATCTATATTTATGCACAGGGGATGTAGCAGAGAGGACATCGCGTTTTGGACTGCGTCGGACAGAAGAGGATTTTTTTAATTAAAGATGGAGTCCCTAATGGCTTTTTTTTTTATTTCTAATAAAAAAATTTCTCTGTGTTGTGTTTTTTTTAAAACAATTTAATAGAAATTCATGGCGGTCATGTCTAATATTGGCGTGACCGCCATAAATTTCGGGCTTAGGGCCAGCTGATAATACAAAGCTGGCCCTAACCTCTATTACCCAGCGTGCCACTGCCACCAGGGCCGCTGGAAGAGCGGGGTTCAGTGCCAGAGGATGGCGCTTCAATGAACGCGCCATCTTCTGGGGCGGCTGCGGGCTGCAATTTGCAGCGGGGGGTGCCCAGAAAGCTTGGGCATCCCTGCGCTGCGGATTCCAGCCCCCAGCTGCTTAGCTGTACCTGGCTAGACATAGAAATTGCGCGGAGCCCCACGCATTTTTTTGACTCCGACTCCGAGACGACTCCGACTCCGAGACGACTCCGACTCCGACTCGACTCCGAGACGACTCCGACTCCGAGACGACTCCGACTCCGAGACGACTCCGACTCCGAGACGACTCCGACTCCGACTCCGAGACGACTCCGACTCCGACTCCGAGATGACTCCGACTCCAAGACGACTCCGACTCCGAGACGACTCCGACTCCGAGACGACTCCGACTCCGAGACGACTCCAACTCCGAGACGACTCCGACTCCGACTCCGACTCCGAGACGACTCCGACTCCGACTCCGAGACGACTCCGACTCCGACTCCGAGACGACTCCGACTCTGAGGCGACTCCGACTCTGAGGCGACTCCGACTCTGAGACTCCGACTCTGAGGAGACTCCGACTCCGAGACTCTGACTCTGAGCCTCTGACTCTGAAATTCATTAAATAATAAAAAAAAAAATGCGTGGGGCTCCGCGCAATTTCTATGTCTAGCCAGATACAGCTAAGCAGCTGGGGGCTGGAATCCGCAGCGCAGGGATGCCCAAGCTTTCTGGGCACCCCCCGCTGCAAATTGCAGCCCGCAGCCGCCCCAGAAGATGGCGCGTTCATTGAAGCGCCATCCTCTGGCGCTGAACCCCGCTCTTCCAGCGGCCCTGGTGGCGGTAGCACGCTGGGTAATAAAGGGGTTAATACCAGCTTTGTTATACAAGCTGGTATTAAGCCCGAGATTCTTAATGTCAGGCCACGTTTGACCCAGCCACTAAGAATCTCCAATAAAGGGTTAAAAAAACACAACACAGAGAAAATATTTTATTTGAAATAAAAAAAAAAAGCCATTAGGGACTCCATCTTTAATTAAAAAAATCCTCTTCCGTCCGACGCAGTCCAAAACGTGATATCCTCTCTGCTACATCCCCTGTGCATAAATATAGATGTCTGTACACAGGGAATGAGCAGACTGAGAACAATCTCAGCACTGCTACATCATCTCTGTGAGCAGGCGGGCTCTAGGACCCTGGAGCTGCACAGAGAAGACAGCTGGACTCGGCTCGCAAAGAAACAGCAGTTACTTTGAGTTTCCCTGCTATCACTGGCACAGTAGCCAGTGATTACTCGCAGGAGTCTAATGCAAACAATGGCAATCCTAGTTTTGTCAGCGTTTCTGACAAAACTAGGATTGATATTGATTTGCATTGGACTCGTGCGAGTAATCACTGGGAAACTCGCAGAGTACCGAGTCCTGCGAGTCCCTTACTACTCGCCGAGTAACGAGTCCTAGCGAGTAGATTCGCCCATCCCTAGCACACATGCTGATGGTCCATGTGTTGTGCTAGTGTCATAATGAGAGAATGGAATCCAATGCCTATGCGAGCATCTGTAAACTGTGCTCCTGTTGACCTAATGTCCTGTTTTATGAAAAAAGGAACTATGACTCTATAGCTAAGGGGTCTCAACCCAGGGATACCAGGGTCGAGACGACCCAAAGAAAGAAGGGAAATACTTTTTGTAATATTTTACCTGTACTTTATGTGTGATTGTTTGCATCAGGTGTTCACAATGGTCAAGGATGGCCATGGTTAAAGAGGAGAGTTATGTGGAGGGGTGTCTAGTGCCCACACGAAGACTTTGGCACCCTGAAGATATCACTGTTACTGTGTATATTTATATATGTGTGTCTTTCAGACTTAGCATAGACTATTTATAATAAATGCCTATGTAAAAATGTTCAATGTTTTTGCGACATAAATCTAAAAAATTACATCATGTCCCAACATGTGATATTTATTAAGTCTGCAACAGTAAAGCTTTCTAACTTATGCCTTGTATGCTGGACTGCTTGTGCAAAGTTAGAAGTGCTTTGATACTCCCCTACAAATGTTAAAGAACAAGCCACAAGCCTCTGGCCTGAAGGTGTGAGGTATGGAAATGCAAAACACTACACACGCTCCTTAAGAACAGGCTGGAAAGCTCCAGTCCTCAAGAGCCACAAACAGTGCATTATTTAAGGAGTTACTTAGCATTGCACAAGGTGTTTGAATAATTACTTGTGTATGTGATTAAATTACAACCCGTGCAATGCTGTACATATACTGAAAACATCCACCATTTGCAGCCCTTAAGGACTGGAGTTGCAATGGGTGAAACTCAGTTTAAATTGACAGATGGATGACTTACAGGGGAAAAGTGGCAGCAGTTTTCTACATTAAGTAAAAAGAGGAGCTGTCAAGACTAAATTAAAAAGATCCTCTCACCTCTAATTAAACTTAGTTTCTACCAGTGCTTTTTTTTGTAAAAGAATATTTACCAGTACTGAGGTGGGAGATCCTGTGCACCAGGCAGTGGGCGGCATACAGTGGACCCCATATAGCTCCGCCCCCTCTGCATATTTTCCGGTATGCCGTACCGGCATGTACCCCCACAAAAAAAACACTGGTTTCTACTATACTAAATACAACAGATCATGAAAAAATATTCCTTCTGTCATTATAATTTTACTATATTTGTGGCACTTGGTTATCTATTAATGCCGAAGATGGGTTTGCCGATTAGACATTTAGAGTAATGAAAAACGTTTTTACTGAATATATTATTTCAGCTCCACTGCAATTAGTAAATGCACAAACTTATAAATGGCTTCACTACAAACCTATAATCCAATTCTTCGCATACAGCCATACAACTTTTGGTAAAATATCACTGTTTTTTAAAAATTGGAATAGGCAGACATAAACTTAAATATGTATACCAGTTGGATGGACTTATCTGCATTTGCGAGCTAAGCAAAATGCTCCTTAAAATAGATATTTCATATAAGGATTTATTATCAGCAAGTATCCAGGAATTCTAAGAGATATAGTGATCATTAGCTACAACTATTGTCCACTCTTTAAATAATTTATGTTGTATTACTATTTCATGCAGGGGAACAGTTTATTTGAATATTTTCTTTCTTTTTACTGCTCCATGACTACTTACATGAAAAGGACAAGATTTTGCCATCTCTTCTTCTGCCACTCCTCTCGCCCTCAGAAATTGCTAATTACTCTGGGGAATTCTGCAGATGAATGAAAGGCAATTTTCTATCTTCACACATCTGCATATCCATCTGTACATCCTCTACAGATCCGACACATTATAGACAAATGCCATAATAATTCTTTTATCCCCTTTTTGTTTTTTTGACATTCTTTTATGCTTGATGAACTTCCAAGGCTTTGTGGATATTATTACTTTAGAAACAACTAAATCTATTTCAATCTTCAACCAAAAGTAATGCTTTTCATATACATCTGTGACTTTTAAATAGAATTTTAATCAAATAATCATTTTTTATTCATCATGATGGCTACATTGAGATGTAAAAAAAAATTGTTACTTTAATTGATATTTATTGGTAGGTCTTGCAGATGGTATGCCAAAATTTTAGAGCGTTGTTTATGCCATTGTTTCCTATATAAATACGATATATTATAATGGAAACAGTTGGATGGCATGCACAATTATTACTAGAGATGAGTGAAACTTTTCAAATTCTAATTCGCTGATGTCACAGAATTCTCCCCCAAAATTTTATTTTCAACAAAAAATTTGTTCAAATTTCAATACTGGAAAGCACGCAAAATACATATGGGTGGAGGAAAAAGAGAAAGAGAGAACCTCACAGACCATAAAAGCTTAAACTCTATGGGAGATAAATTACCCATTAACTTTAAAGGTACGGTCACACGCCGCCATATGGCTTCCATATTGCTGGCGATTTGACGTGAGCGCGCACGTTTCAGGCAATTTTTTGTGATCGACGTGGAGCAGTGACACGTAGCGCTCTCACGTGCGTTCCAGAAATCGCCTGCAGAAGACCGGAAGCGATCTTCCCTTCACACATCGCCACGTCAGATGCCACAACCACATCAGTGATGTGGACGTAGAGTTTGACCACGGCGAAGAGGCAGGCGTGCCCACTGCATGACGCATTTGCCCTTTCTACTATCACGCTACTCCACGCTCGTGTCATGTGTTGTGGCTTCTGTAAGACACTTTGGCGTCACCAAAGTGCCACACAGGATGGCTCTTCTGTTGCTCAGTGGCTTACACTATGAATGGCTATGTGTGCGTCTGTTGATGACGTCGGTGAGCAACAAACAACACTCTGGACATATGTGCATGGATTGTGTCAGGCCATGGCTGAACTAAGTGTATGCAGACATGTTTTCTGCGGATGCTGGTGTCTACCTCCATCCTCCCCAAACACAAATCAGTTGTCCATGTGGACAGGGAGACATAGTCACAGCATACAGTGTGGGCCAAAGGCCTGGACGTGTGTACAGGACATTTGCAGACAATGCTGCAGGGACCCATAAAGACCATTGTGGTCTCACATACCTCTCTGCACAGCATAATGCTATGTGCAACTGCCTTGAAGTTAAAAGTCAACACAGACACGGGCATTGTCCACACACCTGCGCTTCAGTATTTAGCGCTTCTTGCGCTAAATACTTAGATTCTGGCAGAGAAGTGCAGGTGCGTGTATGCTGCTGCTTCCAGCAGATGCTGTCCCTGGTTACCCGATGTGTATCGTGGTAAACAGTTCAGACAGCAGCCTGCATAGTCACCCCTTATTGCGAGCGCACAGGGAAACGCTGCAGGGACTGACTTCCCCTGTTGTGGAGTCCACAGAATCCACATAACTTGCCGGCGTGTATGATGCAGTATCCATACAACGCAGGAAGTTATGCAGCGCACAGCATGCCAGCACAACTATAACTATAGATTCCAGTTTCATGTTCAAAGGCGTATGAAACAAGTGGAATCTATTGGCCATGATCCCGAATGCATTTTCAACAACACGGCGAGCCCGGGATAGCCGGTAATTCAAAATGCGTTGCTCAGAAGTAACAGTTCTCTGGGAATATGGCCGAAGTAGGTGAGCATGAAGTGGAAATGCTTCATCCCCCACAATTGCGAAGTTGAGATGACCGGTCGTGACATAATATGAGGGCAAGTTGAGAGCACCTCTCCTCAGTTCTTGGCCAAAGGAGCTATGTCCAAACACACCCCCATATGAGACACGGCCGTTCATGTCAACATCCACGTAGAGGAACTCATAGTGAGCATCGAACAGGGCCAGGAGGACCACGCTAAAATACCCTTTATAGTTGTAATAAAAGGACCCCGTGTTGGGGAGTTGCGTGATCTTCACATGCTTACCATCCAATGCCCCACCGCAGTTTGGAAACTGCCACCAATCCGCAAATCCACTGGCAACGTACATCCTTTCTGCGGGGGTTGTTGGGAAGGCAGCAGGCAACTTAGATGGCCTCACACTTCTCGGGTATGAGGTGGCTTAGCAGTGGCCGCGAGACTGCTGCAGAGTATTGGAGGTCCGTTATTGAACGACCTGTTGCCAGGAACCTCAAAGTAACAGCCAACCGGTCCTCAGGTGGCACAGCTCGACGCATCACAGTGTCCTGACAGGCTATCCATGGCTGAACGCGTTCCAATAGGAACTTGAAGGACTCCTCGGACATAGGGAGATAGGAATCTGCATGACTTCCGGAACTGTCGCCAGCTGACGGACCAGGCGCATGTGGCTCAGGTTGTCTCTTTGCAGAAGCCACTCCTGAGACCACACATGCCGTGGTCTACGAGCCTGCAATCTCTCAGCTCTATCCTCCAGCCACAAGTCCTCCTCCAACAAGGCAAGAGCCACTAGAAGACTCTGCTCAGTGTCCATGCTAAGCTCACCAACCAACGCCTGGGAAAAAATAAAAACAAAAATATGAGCCAACAAACTTGTGAACACTGACCAAAAAGCCAGACTTGCTACTTCCCTACACACCTGCTACGCATAAATGCAGCTACAACATGGCTCGCTCCCATCCTCTGCCCATCCCCCTGTCAAATTAACACCATTTTGACTTAATTGTACAAGCTTGTTTTGCCTACATACATACACAAATAGTATATTTACACACATAACATTCCTCATTAACTACATGGACATCCCCACCATACATTTTTGCTCAGAACCAACCCATATATTAGCCCATCATGTCTACATACTCAAAGAAGGACTACAACAACCCAACCAAGATGACCTCTTAATTGACATTTGTAGGCCCCCCCAAAACCTTATCGGGCAACATGTAACACATGCATGGGGTCGGAACTGAGCCATGTGAAGGCTTCATGACACACTGGAAGAATCAGCATGACCACAATACATCCATGTAGTGTTGAAAATGCAGGATTCTCTCCGTCACACATTACCAAGCCTCTAAACACACTGAAGGTGTCAGCATAAGCACAACACATCCATTTTGTGTATGCAAGTCCTGTTAAATCCACAATAACTGTATATCCTTGCAAAACTATCGCAAAGAGGCCACTTGGGTACACATTCCAGAATTCACATTACTAAATGGAGGGTCCATGATGTGGGTGCATCCTCCATTGTGTAACCATTAATACACTTGGTCCAACACAGCACAACAATGTCACACATTCAGAGTATGTACTGCACACAAATGGAGGTGCTGTTCTGCTGACCAACACAGTAGAGTTGTCCAAAAAACATTGTCGAACACAAACCACACTCAGCCATCGTAGAAGGGACGTCTGAACAGCAGTACTTACCCAATGACTGTGGGCAGCTAGCTGGACCTTGCTCTGGCGTTGCAGGTTTTTATATCTTAAGCAGCCAATCACAGTGCACCGGCATCATCCTATAAACGCGCCCGCCTCGGCATTGCCAGGCCCGACTCCTGTGACTTGCTGACTCTGGTGTGTTATGATCGGTTGGCGGCCCTTTTTAAGATGGCAGAGTTCACTTGTGATTCCACAACTCACATGCAACAGCATGGTAGCGTCTCTTCAAGCACACTCTGCTGGTCAGACGGTAGGTATAGCGATGTGCATGCTTTGTTCATCTGTACATTACTGAGTGTTTCCTGGTAGCCCTACCTACTGCCACATATTTCATGTTTTATTGCACGCTGCAGTCAATGTAGCGTTGTTGGGATGTTGTTTGTGAGGTTTATGTAGCCAATGTACGCCCCTCAATGTACTGTGTGACACATAATGTGGCCCTACATAGTACACCTAGGCAATGTATTTTGTGCCGCATTTCTGACGGTGGGAGGCAAACACCTCTCCAACCTGTTATGTACTTATACACAAGCACATAATAATTTACTACTCTTTTGCTGTGCCTACAAAATGGCCATGCTAATACATGTCTAGCAACAAAGCACGATCACGATTGCGCCATCTACCAGCCTTTCACATATCTACAAATGGATGTTGTTCTGTGCTGGGGTGAGCATATGTATGCACATTAATTTATTACAGACTTCTGTGCACTCATGTGCTCAAATTATGCAATGCTCTTGACCTGTTTGTGTCATATGCCCTTTAGTATTGTAACATCATGACATCATACGTACATGAATGTGTGCTTGTGACGTGGGCTCTGATTATGTTGCAGATGGGGGACAATCAGGAGTTTGTCCGGGCTTTCCTGGCTATGTACCAGGACCATGAATTCCTGTGGCGGGTGCATTCCCAGTATTAAAAGAATAACCAGGTGAAGGATGTGGCCTATGGCCACCTTCTCTCACTCTCCCAACAGCACCACACTGGGGAGAGGTGGGACGGGAACAAGGTCAAATCCAAAATATAACACCTGCACACTGCATTCAAAAAGGAGTACAACCGGGTCCAGAGGTTCCAGCAGTCTGGGATGGGAAGTGAGGAGGTATATGTGCCATAATTGTGGTATTATGACCTCCTCACTTTCACTGTGGACCAGGTTGTCCCTCAGAGAATGCGGGGCAACAGGGTGTTTGATGAGGCAACGGCGGCCACATCCGAAGCCATGTCTCCGTCACAGGAGGTATGTCTACTGATTATTGTTGTGCCTGATTACTCCTTGGTGGTTGTACTCACGTGTTATTTTTGGAAGCAGCTGCAGGCACTATCCTGTGGGTGTTTCCTACCTAATCTGTGTGTTTTGGTGAAGGCTCACACACTAGGCTCCTATGTTATTGTTTTGGTGATTGTAGGGCCACATCACTTAGCATGTTGGACCGTCAGGTGAGTTGAGTGCACACTTTTCACTGTTCAATAGTTTTGCTTTAATATGTGCAATGTTTGTGTTGCACACTGGCTTGGTCATGCTGCAGCTGCTTATCTGTAATTTGTAACATACATTTGGGGGTACATGACAACTGTTTGACCATTTTGTTTTATTTCTTTACAGGAGCCTCCAGAGCTGCAGTCCAGCCAAGAGGGGTCACCCGTGGATGATCCTCCCCCATCAACATCTGAGGGGAAAGTTGTGCCTGGTCCCAGTGCGGCAGGGCAGCACCTTGGACCCAGCTCAGTAATTAATCTCGACGCCCACCAACAACTCCGACGACTGAGCTGGGAATGTGGGCAAAGAAGGTGCTGCTTCACACCAAAAATCAGCCAAACACTGAGATTAGGCATCTGGTTAATGAGAGGGTGGCCAGGCTGGACCCAGGGCAGTGCAGACTAGCTGAGAGGCTCATCATTTAGGTCCTGGAAGAGGCTGAGGACATGGCACTGACGCACCAATCCATCTGGTGTTCCCCAGTGGACAGTTGTCAGTGTCCCATGGTCCGAGGCTGCCTACATATGGGCCCTGACATACTCCTGACTTTTTCAGGTGCCCCAGACAACCCCCACAGTTGGGCTTCTGGTAGGGAATATGGGGATATGGGGCCACAACCCATGTCTGACACAGTAGAGGAATACCTACATGAGGAGAGACACTACCAATAACTGTTGGGTGAATTGTGGGCAAAACAATTGTTTTTAAAACATGGTATGTGTTGCTGTTGTTTTTTTTTGTGTCCTGAATAAAACATTTTGGTTAACAAAACACTCAGTCTGGCTGTATCTGCCTGTCATGTATGTGTATGTATGTACTGTGATGTTGTATTACAGGGCAAGGATTTGTCTCACTTGTATAGCCAACATAACTACTACCACATGGTAAGGTACAGATGTTGACATATGATACATCTGTTTGGCCCCTAGGTGTGAGAATGTCTTGGTAAAATCTTTATCGGCCCTACATGGGTCTACAAGTGTGTACCTGGCCCTTAACACATGTATTGTTGGTTTGACATACAATGATGGGAAGTAGTTTTTTCCCATTTGATGTGTGATATTGTCAGGGTTACATTGGGTGAGTAATGTTGTTTTGTGCTACATACATTGATGGGGTGCCTCCCTGCAGCCCATCCATGTTTTTAAAGTAAGGTTAGCACATTCAATGCTAATGTGTGGGCGCAGACATTTGATTGTGGCTGACAGATGTAGTATGCGCAAAGATATGTTGAGTACAAAGTCCTGCACCTCTGTATGGATAGCAAAGACACAAAAGACTGTAGTGGCCTTAGCACAATAAGTTTATTGGCTATATCCTTTTTTTAAGTTCCCTTATTTTGGGCCCCATTTTGTTTTTTAAATGGCCAAAGTAGAACCATTTTTTTTGGCCACTTTTGTGCCTTGGTGGGATTTAAAATCAACAACACACCAAAAAAAAAAAACATATCATGGCAACATGTCATACACTCAAAACACAAGGGGGCAGAAAAACCAACACAAAAAACAAGTCATAATGGCTGTTGCCAAACAGCAGGGCAAGACCCAGGCTGCTCACCAGTGAGACGCTGGATGATGGCCCACATTCTGTCCAAATTGGTCTGCCCCTCGCGGCATCAACCAAATCCAGGATGGTTTGGTGTCCTGAATGGGGAAAAGAACAACATCAGGAACATGTTTGTCAGAGTTGAACAATGTTCTGTGCATGGGTAACCATACTTACAATTTAGCACGGGATCCCGCACTTCCCTTTTGGGTGTTGGTGAGGCCCTTCCAGGCAACCTGCCCATAGCTGCTGTGCTATCTGCATTTATCAAAAGCACACACAAACAACATTAGTAATGCATTATGTCTGGGTGACGCAGGCCAAATTCTAACAAACTTTCTGGTTTAATATGGGCCACCACTTACCATCAGTGCCACCTCCACCAAGCCCACTATCACCCTGTGGGGACCATTCCCCGACAGGGCTACCAACTGGGCTGGCTAAATTGGGTGGAGGGGTAGCAGGTGATGGCGTTTACTGCCGGTGGTGTGTGGCTACTGGGCCCGCAAGTGGGGCTCTTGGCACCCTTCCAGATGGGATGGAGGGTGGCCTTAGCAGGCCAAAGGCTGGGCTGCCAGGTGCAGAGGGAGGGCTGCGAGCTGCTCCTGAGGTGGGTGTCCCAGCAGGTGATGAGGGTGTCCTTCCAAAAGAAAGTGGCGGTGGGCTTGCAGGTGGTGTTGCTGCCAGGGGAGTACATCTGGAGGCTGGTGGGGTTGCCGCTGGTGATGAGCGGTCTGGTGGGCTTTCCGCCTCCCCTGTTAGGTTGAACATATTTGTTTAAAATCATTTAGCAGAATCCCCAAAACATATAACATCATCAATGTCTTTTGTATGAGTGTGAGGAATGACTTCATTCAACATGTACATGTTTTTTGGTTTGGACAAAGTGATGTGATGTCAGCTGACGGTGCACAGCTGTACATGGCCGTGGGCAAAAACACAGTTTTGTGGCCATGCAGTGCTCACATGCATATAGTGGTGGCCATGACAGTGGCTATGACACACACAATTGGTACATGAATGTTGTGTGTGCACACCTATGGTGTAGACCCAGGGGAGTGATTACGGCATATTGGGCAACAATACACAGTGTTAATTTAGGAACAAACAATACTGACCCATCCATATACATCAAGGCTGATGTACAGATGCACAAGACCACACAGGGAACAGATTTTGGACTGGTCATGTGCCAGTATACATTTATGTTATGTGTAATGGATATATTGCCATTCCCACCACAATTGTGTGGCAGGCTATATGTCACACAGCACACAGATATTGCCTGTATGTGTAATGGTGGCCATTACATGACCTACAAGATGTAGATGCTGACTTCAGCCTTATTACACAGCTATGTGTGTTCATCTACTGTTGAAATGGCAATGTTGACATCAACAATGCCAACACATAGTAGTGTACTCTGCACCTTGATGTTGCATTTGGCACACCCTGCAGATGGTGAGGGATGAAGCCTCAACATCATCTACTCAGGGTACCTATCTGACAGGCTACACTTCCATGTGGTGCTACATGTTTGCTTGGTGTTCGAATGAAGTATGTGTGTATCACAATTACTCCCCACGCAGCCTCCAAATCCGTGCCCGGATTTTGGCAATGCGCCCTGGACACTTGAATTTCAAGTCCACCACCTTCATCTGGATCTGCTTTGTGGTGCGGTCCACACCCAGTCTCCTCAGCAGGGCCCTCTTCATTTTGCGTAGGATGGCCTGCTTGTGGAGACGTGGGTGCTGGTGCCGATGGTGGCACCAATAATCCCGCCTGTCCAGGATGTCAATGAGGATGAGCAGCTCTGGCTCGCCCCATGCTGCAGCTCTCTGTCCTGATGCCATTGCTATCTCT
This sequence comes from Allobates femoralis, assembly GCA_033576535.1. Taxonomy (NCBI): domain Eukaryota; kingdom Metazoa; phylum Chordata; class Amphibia; order Anura; family Aromobatidae; genus Allobates; species Allobates femoralis. The sequence continues at coordinate 267,384,098 of JARQOC010000003.1, forward strand.
GCAGGGGAAGGGTAAAGCACCTGGAAGGCAGGGCACAATGTCCAACAACGACATGATGTCATAGCGCACGCTGGTTACGCTGATGAGACTTGAGGGCCCAGAAAACTTAAGTCGCAACAGAGTGGTGAGCCTTTCAGGTACGCCGTGGCATCACCAAACTAACTCAAGAAGGAACCGCAGGGTGACGGACGTGCGTAGCAAATGGAAGACATACATACGTTAGTATGTAATTTGTAGGCCCATTATCTTTGTGATTTGTGTATGGTCAACATGTTGGTTTAGACATTGCAGCTACCAGCAATAGGAATTGGCTTATTCAACATATATTTTTGTGTCTGAAATCATACACCAATCGTCAATATCGGACGATTGAGCATTTAGTCAGGACGTGCCAACATCATACACGCAGTATCATTCTGATGAGCTAGTCCATGACGCTCGTAGTTTGAATGCCTTTCCTGACACTTGTGATGCAGAAGAAGAAGAAGATGAGTCTTGTGAAGAATGCACAGATCATCAAATATGGCGCTTTTACCACAGGCAGCCAATGGGAATGCAGGAGAAGCCACCAATCGGTGCAGATGGGGCGCAGAAAAAAGCACGCTCAGGCACGCCTGCGGGATTGATTCCAAAATGTCTGCGCTCACTTTCTTCATCACTATCGCCCTGTCACACGCCACGATGCGCTGATATCGCCTAGTAGATATCGCGTGATTTCACTGCAGTGCAGGGCGATCAGGCGACGCTCCACCGGCGATTTCTCACCATAGAATCACCCAGTCAGATGGCACTGCGCACATGCGATGTGGTTTCCACATCGCCGAATTCAGGAATTGCCAGCGTTCTCGCCGGCGATATGGAGGCATGTGACGGTACCTTTAGAGCTTAATCTCCTCACCCCTGGGCAATTTAAATTTTCCAGTTTTCATTTTCTCCTGCCATAACTTTTGAATTTTCCGTCAATACAGGTATACGAGGCCTTGTTTTTTGCAGTTGTACCTTTCAATGACAACATTTATTTTACCATACAGGAAAATGGGAAAAAATTCCAAGCGTGGTGATATTACAAAGAACAGTGCTATCACACTTTTGTTTTTCGGGATTTTTATTCACCATGTTCATTATATGGTAAAAACAACATGTCAGTATGATGCCTTGGGTTAGTACAAATTTATAGATTCCAATACTTTTGTCCACCCCCTTTTTTATGTTTGGTGTGGAATTAGATCCAATTTGGCTTTAGGACAATTCTTTTTGTGTTTTTTCATTGAAGACAAATTAAATGAAGATAATAATACCAAAGAATTTGTGATTGCATCATTTTCAGAAAGAAACTGAGTATTATCTGACAGAATTGCAAGGGTGTCAATAATTTTGGCCACAACTTTATGAATTAACACATGTGGAATTCTATACTTAACAAAGTGTGAAACAACAGAAAATATGTCTTATATTCTAGGTTCTTCAAAGTAGCCACCTTTTGCTTTGATTACTGCTTTGCACACACTTGGCATTCTCTTGATGAGCTTCAAGAGATAGTCACTGGAAATGGTCTTCCAACAGTCTTGAAGGAGTTCCTAGAAATGCATAGCACTTATTGGCCCTTTTGCCTTCACTCTGTGGTCCAGCTCACCCCAAACCATCTTGATTGGGTTCAGGTCTGGTGACTATGGAGGCCAGGTCATCTGGCATAGCACCCCATCACTCTCCTTCTTGGTCAAATACTCCTTACACAGCCTGGAGTTGTGTTTGGGGTCATTTTCCTGTTGAAAAATAAATGATGGTCCAACTAAACGCAAAATAGAATAGCATGCAATATGCTGTGGTAGCCAGGCTGTATGCCTTCAATTTTGAATAAATCCCCAATAGTGTCACCAGCAAAGCACCCCCACACCATCACTCCTCCTTCTCCATGCCTCACAGTGGGAACCAGGCATGTAGAGTCCATCCGTTCACCTTTTCTGCGTCGCACAAAGTCACGGTGGTTGGAACCAAAGATCTCAAATTTGGACTCATCAGACCAAAGCACAGATTTCCACTGGTCTAATGTCCATTCCTTGTATTCTTTAGCCCAAACAAGTCTCTTCTGCTTGTTGCCTGTCCTTAGCAGTGGTTTCCTAGCAGCTATTTTACCATGAAGGCCTGCTGCACAAATTCTCCTTTTAACAGTTGTTGTAGAGATGTGTCTGCTGCTAGAACTCTGTGTGGCATTGACCTGGTCTCTAATCAGAGCTGCAGTTAACCTGCGATTTCTGAGGCTGGTGACTCAAATGATCTTATCCTCCACAGCAGAGGTGACTCTTGGTCTTCATTTCTTGGGGCGGTCCTCATGTGAGCCAGTTTCTTTGTAGCGCTGGATTGTTTTTGCAACTGCACTTTGGGACACTTTCAAAGTTTTCCCAATTTTTCGGATTGACTGACCTTCATTTCTTAAAGTAATGATGGCCACTCGTTTTTCTTTACTTAGAATTTGTATTATGGCAAGAAAAAAGCAGCTAACAGTCTATTCAGTAGGACTATTAGCTGTATATCCACCAAAGTTATGCACAACACAACTAATGGTTCCAACCCTATTTAAAAGGAAAGATATCCCACTTATTAAACCTGACAGGGTACGCCTGTGAAGTGAAAACCATTTCCGGTGACTACCTCTTGAAGCTCATCAAGACAATGCCAAGAGTGTGCAAAGCAGTAATCAAAGCAAAAGGTGGCGACTTTGAAGAAACTAGAATATAAGACATATTTTCAGTTGTTTCACACTCTTTTGTTAAGTATATAATTCCGCATGTGTTAATTCATAGTTTTGATGCCTTCAGTGTGAATCTACTATTTTCATAGTCATGAAAATACAGAAAACTATTTGAATGAGAAGGTCTGTCCAAACTTTTGGTCTGTACTGTATATCAGATGGCCTCATATGCTGTTGACCCTCTGCAATGATAAAGGTTTGCTCTCCATTAATAATAACAATAATAATAATAATAATAATAATAATAAAATATAAAAACTATATTCACAAAAAATTCTTTCAAAAATATTAAACTTCCTAAACTGATGTTTTAAGGACATTGTAAGCTTCCTGGACTTCCGAGCTGCTGCCACATCTGACAGTGTTTCCAAAATTCAGACCCTGCAGGTATCAAAACACCTGAAACTTCAGGAAGTTTAAAAAAATTCTAAACAATTCCCAAAAATTCTACAGCTTAACATAAGCCAGTAGACTCGATGGCTAGGCCCACTCCTTCCGTTAGGTGTAGTCCCCAGCCAATGGGTCTTACGGCAAGAGTTTTGGACCCAAAAATACAGGGCCACTTTGAATTTCAAACTTTTTCCCAAACAGTCAGATTTGGTAACTTTTTGGGGAAAGTGTTCGAATTTCCGATCACCGAAGCGAATCAGCCATGTTCGTGCCGAATTTGAAATTGACCAACATGTTAGCAAAGTTCGCTCATCTCTAGTGTTCACCCTAGGCGAACGCATATTTAACATTTCAGTGATCATTTGATATGGATGGAGTGAGGCTTTATTCCCGAACATCAGAATTTTATGCAAAGTGAGAGCCATTAAAAAAATGTAGCAGTTCTCACTTTCGTGCTGGCTCCCGTCATTCATAGCAGGGAGCCAGCTCCTTTTGTTGGATTGTTCATGACTGAGACATCACCAGCTCACTGACCCGCTAAGGCTATGCTGGGGCCGTGGGCCTGAATCCCACCTCGGCCACATCCACATACCATTGTAGGCCACTGACACCTTTCTCCATTGCTGTTCAAGCAGTGATTGTAAGGACTGTATGAGCAGTGAGTGTAAATGTTCTTTACTGTATGAGCAATCAGTGTAAGGATTCTTCACTATACGAGCAGTGATGGGTGAACACAAACTGTAAAATTCGGGGTCTGTACCTAGTGGTCGTGCACAGATCCTGAACATGAGTTTCCCTGGGAAACCCTTGTTACCGTTCGGGTCCAGGGACTGGAAAACAAAGCACATGATTAATAAACGTAATCAATATATTTACCCAGTCCCGTGTCATCTAGTTCCACAGTGCCACATCTTCTGGGCCACTCATTATCTTTGGGGCGATATTGACTTCACTGGCTTCAACAGCTAATCACAGACGTCCTGGGTGTCTGTGATTGGCTGTTCAAGTAATCTGGAATCAGCCTTTACATTCTAGTATGGTAGCATGTATTGGCTGGTTTCAGTACTCGGCTGTACTGTCATTCTGTGAACTGCTCTCTTTGCTAGTGTTCGGTGTTTGTCTGGTAGCAAAGATGTAGCAGATTCGAAGTAAGAAAACCTGGATTACATTGGAGGGAGGTTTTTTGTTTTTTAAATAAAGATGAAGTCTTGAATGTGTTATGTGTCTTATATCCAATAAAAAAACTATTTCTCTGTGTTGTGTCTTTTTAACCATTTATTTGAGATTCTTAATGTCCGGGTCTAACTTGGCTTGGCATTAAGAATCTCAGGGCTTAATACCAGCTTGCAATACAAAGCTGGTGTTAACCCCCTATTAACCAGCGTACCTCCTCCCACTAGAACGGCTGGAAGAGACAGGTAAAGCAGGTGAACATGGAGCTAAGATGAATCTGACATTTTCAGAGGCAGCTGTGGGCTGTGGTTTTCAAAACGGGGGGCCCAGAATGCTTAGGCCTTACCATGCTGAGAATTCTAGGGCTTCTGTATTTTGATTGCCAGTCAAAGTAAGGCCAGGAAGCTTGGGGTAGCAGCCCATAGCTGTTCGCCTTATCTGCGCTGAGAATCAAAAATATCGAGGAGCGCTACGTCATTTTTTTTTAATTATTTAGTTAATTTTACACTACTGTATATGTAATGGGCCCAACGGCCAATAACAGACGTTGTGACAGAGAATGGATGTCTGTGATTGGCTGTTGGAGTAACCTGGAACCTGCCACCCCCATACTGAATGTAACCCCAGACCATGATCTTTTCTCCACCAAATTTAACTGTTTTCAGGGTGTATTTTGGATCCATACGGGCTCCAGTAGGTCTCCTGCAGTATTTGCGGTGGCTGTGGTGTAATTCTACTGAAGATTCATCAGAGAAATCCACCTTCTGCCACTTTTCCAGCGTCCATCTTTTTAGCAGGTTGTAGGACTTTGCAAATGCCACAGTTTTGCATTTGCCTTTTGTTTTAGTGCTGGCTTCTGGGCACTGATTCGACCATGGAGGCCATTTCGAGGCAGAATCCTACAAACTGTTCTAGTTGACACAGGGACTTGAGGTGACCAGGCCTGTTGGAGCTCTGCTGCAGTGGAACAGGGGCTTGCTTTGGATTTTCTAACCAACAAACGTTCCACCTGCGCAGTTGTCTTGTGGGGTCTGCCGGACTTGGGCTTGCCAAACACATCTCCAGTTTCTTCAAATCTTTTTTTTATTCTTTGTACTTGATGCTGAGACACACTAAAGGTGCCAGCCACCTCTGCAGTGGATCTGGTCTTCAGCCTCTTGATAATCAAGGCTTGGGTCGCAGGGTGGATTTTTTGCATGTTATCAGAGCTCAAGTTGTAGTTCAAGTGAAGGTCTGGGGTTCTGGTTTTCTTTTTATACACACCCACAAATTAACTGATCATTTACTGAGCACAGATGAGGATGTAAACTAATTGGGTGCATTATATGACCAGGCGACAAAACGTTTGTCTTGCCAAAATCTGTGTTCATTAAATGATCAATATTTCAGCATTGATGCCAATTTATTTTCAGAGGGTTTCAGCTTTCAAAAGAGTAATTTATACAACAATGGATGAATTTATCATCAGGTTATAAGCTTTTATTTACATAACATGGATAAGCAACGTCATTTCTGTCAGGGAGTGTATATGAGACTGAGGTCGTGTTGCTGGACAGAACCCTGAAGTAAGACCCCGGAGCTGTGGGAGAAAGTGAAGTAATGTGTGTTTGACGGCCTTTAACTCTCTTAGATTTGAGGAGTCGTCAATATCTGTAAAGAACCACCAACCCTGGGCTAGGCTGTCTACCATTGGGCTCCCCATCTGTCAGGACTAGCATCAGTCACTACTATTCTGGAAGTTTTAATAACCCATGGGACTCCTTGGGAAAGATTAGTTAGATCTAAGCACCAGGACAGAGAACGGATAACCTCTGAGGCGTGAGTCTGCTATTAGGATGGCTTTGTAATAGGTCTCCTGCCCAAAGGATCGCCTGTTGCAACCCCCTAGTATGGAATTGGGCTCTGTAAACCTCAGAGATACAGGATGTCATGGACGCAAATAGGAACATGGCCTCTTGCAAGGACATCTGAGGATTTTCTATAGCTCCTCTAAATTTTGCTGTTATAAGCAATTTTTTCTCATCTGGAAGGAGACATGTCTGATTTACGGAATCTAGATGTAGCCCTAGAAATGACTCAAGAGTCAGTGGCAGCAATCTGGATTTTTCGAGGTTGATGATCCATCCTAAATTCTGCAAGGATGAAATTGTGTTAGCAAGGCGTTCTCTGAATTATGCTGCAGAGCTCCCTACCACCAGAAAGTTATCCAGGTACGGCACAATGAGTGTATCCTGCTGATGTACACTACCGTTCAAAAGTTTGGGGTCACCCAGACAATTTTGTGTTTTCTTTGAAAACTCAAACTTGTATTTATCAAATGAGTTACAAAATGAATAGAAAATATAGTCCAGACATTGACAAAGTTAGAAATAATGATTTTTATTTGAAATAATTTTCTCCTTCAAACTTTGCTTTCGTCAAAGAATGCTCCCTTTACAGCAATTACAGCATTCCAGACCTTTGGTGGGTTTTATTTAATGAAGCTGCCAAATGATGTGCTGTGAGGCGTCGATTTCTCAAACTAGAGACTCTAATGTACTTGTCTGGTTGCTCAGTTGTGCAGCGGGGCCTCCCATTTTTCTTTCTACTCTGGTTAGAGCCTGTTTGTGCTTTCTTCTGAAGGGAGTAGTACACACTGTTGTAGGAAATCTTCAGTATCTTGGCAATTTCTCGCATGTAATAGCCTTCAAGAACAAGAATAGACTGTCGAGATTTACATGAAAGTTCTATTTTTTCTGGCTATTTTGAGAGTTTCATATAACAAACAAATGTAATTCTACAGATTCTCAACTACTGTAGCTCAAAGGAAGGTCAATTTTGTAGCTTCTCTATTCAGCCAAACCATTTTCAGCTGTGCTAACATACTTGTGCAAGGGTTTTCTAGGGTTTTCTAAACATTCATTAGCCTTCTTACACTGTTAGCAAACACAATGTACCATTAAAACACTGGAGTCGTGCTGGTTGGAAATGGGCCTCTTTACACCTATGTACTGTAGATATTGCATTAAAAACAAGACGTTTGCAGCTAGAATAGTCATTTACTACATTAACAATCTATACATTCATTTAATGTTAGCTTCATTGAAAAAAAATGTGCTTTTCTTTCAAAAATAAGGACATTTCTAAATGACCCCAAACTTTTGAACGGTAAGCAATCACCTCTGATATTAGTTTGTTGAAGACAAGGGGAACCATGGAGAGGCCAAATGGCATCGCTCGGAATTGAAAATGATGGCGACGACCATCTATGTTGACCGCCACTCTTAGGTATCATTGATGATCGACATGCATGGCCAAATGGTAATAGGAGTCTTTCAGGTCTCGAACAGCCATGAAGCATCTAGGAAACAATAACTTAATTACAGAGCTTATAGATTCCTTTTTGAAAGTATGAAAACGTAGAAAGGAGTTCAACTTCTTCAAATTACTAATGGCTCGATAAGAACCATCTGGTTTAATGGTTTAGAGACCAGGAACAAAGGGGAATAGAAACCCCTTCTCTCCTGGCATGATGGTACTTCAATCAGGACATGCTTGGATAACAAACTCCGGACCTCCATTTCGAGGGCCTGCTGTTGTATAGGAGATGGCGAAGCCGTCACTACAAACAAATCCTGAGGAATATGATGAAATTCTAGTTTTAATCCTGTTTTAACTACATTCAGTATCTAGGGATTAGCTGTAAATTTTTCCCATATGAGCTAAAAAACTTCAACCTGCCACCCACCGGAGGGTCAGGTCTAATGGAATTTGTTTCTGCTTTTAGAGGAGGACCCGCTGAAAAGGGCACCTTTTTGCTTGGTCTCCTTGTGCTCCCACCTGTCATGGTCTTAATATGATTCCTTTTGACCAAATGGGCATTTTCGGAATGCTCTCCTGTATGAGGAAACAGATGGATTAGGGAACCCTATCTTTCATTCCGCTGCTTTGGTGAAAATTTCATCCACTGCCTTTCCAAACAGGTACTTACGTCCAGCGCACACAATTTAGATTTACATTGTGTGTCTCCTTACAGTCCTTTAGCCAAGGGGTTCGGCAAGCAGAATTAGTGAGGCCTGCTAATCTGGCCACCAGTTGCAGGGAATCTGCTGAAGCATCCGCCAGAGAGGCCGACCTGCCTCATATCAATGGAATCGAAGACAATAACTTCTCTCTTGAAACTCCTTTTTTGATCTGGTCTCCCAGCTGGTTGACCCATACCCAGATAGACCTGGCTGTATATGTAGCAGATATGGCGGGCTTAAAGGCACCTGTGCAAGACTCCCATGAATGCTTCAGTAGCATTTCTGCGTTTCTATCTAGGGTATCAGCTAGTAGCCCAGAGTCTTCAACAGGCAAGGTATAGCGCTTAGATGCTGAAGTCACAGCAGCATCAGCCTTAGGAATCTTGGACCAGGCACTTAAATCATCATCATCAAAAGGGTACTTCCTTTTTGAGGAAGAAGGCAGTGAACCCATTCACTGTCAGCCTAAATACTTACAGCCCGCCGTCCTACACCGGAGCACACCTCCCCGGACCCCCAAAAGCAATTTCACTTCCGGGTCAGGACGCTTAACGGCCAGTGCGCATGTGCAGTGCCCGAACCCAGAAGTCCAGCCCTATGGAGATGTCGGCCGCCGGCATCTGCTGCTTCCCACACTCCAGGAAGAGCGTGATCTGTTCCAGCCCCCCCGCACCGCATCCTCATGAGCCAGGGTGGCCATACTGAGCGCTGGCATTATGACAACCGCCCCAGACAAAGAGTCTGTCAGGCAGTGCTCTCCTGACAATGCTTCTGGTGCCCCAGACTCTGCCATTCTCACAGATACTGACACACAGTCTGCTATGGACCCAGGTAACCTTCTTGCTGCAGGTTCCCATAAGGTCTGGAAACCAACTGAGGAGGCAAGGGGGACGGCCCCTTTTTATCTGTAGGTTTCCTGTCCCTATGGGTGGATCCTCTCTCTCATGTGGGTGCTGTTGTGGCGAGAAGAAAAAATGATGTACATCTTCTTAAGCATAGAGCAACAACACAGGATTTCCATACAGGTTCTGGTTAGATGGAAGTTGAGATGGTACTCTGATATAGCAAATCTATAGCTGCTGTTTGGTCTTGCTGCAAAGGGCTCTGAAAAGACTGGCGGGGTACTCAATATTAGCAGCACTTGTAACCAGTGGTATTACATAGAGACAGCTTACATTTAATAGGACAGTATTCAACAGTCTCGTATGAATGCAGAAACTCTTGTAGTGGCCCCTTTTGAGTCATTACATAAAACTCTTTAACCCTTTTGTATGTTAATGACCAAGCCTCATTTTGCAATTTTGACCAGTGTCACTTTATGAGTTTATAACTCTGGAACGCTTCAACGGATCCCAGAATTCTGACAATGTTTTTTCGTGACATATTGGCCTTCATGTAAGTGGTAACCTTAGGACGATATTTTTTTGTGAAAAAAATTGAAAATTTGGTTACAATTTTGCAATTTTCTAACTTTGAATTTTTATTTGGTCAAACCAAAGAGTTATGTGACACCAAATAGTTAATGAATAACATTTTCCACATGTCTTCTTTACAACAGCACAATTCTGGAAACAATTTTTTTTTGTTAAGGAAGTTAGAAGGGTTCAAAGTTCATCAGCAATTTCTCATTTTTGGAACAAAATCTACAAAGCCACATTTTTAGGGCCTACATCACATTTGAAGTGACTTTGAGGGGCCTATGTTACAGAAAATACCAAAAAGTGACACCCTTCTAAAATTGCACCCCTCATGCTACTCAGAACAACATTCATGATGATTATTAATTCTTCAGGTGCTTCACAGTATTGAAAGCAATTTGGAAGGAAAAAATTAACATTTTACTTTATCCAACAAAAATGTTAGTTTAGCCTCAAATATTGTTGTTTCACAAGGGTAACAGCAGAAAATGGACACTAAAATTTGTTATACAATTTCTCCCAAGTATGCTGATATCCCATATGTGGTAAAAAAAAAATCAGTGTTTGGGCGCACGGCATGGCTCTAAAGGAAGGGAGTGTCATTTGATTGCTTTAAGTGGAAAATTAGCTGCAATAGTTAGAGGACACCATGTCATGTTTGAAGAGCCCCTGATGTGCCGAAACAGTGGAAAATCCTCACAAGTGACCTAATTTTGTAATGTAGACACCCAAGGAACCTATCCATATGGGTGGTGAGCACCTTGAGATGCTTCATAGGATTTTAAAAAGTTGAGCTGTGAAAATGAAGTGTCCTTATTTTTTCCACAAAAATGTAATTTCAACCTCAATTTTTTAATTTTAACAAGAGGGGATCAATTTTTATCCCTCAGAGACTGTAGAGTCTGCGAGACAGGGGTGAGAGGAGAAAGGAGGGCGCAGATCTAGGTGTAGCAGATTAGTAAATAGAGGTGATAGTAAATATCATTCTCACCTTTTTGGTGTCTTGTATACTCAGCGAATATCCCTTTAATAGGGAGTTGGAGTGTCTGCATTTGCTGGCCTGCTGCTCGGTACTGGAGAAATGAACTGCCTAGTATAGGGTTTGTCAGGAAGAGATAAAAGCAGGTGTTTCCGGGAATCAAAATATACGGAGTATCCTGTGCATCCTCTGGAAGCGCTCCACAACAAACTGTAAATTCCTGGTTTTATCTTAATTTTAACAAGAGTAAGAGAATAAAATTGATCCCAAAATTTGTTGGTCAATTTGTTCTAAGTACACGGATACCTCATATGTGGAGGAACACCACTGTTTGGACGCACAGCAGGGCTCTGAGGGTGGCGACATTTTGGAATGCAGAGTTTGGAACCTAGATCCACAGGGGATTTATTTGAATGTGTTTTGAGCACCTTGAATCCCTAGGTAGTTCAAAGATTTTTATAATATTGAGCTGTGATAATGAAAATATGGAGGCTAAAGGAACATATTTGTTGAATAAAAAAGCTTTTTTCATTTTCACAAAGGTAAAATGATAAAAGGGACTCCAAAATATGTTGGGTAATTTCTCCTGAGTATGTCGCTACTCCACATGTGATGGGAAAACAATTTGTGGGTGCACAGCTGGGCACGGAAGGGAAGGAGCGAAGTTTTAGAGTGGGGACCTGGTATGTGAATTTTAGGCTTTACGCCGACGCTGTGGTTTTCTTGTGTGTTTTTTTGCCAGGATTTTCACACGTTTTTGCTTTATATCTTTGACAACTCCGCAGTACAGCACCTTCCCTGCAAAGTGTATGGAAAATAATCAGTGTTGTGCCCATGCTGTGGATTTTCCTTGGTGGAAAAAGCACGCTTTTTCCTGTGTAAAAATCTTCAGTATGTCTAGTCTTTTAGAGTATTTTGCCAAGATTTTCACCCATAGAACTTAATGTCAGCTCCAAAATACTCAACAAATACGCAGCACTGTCATATCGCTGGTTCTCAGTCTGATCTCCTCCATGCAGGCGATGAGGCAAGGGAGAATCGGGCACAGGAGTGGAGAGACGGCAGGCAGCACAAAAGGGGAACTGGATGGCAGAGGAAGAGGAGCACAGTGGGGAGAGGAGAGTGACCCTAACTGCTGTGATCAATAAGACCGCAGCACTTAGGGGGTGACACAAAGTAATAAAAAAAGTTTATGGTCGTATAGTGTGGGCCCTTGGAGTCAATTCCAATGGTGGGCGCTAGACACCCCAGTCTGACCCTGTCTAGATCCCTGTATTCTATAGGGGAAGAAAATATCAGATAATTTTTTTTCATGTAAAATTAATAAATTATAATAAATATAACAAGCCTCTTTCACTTTCCTAACAATATTTTAAACAAATTTCACTTTTCTGACCCAGCCATTTTTTAAATTTTTTTGATCAGTATCACTTTGAGGTAATAACTCGATCACTTCAATTGGTCCCGATGAATCTGAGATTGTTCTTCATGCCTTATTGTACTTCATGTTAGTGGAAAATTAAAGGTAATTTTTTTTTTTTTTTAAATATCGGAAATTTGTTGATAATTTTGAAAATTTGACAACTTTCAACTTTATTGCCCTTAAAGCAGTTACATAATAACAAATCAAAGTTTATAATAAATTTCTCATTTTTGCAACATTTACAAATTTTTTCTTACAGACCACATCCCATTTAAAGTGACATCAAAATACACAAAACTGACACCATTCTAAAAACTGCACGTTTGAAGGTGTTCCCAACCACATTCAAAAATTTTATTAACCCTTCACGGGAGCTCAATTAATGTGGAAGGAAAACAAATTTCCATTTCCCCCAAAAAATGTTAATTTAGTCCCAAATTTAGTTTTTCTTGAGGGAAAATGAACCATACAACTTATTCTGAAATTTATCCTGAGTACACCGATACCTCATATGTGGTGGAAAACCCGGAGTTAGTCTTACCGGTAACAATGATTCCAGGAGTCCACATGACATCACCGTAGGAGAAGTAATCCCATATCCTCTGTAGAGACAAGAAGCACAAGAGGTTAAAAGCCCTCCCCAACCCCACCTCCTCAGTGATTTTCCAAGAATCACATTGGCTAGGTACAAAATAATTTTATTCTAGGTTTAGTCATAAACATGTTAAATTCACGTACAGTAGAAAAAATAGGGAGGGAAATAGGGGTGCAGTCATGTGGACTCCTGGAAACATCGTTACTGGTAAGGCTAACTCCGGTTTTCCAGTACGTCCTCATGAAAGCACCGTAGGCGTATACCCAAGAGGTCATTGCTTAGGGTGGAACAATTGCCTGAAGCACGTTCTGACCAAACACAGCTCTCTGTTTGAGAGAGAGTATCTAATTCGTAGTGTCTGCAAAATCTAGTATGGCCTGACTAGCAGGCTGTGATACATAACTGTAAAATGGTAGCACCTGCTCCAGTAGCCCATGATGTGGAAGCTGCTCTGGTAGAATGTGCTTTGATAATTTCAGGGGGAGACTGCCCTTCTGAAAAATGCACTACATGAATCATGAACCTGATCCATCTAGCCAAGGATGGTTTTGAAGCTTTCCTGCATCCATTATTGCCCCCAAACTGTATGGAAATATTATATTCTAAACTCCAGTTCCGAGTGGCTTCCACATAGGCAAGCAATGCACTGCGGACACGGAGACGGTGAAAGTCTTCTTTCTCCGGAGCATAGGTTTGTCACAGAATGACAGAAGAACCACTTCTTAGATTAAAGTCAGCGATGACACCACTTTCGGGGAGAAACTTGGATCTAGTATGAGAATGATACAATCCTCTAGTATCTAAATATATGGCCTGGATCTCACCTAACCATTTAGCCGTGGTGATAGCCACCAGGAAGACTGTCTTCAGAGTTAAGTTCTTTATGTCCAATTCCCTAACTGGTACAAAGGATGGATTGCAAAGGACTCTCAGGACAAAATTCAGATCCCAGAGAGGGGAATACATTCTCAGGGCAAGTCAAAGTCTCTGGACTGCCTTGGCAAGTCTGAGTATCCAAGGATGTGGGGACAATGATGTGTCAAAGAAAGCACTTAGTGCTGCTATCTGTACCTTCAAGGTACGTGGACTAAGACCTGTGTCAAATCCAGCTTGAAGAAATCAAGTATCACCGGAATGTCCAGGTGAGAGGTGTCTACTGTCTTGCAAAACTAACAGAAGCCCTTCCAGACCTTGTGATATACTGCCTGAGCGACAGGTTGTCTACTAGCCTGCATAGTCTGAATCACTTCATCAGGTAATCCATTGGTCTTCAGGATCTCTCCCTTTCAGAAGCCAGGCCGAAAGCAGGAGTTGTTGAAGATTCTGGATGAAACAGCGAACCTTGCGTCAGAAGATCTCCCCTCAATGGTAGAAAGTTTGGGTCCTCCAATGCCAGATGACGGAGAAAGGAGAACCAACTCCACCTTGGACAGAAAAGGAAAACTGTTATGACTGTTGCCCAGTTTTCCGGAAGTTCTTGCAGGACCCATGGAATGAGTTGAGTAGTTGGGAAGGCATATGTTAAGCTGTCTCCCCAATACTGTGAGACAGCGTCTACTGCCAGAGGATGATCTCCAGGGTCGAAAGAGAAGAAAGATGACGTCTTCGTTTTTGTCCTGGACACAAACAGATCTAGGCGAGGCTGACCCCATCTGTAAGTCAATTGCTGGAACACTTCCGCGTTCAGTTCCTACTGAATTCTGGAGCCTTCATCGATGCCTGCTGAGGTAGCCTGCTTCTCAAATTTCGGATCCCCGAAGGTGAACCGCTGAGATGGAGCTCGCTATCTTTCCCATGTCCAGGAATATCTAGTTGTCCAAAGACTTGAGCATTGTATGCCTTGGCTGCTCTGATGTCTGATGAGACTGCAATGATGTTGTCTGATAGTATCTTCACCTGTCTGTCCTTCAGGACAGCTCGGCTTCTCCTTAGGGCTTCCCAAATTAACTGTAATTCCCGGAAATTCGATGATCGGATCTAAAACTTTGTGGACCAAGTCCCCTGAAGATAACGCTCCCCCACTCGAGCTCCCCCTCCGGAGAGGCTTGCGTTTGTGGTTACTAGAAGACAAGGCTCCAAGGTCTATTCCACTCCCGTCTGTAGATTTTACTGGTTGACCCCCAATGTAGGGAGTCCTGGGCATCTGTGGACAGGAATATCTCCCTGTCCAGACAATTCTGGTGTTTGTTCGTCACTGCAAGAATGGATTACTGCAGAGCCCTGAAATGGACTTGACTCCATCTGACATGATTCCCAGGATATTGATCGCTTCTCAGATTGATGGGAGTTTTTTCTTTACCAAGAAACAAAGCCTGTGAGGGATTAAGATTAACTTGTCTTCTGGAGAGAGGACGTTCTTGTACATGCATGAAGTGCTTGGGGCAAAATGTTATTTTTCTATGTTCAGGATCCAGTACAACTAGGTTAGTGTCAATAAGATTAATTCCAGATGCCGTGTCATCAACTAAGGGGGATCTGTAACTATCAAGAATTCGTCCAGGCAGATGATCATTTTTATACCTCTACGCCATTGATAAGTCACCACATCGGCCCTAATCTTCTTAAAAAATTTTGAAAGTGAATGAGAGGCTGAAAGGAAGACACCGGAACCTGCAGTGGAGAACCTGACTTTCTGACACTAAGGTAAACCTCCTATATCAATAACCGGAGGAAGAATGGACAGATGATAACATACATCCATCAGGTCTAGGGTAAAACTGCCCCCTTGTACATCAAGCTATGTCAGATTTTTTATTCCATTCGGAAATGTTCGTATCTGACCCAACGATTCAGGGGTTTTAAATTCATTATCGTACGAAATTCCCCGGCCAGGTTCACTATAAAAAAACGGGAATGATAATGATGAAAATATGGTTCCAACAGGAATAATTGCCCCGAGGCAAAGCTTCACTACGTCTGCTCCTAGCCAACTGAAAGATGTGGGGACCCTTTATCCACCCAAATTTTTGAGGCAGGAATTGGGTCTCTATTCGATAATCCTAAGTAATAGTGGCAAAATCTAGGGATTCCGTTGTGACTTGTCCTTATCCTGTGGACAGGTATGAACAGCGCTGGAATCTCCTATCCTTGTCCCCTTGTTAAAATACCATTGCAGAGCTAGCTTATGAAAAGGACCTAGCTAGGTATAGAATTCTGGGGAAGTCATCCAAGACAACACTCCAATTCATCTAGCCAGACAGTTATGGATCTAGCTATATATGTAGTAGCGATATGCAACTTTATAGTTGCCGATGAGGCTTCTCAGGCCATTTTTGTCAAAGACCAACCGCCCTTTAAACCCGTACTGCTTTTGTTTATCACCATAAGTAGGATTGAGGTCTGTCAATAGAAGAACCATGGGGACCATTAAAAATCGATCCGTACACAACCCTAGCATATTTTGGAGGGGCATCAGAGAGTGATGAATCCTCCATGTATAGCACGGCCTAACCCAGTAGTTTAATACAGGAAGATATGGTATATCACAGCACAGTACAGCAAGGCATAGTACGGCACAGCACGGCATGGCCCAGTACAGCAAGGCACAGCACATTACGGCACAGCACTGCCCAATACAGCAAGATACTACATAGTACAGCATCACACCTCATGACACAGTACAGCAAAGTAAAGCATGGCATAGCACAGTACAGCATATCACAGCCTTGTACAGAATTGTACAGTACGGCACAGCCTAGTACAGCATGGTACAGTAAGGCATAGTACAGCATGATACAGAAAAAACATAACACGGTATAGCATAGCACATCCCAACAAGGCAAAGCACAGCATGGCACAGCATGGTACAGCACGGCCCCACATGTCCGAGCATGGTACAACACGGCATAGCATGGCTCAGTATGGCACAGCATCGCTCGGCAAGGCACAGCATGGTGTAGTATGGTACAGCCCAGCATGGCACAGTATTTTCTAGCATGTCATAGCATGATATGGCATGGCCTAGCATGGCACGACATAGCATGGCCTGACCTCGTATGGCACAGTATGGTACAGCATGGCCCAGCACAGCACAGTATGGCACAGCCCGCTACAGCACGGTACAGCATAGTATGGTATGGCACTGCATAGTACGGTACGGCACAGCACAGTAAGGTAAAGCATGGTACAGTACGGCATGTCACAGCATGGTATGGCACGGCATGACACAGCACAGTATGGTACAGCATGGCATTGCATGGTACAGTACGGAATGGCACAGTACGGCATAGCATGGCACAATACAACACAGCACAGAATGGTACAGCCTGGCATCATATGGTAACACACAGCTCAGCATGGAATGGCACAGCACAGCCTCGTACAGGATGATACAGCCTGCCTGGCACATACCAACACAGACCTATGCAGTGTGGCAAAGCCAGCTCTTACCCCCAGGCAGGTCAAGTCCCCCTGCCATATCCTCCTGTTCCTCTAGCGCCTACCGCTGGCCCGCGCTTGAATTTCCAGCTTGAAACCGCGGACCGGAAGTGCATCATCCCAACCTTCCAGTTTGGTGCTGAGCGGTCCCTGCAGCCATGAGAAGCCGGGGGCCGCTGGAACAGGACGTTCAGAGCCTCCGGCAATAGAGGAAGCAGCACCCGCAGGCTCCTGCCCCCGCAAGGCTGAGGGACTCCCGGCAGGGAGTGTCGGCCCCGGGACTCGCTTGACGGCGGAAAAGAGAGAGCCGCAGCCCCTGATCCCACCGGGTCCACCTGTGAGTATATTCAGCACTCATAGCCCTAATTCAGCCAGTGCTCCCCGCACCAGCACTCTCTTGTACTCCCCTTGTCCTGTGTAGGGACAGGAAAAACACTGAGGTTGGGTTGGGCTTTTAACCTCTTGTGCTTCCTGTCCCTACAGAGGATATGGAATTACTCCTCCTATGGTACTATCATGGGGACGTACTGGAAACCACTGTTTTGTTGCACGGAAGGGCTCAGAAAGGGAGGGGCACAACTTGACTTCTCAAATGCAAAATCGTCTGGAATTTTTTACTGACACCATGTTGCATTTGGAGAGCCCTTGATGTGCCTAAAAAGTGGAAACCCTCCACAAGTGACGCAAGTGCATTATGATCTTCAATCACTACAGCAGGCAGAGTGTGGGTGTCAATCAGGGTTCAGAGGGGAGGGCAAGAAGGTGAATATTCATTAGCTTAATTACCCATCACGTTTCTCACTGCGATCTACAGCGGCTCTACTGACCGGAGAGTGACAGCATGCATTTTTATACAGCTATACAGCTGTCACTCCTAGCTCAGGAGAGCCACCGAAGTTAATACAGCAGGCACTGGGAGCCAAATATAAGACATTCTGTATACAGTCATATGAAAACATTTGGGCACCTCTCTTAATCTTACTCATTTTTTTTTTTAAATTGGGTTTTTGCAACAGCTATTTCAGTGTGATATATGTAATAACTGATGGACACAGTAATATTTCAAGATTGAAATGAGGTTTGTTGCACTTGCCAAAAATGTGAAATATGCATTATTTCAAAATTTGACAGGTGCAAAAGTATGGGCACCCTTCTGATTTTCATGATTTGAATACTCCTAACTACTTTTTACTGACTTACTGAAGCACTAAATTGGGTGGGTAACCTCATTGAGCTTTGGAATTCATAGCCCGGTGTATCCAATCATGAAAAGGAGATTTTTGTGTACTCACCGTAAAATCCTTTTCTCTAAGCCTCTAATTGGGGGACACAGACCGTGGGTGTTATCATGCTGTCCACTAGGAGGTGACACTAGGCAGAATCTGCAAAAGAGTTAAGTGGCTCCTCCTCTGCAGTATTACACCCCTGAGCAGGAAGTGCTTCTCCAGTTTTGTGCTAAAGCAGTAGGAGAGTTAACAGATAATAACAGTGACACAGGAAGTCTACGCAGGCAACCTGTGTAAACAAATATAGTTAACAAGGTAATAACAGCGTAACAAGGCCTGAACCAAACAGGCACGTGTGTAAACAGTTAAGAATTGGCAGAGTAATACTAGTACCACAAGGCCTGAACTAAGCAGGCGTATGTGGAAAACAGTGAAGAGTTAACGAAGCAATAATCGTATAACAAGGCCTGTAACTAAACAGGCTCACAGTACTACAAGGCCTGGAAATAAACAGGCACAAGTTTAGACAGCCAACAGTTAACAGAGCTATAATAAGCAAATATGTGTAAACATGTTAACCATGTAACAGCTGAGAAGCTATGTGAGAACTGTAGAAAAGGCCCTCAAGGGCAATAGGGTGGGTGCTGTGTCCCCCAATTAGAGGCTAAGAGAAAAGGATTTTACGGTGAGTACACAAAAATCTCCTTTTCTCCTTCGCCTCATTGGGGGACACAGACTGTGGGACATCCCAAAGCAGTCCCTGGGTGGGAAAGAACAATGGAGCTATTGACACCGAGCATGGTCAGTGAAGAACTATGCACCGACAGGTGGGCTGCAGCCGCCTGGAGGGCACGTCAAGCCCTATAGTGGCTTGAGTATGTGTGTAGACTGACTCCTTTTGGCTGTCTACACACTTGTTGCACTGACACCTGGGCCGTGACACTGCCGGAAGGGATGAGTTTTCGACGGTATAAGCGTCTTGGATGGTTAGACGAATCCACCTGGTTAGAGGAGCCTTAGAGGCTGACATGTCATTATTTCTGCCCTCTGGAAGAAGGGAGAAAGAGAATCCGACCTGTTAGAGAGGCACTGGTCGTGGGTACTTAGATGCGTAGGGACCTGACAAGGTCCTGCATATGTAGGTCCTTTACGACCAGACAGACTGGAGTCGAGCGCAGCGATGACAGAGAGACGTCTTCAGTGAGGTGGAAGGAGTATACCGCCTAATAAGAAGGATGGAACCAGCCGTAGGACAGTCTTGTTCAGGTAGAAGACTAGAAAAGATGGTTTACATGAGAGCGCTGAAAATACCGATACCTCTGCAGAGAAAACATAATTTGGCACCAAAACACATTACTGTTTGGATGAGAATGCTAAGGGTAGTATCCTATAGAAGCTCAAAGGGTGGATCTTGTAGAGCCGTGAGGACGAAGATCAGGTCCCGCAGGAGTAGTCTTGTTGTATGGAGACCTTAAGTGGGAGACCCTTTAAAAGAAGGATCTTCCTAGAGACTTGGTGGCAACACGTTTTTGGAAGAAGGTGAAACAGGGTGATAACCTGCTGTGTGAGAGACCCCAAAGACAGACCTGAGTCTAGGTCTGAGTAGAAGAAACGGAAGTTCTTTGCATGAAATAGGGCCAGGGGGAATGACCCCTAGAGGTGCTCGGAGATAAAGAAAAACAAAACGATTACACTCGTGGTATATTGTCGATAAGGCTGGTTTATTTGCTGTGACTATGGACGCTACAACATCCAGGGAAAAAAAACCCATGGGTTAAATTCCAGGTCTCAAGGGCTATGCCACTATTTTCAGAGTTGAGAAATTCCGAGCGAGAACTGGCCCTGAGAGAGCAGGTTTGAACTTCTTTTTAGTTGTCCTGGTACTGCTGGTACGAAATTTCCGTCCAAGCGCATCTGGGCCAGTCTGAAAATACAGGGAGATCTGGCGACATACTTGTTTGCCCTTCCTCACTATCCTGTTAGTGGGAAAGAATATAGGGGAGACGGAGACAGGTCCAGTCTAGGACTAGTGCGTCACATTGACTGTAGGTTCTAGGACCTGGCCAGAAAGGATGGAACCTTAGCATGGAGACGTGAGGCCGTCAGGTCCACATCTGTAGTTTCCTGGCACTGACAGTCTTGACAGAGGACATCTGGATGAAGGGACCGCTTGGCGGGTTAGCCTGGTATGAGAACAGCTGACAGTACAGTGTTCAAGGATTCCACCCGGTGAAGGATGTGGTGAACATCTGTCATCACTTGGAGACTGTGGTTCCACCCTGGTGGTTGACATATGCCATGGCTGTGGCATTGTCTGACTATATCCTAGCAAGACCGACTGCCAGAAGGTGACTGATTTCAGTACTAGAAATACTGCCCGAATCTTTGTAGATTGAGGGGCATCCTCGTGTGGGCGGACTATTAGCATGTGCATTGTGATGGGAGTACATTTGCACCACATCCTGTTCCTGGGCCATGTCTAAGTATGTATAGTTGAAAAAAGGCCATAGGTGCAGCTGAGGCTATGGAACTGCTCCCATGCTGCCACTATCCTGTCTAGAACTCTTATAGCCGCTGTGAATCATTGAGGAGACCGCTGAAGCGGATTCCCAGATGAAGAATCCATGCCTTGTCTGGGAAAACCCAATATGGCTGATACTCCATATGTGATCAGGAATACGTAGCGGAGCTGGGACTCCTTGAGTTTGTGTGCTGTGCTGCAACATGTGCTCTGGCATTGTGGTAGACTCATGGAGGGTGATCCGCCAACTGAGTCTTCTTAACGTGTCCAGTGGAAGCGGCAGCGTTTGCAGACTTCGAAAATCATGCATTGATGAATAAGTCGTCCTGATATGGGAGACTCCTGGAATGCAGTATAGACAATTCCAACTTCAGGCTGTATTTATGAGCTTTAGGTCACACAGTATTCACTTTTAACTCCTGAGACGAGAAGGGACTGACTGCGTGGAAGAAGGTTCGGGCCGGAGCCACACAGGGGGCCGGAGGGCCCATCCATTGGGTTAATGCATTCGCGAGTCTGCGAGGTCCTGCTTTGAAGCGGACTGAGCAGAGGCATTGTGCGTGTTATCTCAACCCGAGTACCTAATATAGGTACAGCGAGGAGATTGGCCGCTGGACTTTTGTGCCACATTCTGCAACTTAGGAGTTTCGTTTTAGTAGTCTGGGGATGGAGGCCGATTAGACCTTGTGCGGTCGCAACTTCAACCCGAGTCCCCAACAGTGGGGAGGAGAGTAAGGAGTATGCTATGGGTCGAAGGTTCCTGAGACTCACGTTCAGTTCCACGTGCCGCTGCCGATCACGGTGTTTCAGTCTGTGACTTGTGAGACTTGGTTGTCGTCACCACCAACCGGAGCTCCAGATGTGGGGTCTACTGAGGATTGGCAAACAGACTTGGGTCGCCTATGGTTGTCAGGTAATTGCAGGTTACATCATTGTTGA
The DNA here is from genome assembly GCA_033576535.1 of Allobates femoralis. Taxonomy (NCBI): domain Eukaryota; kingdom Metazoa; phylum Chordata; class Amphibia; order Anura; family Aromobatidae; genus Allobates; species Allobates femoralis. Next base: position 267,405,892 of record JARQOC010000003.1, read on the forward strand.
CTGGGCTCTCCACCGTGGGGGCCCGAAGAAGGAACCTGTCAGTTTAACGCATAGTAAGTCCACCACAACCTAGATGTGCCAACTGTGTGGAGGCCCTGGAAGGGGTATGTTGGACGACCTCTTCGAGACGTCTGATAACAACTGAACTTCGCTAACGTTAGGGGGCGGAAGGGAAGACATGTCCGTGTTTCCTTTATTAACTCCCTCCAGGATAAACCATAAAGTTGGCAGGTGCACCAACAGGCACCTGCATCTGGCAGGGTGGGGAGAAACCTAACCCGTCCGGTAGACACTTTGCCCGTACCTCTCCGGGGATCCGGGATGTGAACGACATCGGGAATCAGGGACATTTATTTATTTTTATATTTTAATTTATTACTGGCAGGGAACAAAAAACAGTTGCTAAGACCATATGGGCGTGTTGCACCTGCCCTGCGTAGTATGACGGTGTTCCTTGCACAGTGTGCAGAGGGGGAGGGCGAATTGCCGCAGGGTACATCCCTGTGCTTTTGGAGACTGCAGCACAGCGAGGCTGTACTGTTCATCCTCCGGGAGTCCCTGTGTACCCTGCACAGCGGATGCTGTAACACCGAAGTGACTATAGTGGCTGTGGATCCTTGAGGAATAAACCCTAAATCCTTAACACTTCCTCCTAGGAGGATAGGGGCAAAAGGATAACGCAGCAGGGCAAGAAAGGAATCCATTGGATCTGCTACCCCCGTGTGCGCTCTGGTAGGCTTTCGCCTGTGAATGTGTCCCCACATGCGAAGGATCTGCAGTGGCAAGTGGACTGCAGGCTGCTAGCACCCTAGTGTGTGCTACAGCAGACCTTCTACCTGGCATTGTGCTTCCTGAAGTGCAAGCCCTGTGGGGTTAAGCAGGTGTCTGCAGGCTACTCCACATAAGTGTGTGCCTTAGCAGACCCTCCGCCTGTTACAGTGCCCCCATATGCACACGCGCTGCGGTGACAAGGTGACTGCGGGCTGCTGGCACTCTAGTGTGTGCTGCAGCAGACCATTCACCGGACACTGTGTCCACTGAAGTGCCAGCCTTGCGGACAAGTAGGTATCTGCAGGCTCTGCACATTAGTGTGTGCCAGGCACACACCACTGCTCCTGGCAGTGTGCCTCCACATGAGAAAACTCCACTTCCCTTTTAAGCTGGTCAACCCCTGGGCAGCAGCCTGTGCCTCCACATATGGAAACGCTGTCTGCCGCTGCTATACAGCGGCGACAGCGCTGAGAACTGTAATGGCGGCGGGCGGGGAGAAGGGGGGTGGAGCCGCAAAAGAGCGCGCCAACAATGTTGAAAAGGTAACCTCTTACTAGCCCCGTCCCGCCTCCTGTGCTGACGCCGAGAGGTCTGACCTCAGGCGAAGGCGGGCGGGGAGGGGGGAAAAGCCCTATGATGTGCGGCTAGGCCGAAGCCGGGGCCTCGCGTGAATCGTGGGCCCGGGAGCAGCAGAGGCCCGGCGCGGAGGTCCGCGGCCGGGAACGGCGGAGACCCCGCCAGGCACAGGGATTGCTCCACCGGAGGCTGCGCCCACGACAGCTAGGTGAGGGCTCCTTTGTAAGGGCAAGGTATTGTGCGGCCTGGTGCCGGATTCTCATCCCCAGCTTCTGCAACAGTGTTGGACATGTAGGCTGTGCCTGCAGTCCACCTGTGCCTGCTGCCCAACCTGTGCCGGCCCCATCAGGAGTATGCAGCAGAGTTGGTGTGCCGCAGCATTTAATGTGCTGTGGCATTTTGGGGGAAGCATCAGTTCAGCTGGCTCTTCCTGTGCTGCAGCATTGAGATGTGCTGCAGCATGTCTGTCTTGGGAATCATGCCACAGCTTATTTTGAGGGGACCCCTCGCGGCGTGCTGCAGCGAATTGCAGAGCAGCTGTGTGCCACTGCGCGCCATACCTTGCGGCGTCTCGACCTAAGAGCCCCGAAAGGGGAATTAGGGAGGGATGCTGCGTCCACCTTCAGAGGACACTTGTCTGCTGCAACTCGGCACCCCAACCGTGGGGAGCTGAGGAGTGGGGTCGTCTTTGCCGGCTTTTCCATCTGTCTTGCTGCTTGCGGTGGGGACATGGAGCATTACTGCAACCCAGAGCCCCATCTGTGGGGACTGGGGAGGAATGCGGGCCTCAGAACCGGCAAGTCTGGAAATCACTTCAACCCTGCACCTCCAACAGTGGAGGGCCGAGGAAGGAATAGCCCTTAGCAGACAAAATAGCTCGACCCAAAGTCCCAACTGTGGGGTCTGGGGAGGTATCTGTGGTCGACATGTCCCTTCAAAAATAAAAATGCAGCTTCAAAAAGTAAAAATAATGGTAAAGAGTAAGAACGTGTCCCTCCTTCAGACACTAAGCAAAAACTGGAGAAGCACTGCAGAGGAGGAGCCAATTAACTCTTTTGCAGATTCTGCCTAGTGTCGCCTCCTAGTGGACAGCAGCATAACACCCACGGTCTGTGTCCCCAATGAGGCGAAGGAGAAAAAAATCTATTTCAGGTGTCCACTTGCAAGTTGTTCTCCTAGTTGCATCTTCTCTGAGCAGTGTCATCATGGGCTCCTCCAAACAGCTCTCAAATGATCTTAAAAAAGAGATTGTTCAACATAGTTATCCAGGGGAAGGATACAAAAAGCTGTCTCAGAGATTTAACCTGTCAGTTTCCACTGTGAGGAACATAGTAAGGAAATGGAAGACCACATGGACAGTTCTTGTAAAGGACAGAAGTGGCAGGCCAACAAAAATATCAGAAAGGCAGAGAAGAATGGTGAGAACACTCAAAAACAATCAACAGACCACCTCCAAAGACCTGCAGCGTCATCTTGCTGCAGATGGTGTCACTGTGCATCGGTCAACAATACAGCGCAAACTGCACAAGGAGAAGCTGTATGGGAGAGTGATGCGAAAGAAGCTGTTTCTGCATGCATGCCACAAACAGAGTCGCCTGAGGTATGCAAAAGCACATTTGGACAAGCCAGTTTCATTTTGGAAGAAGGTCCTGTGGACTGATGAAACAAAGATTGAGTTGTTTGGTCATACAACAAGGCGTTATGCATGGCGCCACAAACACACAGCATTCCAAGAAAAAGATTTGCTACCCAGTGTCAAATTTGGGGGAGGGTCCATCATGCTTTGGGGCTGTGTGGCCCATGACGGTACCAAGAATCTTGTTAAAGTTGAGGGTCTCATGGATTCCACTCAGTATCAGAAGATTCTTCTAAAATATAATGTTCAAGAATCAGTGTCAAAGTTGAAGTTACGCCGGAGATGGATCTTTCTGCAAGGCAATGATCCAAAACACTGCTCCAAATCTACTCAGGCATTCATGCAGAGGAACAATTACAATGTTCTGGAATGGCCATCCCAGTCCCCAGACCTGAACATCATTGAACAACTGTGGGATGTTTTGAAGCGGGCTGTCCATGCTCGGCAACCATCAAACTTAACTGAACTGGAATTGTTTTTTAAAGAGGAATGGTCAAAAATACCTTCATCCAGGATCCAGTTACTCATTAACAGCTACAGGAAGCGACTAGAGGCTGTTATTTTTGCAAAAGGTGGATCTACTAAATATTAATGTCACTTTTCTATTGAGGTGCCCATACTTTTGCACCTTTCAATTTTTTAAATAATGCATATTTCACATTTTTGATTAGTACAATAAACCTCGATTTCAATCCTGAAATACTACTCCATCAGTTATTACATATATCACACTGAAATAGCTGTTGCAAAAGAACTACCGTATATACTAGTGTATAAGCCGAGTTTTTCAGCCCAAAAATTGGGCTGAAAAGTCCCCCCTCGGCTTATACACGGGTCATACGGTATGCTGTGGGGGGGGGGGCTGTGACCGGGGGCTGGAGGAGGCAGGAGGGGGCCGCGGTGACCGCAGGCGGTCACGTGGGGCCGCCTCATTAGTGCAATGAATATGCACGGCATCCCCCGTCCATCAGCGGCGGGGGGATGCCGTGCATATTGTACTGCACAGCCCCCCTCCTTAATATGGGTTCCCCGGTAGTAATAAACAGCCCCCCTCCTTATCACGTCCCCCCCCAGGCTGCGGCAGCTGTGAAATAACAAACACTTTATACATCACCTTCCGACGCAGCTCTCCGCTCCTCGGTCCTCTGCCTCCGCTCGCCGGCTTCTTCTTCCTTGTTGTGCCGGTGTCATGTGACCGGGCGCAGGAGATGACGTCATTTCCTGCGCGCGGTCACAGAAGTCGGCACATCAAGGAAGAAGAAGCCGGCGAGCGGAGGGCAGAGGACCGGAGGAGCGGAGAGCTGCGTCGGAAGGTGATGTATAAAGTGTTTGTTATTTTCACAGCTGCCGCAGCCTGGGGGGGACGTGATAAGGAGGGGGGGCTGTTTATTACTACTGGGGCTGCTGGATACTACACTGGGGCTGTATACTACCACTGGGGCTGCAATACCACTGGGGCTGCTGTATATAGGGGCTGCAGTACCACTGGGGCTGCAATACCACTGGGGCTGCTGTATACAGAGGCTGTATACTACCACTGGGGCTGCAATACCACTGGGGCTGCTGTATATAGGGGCTGCAATACCACTGGGGCTGCAATACCACTGGGGCTGCTGTATATAGGGGCTGCAATACCACTGGGGCTGCAATACCACTGGGGCTGCTGTATATAGGGGCTGCAATACCACTGGGGCTGCAATACCACTGGGGCTGCTGTATATAGGGGCTGCTGTATACACCACTGGGGCTGCAATACCACTGGGGCTGCTGTATACAGGGGCTGCAATACCACTGGGGCTGCAATACCACTGGGGCTGCTGTATATAGGGGCTGCTGTATACACCACTGGGGCTGCAATACCACTGGGGCTGCTGTATACAGGGGCTGCAATACCACTGGGGCTGCAATACCACTGGGGCTGCTGTATATAGGGGCTGCTGTATACACCACTGGGGCTGCAATACCACTGGGGCTGCTGTATATAGGGGCTGCAATACCACTGGGGCTGCTGTATACAGGGGCTGTATACTACCACTGGGGCTGCAATACCACTGGGGCTGCTATATATAGGGGCTGCAATACCACTGGGGCTGCAATACCACTGGGGCTGCTGTATATAGGGGCTGCAATACCACTGGGGCTGCTGTATATAGGGGCTGCTGTATACACCACTGGGGCTACAATACCACTGGGGCTGCTGTATATAGGGGCTGCAATACCACTGGGGCTGCAATACCACTGGTTCTGCTGTATATAGGGGCTGCAATACCACTGGGGCTGCAATACCACTGGGGCTGCTGTATATAGGGGCTGCTGTATACACCACTGGGGCTGCAATACCACTGGGGCTGCTGTATATAGGGGCTGCAATACCACTGGGGCTGCTGTATATACCACTGGGGGCTGCTGTATATCATACTGCTGGGGCCTGTATACCACTGCTGGGGTCTGTATACCTGTGCTGGGGTCCACCCTTGGCTTATACGCGAGTCAATAGATTTTCCCAGGTTTTGGGGGCAAAAGTAGGGGGGTCGGCTTATACACGGGTCGGCTTATACACGAGTATATACGGTATTTTAAACATATAAAAATTAGTAAGATTAAGAGGGGTGCCCAAACTTTTTCATATGACTGCAAGTAAGCCCTAGCGCATATTTCAGAGCTTAAAAAAAAAAAAAATACAAGCCACTCTCTTATTTTTGGGGAAACACTGTAGAAAGGAGCGTTGTTTTGGGCTGAGCGAAGGGGGGATGCATCAATATAAGCGAATGGCGCATGCTGTACGAGCACAAACCAAACTGAAGGAGAGGCGGATACAACAGGATATAGTTCTGGAATATATTTGCGAGGGTGGACCCAGGAGGCGAGTGATTGCTACAACATATAAAGATCTATTACACACCTTTCTACTTCAGTACACCTCGAGGGCTAAGACTAGGTGGGAGGAGGAGATGGGAACTATAGAAGAGGAGAAATGGACTTCCATTTTGGAATGGGTGCCAAATCTGTCACTTAGTGAGTCGGGAAGGCTCTCGCAACTATACATCTTGTACAGAGTGTTTTGCACACCTGACCTACTGTTTAGAGTCAATTTGAGACCCACATCAGAATGCCCAAGATATATGACGGAAAAGGCAGGTATTATGCACATGATGTGGTTATGTCCAAGGTTGGCGGCATTCTGGTTGGTGATAATTACAAGGGTGAAAGCAGCATACAATTGCATTATACCAAGGGATCCGTTGGTGTGTCTCTTGAGATATGTGGATGATATTCTGGTGGATAATAGACTGAAAATAATTATTGCTAGATTGCTATATGTAGCGAGGAAGCTGATTGCTAGGCACTGGGTGGATGCAGCTCCTCTATCACGGCAGGAGTTTGTGGTGCAGACTGGGTACATTGCAAAGATGGAAAAGAGCATATATTGTAAACGGGGAAAACAGGACTTGTTTGAATATTTGTTGGCACCATGGTTGGGATATGGGTCGTAAGGTACCATTGGGATGGCTATATTAGATAGGATAGGACAAGAAGCACGGGGAGTGCAAGGTATATATGATTTGCTAGTATGTTATGTATATCAAATACTATATGATATGTATGGATTGCTGTCTGGGGAGGGAGGGAGGGTGGCTCATTGATGGGGGATCTAAGATAAGTAAATATAAAAATAAACAAATGCTGATGCTATATGATTTGTTTATCTGTATACGGTTGGATAATAAAAACTATTTGATTTAAAAAGAAAGGAGCGTTGTTACTTTTGCGACAGATTTTTCTGGAATATTTTGCAATGCCCCTGATGTACAGTTGTGGCCAAAAGTATTGACATCCCTGCAATTCTGTCAGATAATACTCAGTTTCTTCCTGAAAATGATTGCAATCACAAATTCTTTAGTATTATTGTCTTCAATTAATTTGTCCTCAATGAAAAAACACAAAAGAGAATAAAGCAAAAAGCAAAACATTGATAATTTCACACAAAACTCCAAAAATGGGCCAGACAAAAGTATTGGAACCCTCAGCATAATACTTGGTTACACAACCTTTAGCCAAAATAACTGATCAACCGCTTCCGGTAACCATCTAGCCCACTTAATTGTCAGTGTATACCTTTTCTTTTAAAATATGGAATTTATAAGATGTAATAACCTTGTAGTTGGTAGCTTACAATATGATTTATGTTGCAGTTATTCCTACACTTCTACATCTGTAAGTTTATCATGCAATTGCATTACTAATGTATCAAGTCTTTGTTTCTCTTTTCTCTTTTTTTTTCTCTCCTTTATACTCCTTTAAATCTGCGTGTATACGATTGGATAGAAATAAATGATGTATATGTGTCACACATGCGAGAAGGGGGTGATTTTGCTTTTTAAATTGTATATATTCCTGTTGTTTGTACCGCCATTGTACTGACAATTAAGCAGGCTAGACCCACGAAATCCTCCAGCGGAGCTCTGGACGCGTGTGTGATTTTTAATCATGAAATAGAAAGAATTTTTGTGGCACCGGATTCTACACCATTATTCTGTTAAATTTAAATTGTCACAGCAATACAAGATGATTGCTTACTGTAGCGGCAGAGCGGGGGAAATGAAAACACGGTGCAAGTATCGCACCTTGTGGTCTATTGGTGCGAGATTTACTCGCACCCATAGACTTCTATTGCCCTCTCGCATGTGAAAGTCGCCTGCAATCGCAGCATGCTTCAACGGCACTCGCTTTCAACTCGCAATGTGAGTTTAGTGCGTGGGACTCGCACAGTGTGCCCTGCCTGATAGGGCGACACTGGTTTGAGTGCAATGCGAGTTCTCGCATCGCACTCGCGCGAGTCTCAAGCCAGTGTGTTTCCAGCCTCAGAAGAAAGTTGGCCATTATGATTTAGGAGTGCAAATTTTGGTACATTTCTTTTCATGGAAGTCATGTCCCTTTTTCAAAGCCTTTGTGCTACCAGTAACGTGGAATTACCCTATATTTCTGTTCAAAGACGGACCCGAGTGTGGTATTTTCTATTTTTTTGGTTTGAGTTTGAGACTTTATTGGTGGCATTTTCTGGTACAGAAAATTTTGCATCAGTTCACATTTATTCAGTGCTCTAAGCTCAGGATTTCCTTAATATTCATAAATATCTGAAATACATGGTTCATATATCCAACAATATGCGTCCATTTACTAATGAGCGACAGCTTTTCTCTGGGGTGCTCAAACCTGTGGCCGACTGCTGTTTTGTGCGTGCTTAAAAAGAGGGACACTGCCGGATCATAAGCTAGACACAGTCCAGTGTCTCCCTCTGCCTCATTAAAGGGCATTTTCCATAAGGGATTCTGTCTGCATCATGTATTTTACACATTTACTCATAATCCCTGGTGTAAGTGATTAGCATTATAGCAGAGGATAAATGTGAGTCGAGCTTTACGCCGATCTTTGGGAGGAAAAATCAATCAACAGCAGGTCAAAAATTGTTCTTTTTTTTTTTTTTTTTTTTTTTTTACAGTGCCCACGGTGTGGTATAGGTGACTAGAGACTGTTTTATTCTTGGTTCAATGCAATCACAGCAATACCAGGTTTAGATCTTAATTTTATGTTTGGCTGCTATCACAAATTAAGAAACATTGTGTATTGTTTTTGGTTCAAATTTTGCATTCCCTTAATTTGAGAGCTCGGATTTTTCAGTTTGTTCTAAATGAGTCTTGTAAGGGCTTGTTTTTTTGCGTGACAAGTTAAATTATTGGTAACATTTTCAGGCATACATTTTTTAATCATTCTCTCTTCTGATTTTTAGTAGGCACGTCTCCCTGTTCGATTCATATATTCTACCCTCACCCCACTGCCCCCTAGATACGCCATGGATTATAAAAATGAAAATTCTGCCTATTGCTCTCAGTTTTATTAAGGGAAATTTATAAATAATTCTAACAAAAAGGAGAAAGATATAAATATACATGTACAAATGCAGGACAATCAACTTTACAAATCAATATATAAACAAGCGACTTTGGAGATAAGGGACAATGAAAGAAAAATCTTTTTGGCCGAGTCCCCTTCGCTTTGTGAAAATTGTTGAAAAATCAGATTTCTGTATGATAAAATTCCTTCCTTGTTTAATACATTGAAGGACATAAGAGCGCGAGTATATCCTCTGCAACTCAAGGTCATTCAATCTTGTAGCCACGAGATGTACCGGAGTCAGGAAGGTGGTGTCCATGTGGGCCATCCAGATAACGTTGGTGAAATGTCCCGGAGAAGAATATGTGAAATGACCAGAGCCCAGGAGGCTGCCTGTGATTCCTGTAGGGTGACATGGTGCCTGCATAAAAGTAAAAATGGCCAAGAAGGGCCTCTATTGCTAACTAGTAAGGGTGCCGCAGCTGTGAAACCATAACACTGTGTCCCCCAAATGGCAATAATGTCAGAAGGCAGCAGGATCTACTCTCTGCATGCTTGAGGAGGCAAGAATGCTAGAACAGGAGAAAAAAGACAGCAAGGGTATCTGCAGCAATGGAAACACAAGCTGGAACATAAAAAACCAGGAAAACAAACTTTTCCCTAAGTCAACACTGTGAAAACTGTTTGAGGAAAGGAGGGAAGGGGTCGGGATGTCGAAAAGAGCAGAGGAGGAGGCAAAGAAGGCGTAAAGGAAGGGGTGGGAGGAGAAGGTGGAAAAGGAAGACAGGTGGGAGGAGAAGGCGGAAAAGGAAGGGGGTGGGAGGGGAAGGCGGAAAAGGAAGAGGGGGGAAAAGCAGAAAAGGAGGGGTGGGAGAAGGCGGAAAAGGAAGAGGGTGGGAGGAGATGGCAGAAAAGGAAGGGGGTGAGGAGAAGGCAGAAAAGGAAGGGGGTGGGAGAAGGCAGAAAAGAAGAGGGTGGGAGAAAGGCGGAAAAGGAAGGGGTGGGAGAAGGTGGAAAAGGAAGGGGTGGGAGAAGGTGGAAAAGGAAGGAGGTGGGAGGAGAAGGCGGAAAAGGAAGGGGGAGGAGAAGGCTGAAAAAGAAAGAGGAAGGGGGAAGAGAAGGAAGAAAATGAAAGGAGGTGGAGAAGGAAGAAAATGAAAGGAGGTAAATACCCCACCCCTTCCTGCACACACCAGTGTTTTTTCTGGACACACTAGCATGAATAGTTACCACCAAAGTGCAGGAATCATCTAATAAAAATCATCAGATAGGGAGGGAAATTAGTCCTGTCATGGAAGGTTTCTAGAAACCGAATAATCGGTCATACTAATTCTATTTTCTCTAGTCACCGTCCACGACAGCAGACCGGAGGAATACTAACAAACAATTTCTAGGGAGGCATAACAGCATGCAGGAATCTCCTGCCAAATATAAGATCCATATTAAAGCCCAGACTGTAAAGTCTTGTGAATATATGGACAGAGGACCAAGTGGTTGTGCTGACAGATCTGTCTGGTAGATGTATCTCCCTTACCCACCCATGAAGTTGATACAGACCTGGTGGAACAGGAATTCAGCTACTCAGGTGGTGAGAACCGCTATGGAGGGTATATAGTACAGATGGCTCCAGTTGGCAATCATCCCCTTGGAGGTCCCTTAGCCTTTATTGCGGCCAATGGGCTGAACGAATAGTGATGTCAACGCTAAAGGTGGCCTTCCGTCGTAGGGAAGGAAGCACAGTTCTATGAACAGCAAGTGTATAAAAGGATTTGAAGGAGTAGAACAAGAAATCAGGATGATGGCCTGGTGACTGTGGAAATCAGAGACCACCTTGGGAAAAAACAATGTTCGAACAGAGCACAATACCAACTGCTAAGATTATTAGACAGAGCTCTCTATTTGAGATAGCCTGGAACTCTCCCACATTCCTAGCAGGGGTGACAGTGACCAAGAAGGCAGTTCATCTGTGGACTCATTGAAGAGAAAACTCAAGGCTGAATGGGTCAGTCCCTTGAATACGAAATTAAGGACCCAAGGAAGGATTCCGGTCTGGAATATAAGACTACTGGCATATGCCATGAATCGCTTAATTCAAGGATGAGAGGCAAGACTTCTCATTGAAGAAAAACACTGAAGAAGTGCTGACACCTGTACCAATAAGGTACTAGGGGTAAGACCTAATTCTAGGCCGTTCTGTAAAAAGCCCAGAATTTGCAATATTTGGATGAAATTAGTCTGGAGGAGCTGCAGCGCACCATGATACGAATGTCTTTCAAACTTCTACCTTTGTGAAAATAACATTGTCAGAGAATTCCCTGGCTTGCAGGATCCTGGCTCCAATAATCAGGCCGCTAGGCTCAAATTCTGAGGGTTCAGATGAACAATGGGCCCCAGATGAAGTAGGTTGACCTGAGCCCGGTGTGTTGGGGTACTGGAACAGCCCTGTCCAGGCCAGAGGGATGGCCACAGGATCATGTCCCTGCCTTAAATAGGGGACAGGAGACCTGGTCGATGCTGATTTTCTGTAACACTCTGGCAATGACCAGTAAAAAGGTCTAGGCGAAATTGAACTTTCAAGGAAGAGAAAGGAAAATTCCTAGTACTCTGCAGTAGGTAGTCAGAAAGAAGAAAATCTCCACTTTCGTGCTTTGATGAGTGGCAAAGTGGCCCACGACCAGAGACCTTAAGACGTCTTGGTTGAGACACCCTGTATGTCTCTTCTGCTGAGGAAGTCCACTAGAATGCCGCTGGATCCCCACAGATAGACAGCTCTCACGAATAGGAGACGGTGGCCTGCCCAAATATGTTGCGCAGATTGCAATTGTAGACCTTTGACCCTGGTAACCCCTCGATGATGCAGATGGGCTATCGAGGTGATATTATTAATTTTTACAGTGCCACCAGATTCCAGGGCGCTTCACACAAGTAAGGGCAAACCAAGACAAACACAATGAATGTGGACAATCAGGTCATACAGGTACAAGAGGGCAAAAAAAAATCTGAGAACACTCCCACGTGGTGACCGTGGGACAAGAGGACTGTCGCCATGAGCGCCTGTACCACTGCTCTCAGCTCCCTGAAGTTTGATGATGTTGAGTCGAACATAAGAGGGCCCTCGGCCCTGGAAGTGATGACCTGCTACCATGATGCCCCAGCCCCCTCTGCAAGTTGTCTGTTGTCAGGACCAACAGAGGAGACTGCTCCCAGGTGACACCTTTCCGGAGATTGCAAGGGTTCAGCCACCAGAGCAAAGAGGACCTCAGATGTCTTGGAAGAATAACTCTCCTTGAGAAGGAAGTCGAGAACCTATCCAAGAAGAGAGAACATGCCCCTGTATGACTCTTGTGTGGGCTTGAGCCCCAAGGCACTACCTAAATGCAGGCCACCAATGAATGCAGCATCATCATCATGTCCCTCAGGAAAGGGATTTGCCAATGTCAGAACTTGGACATTGTCTGCAGAACTTCCAGCCGATGTTTCCTGGGTAGAGACCTGCTTTGAAGAGTATAGGAGAACACTCAGGAATTTTACCATGATTAGAAGGAGTCGCATTGGATTTTCCTAGGGCTGGAAGCCATCCCAGGGAACGCAGGATCCGTAGGATTTTGGACACCGCTTGAATCATCTAAGGAATTGAAGAGGCAAGAAACAAAAGTCGCATGGGACGATGTAAATCCCTTGTTCCTATTTGATCATCACCACCCCTGCCCTACCTTGTGAAAACACTTGGGCAGAGGAGATTCCGAAGGACAGGGCATTGTAATGATCGGCAGTAAGCATCTGCCAGATCGATTGTGGCAATTACACAATCTTGCTTGATTAAAGGAATAGCGGTTCTGATGAAAGCCAACTTGAATCTGTTCAATGGCCCAGGCGTTCTCCATCCAAGTGCCAACCAGGTCCGACATTGCTTTATCTCTAAAGCCCCCGTCACACCAGGCGACAGGGCTGTGGATGTTGGCGTCGACTGGCGGGTGCGTGCACGTTTTTGGCGCCCCGCCAGCGTTGCCGTCCCCCGTTTACTCAGGGTGACACCTCCAGTGACGCACCGGCGATCTGTCAGGTGGCCTCGCCGCCGGGGTGTCTGGAAACCCCAGCGCCGATGCCGGACAATGGGAGCCTATGGCTCCCATCGCCTGACAGGCTGCTGGCACCCAGTTACATGGGGCGATGTGTGTACATCGCCCCATGATGGTCGCCTGGTTTCAGAGCACTGCTCTGAAACCAGGCGACCACCCGGCACCGCCGACATCGCCCCTGTACATGAGGCGACATAGGGGTGATGATGCCGGCGATAGGCCACGCCCCCACGTCACCTCTGTAATAGACGGCGATGTTGCCCCATGTGACAGGGGCTTAAGAGACCAGACAAGATCGGGTGTGCTCAGGGTAGTATGACCGTAGGGTTTAAAATTTATGATTCAATAAAAGCCCGACGGCCTCTAAGCTTGAGGCGAGAATAATGACCTCTGCCATCTTCCTGATGTGTAGCACAAGAGATCACCCTCAACTGCAGAAGAGACTGAAAATCCTGATACAAGGAACCCTGCAGATGAGTTGATGGAAGGTGATCTTTAGGCACTGCGGGGAACAAATCTCAAACTCTATTCCCAACCTACTTGAATGGTGCTAAGCACCCCTGATCTGGGAGGATGGACTGCCACATGTCGAGGACGTTCGATAGCAATCCCCCACAATGTCGCACTGATTCTCTGGTTGCGGATGGGGGGACAAGGATATTCTTTCCTTTGCCTCGGGTGAGGAAACCCCAACGTTCTGACTTCCCTTCATTCCTTTGAAGGGGCCTTAAGCCTGCAGCTCCTGGAATTCCCAGGTGGTCTCTCTTCCAGGCCAAATGGAATACTGAGGTGCTTTTCGGTGAAATCCTATACATGCAAAAAAACCTCTGAATGAGTTCATACAGAAAAATCTTTTACCTTTTTATTTTAGCTGCGAGACCCCAAAACATCATTGAATAGACTGGCTGACCTCCATCTTCCACCCACCCCCCGGTGGTCCACACCATGCTGAGCAGTTCCTCCACAACATCAGAAGAAAGAAGTACTTTCCTTGTCTGAAAAATTGGAATAGGAGAGGAATCGCCCCTACTCCTAAGGTCTCAGGGCTTGAGGAATATTCTCGCCTGAGTCTGAGGTAAGGTCCCAAGGGATACCTTCCTCTATCAGCTGGAGGAGTGTTAACCAGGGGTGGAGAAGGCGAGATATATAGGCATGGAGGATTAGACCTCCTGTTTAATAAGCGTTTTATTACTGTCCATAAGGGACGGAAGCCATTTGTACACAGCAATTTGATGGAACAGACCTCACATATCAATGTAGAAGTCTTCTACTCCTTTCTTGTGGGGCACAGACCTTGTCTCCCTGAAATAGAAAGAGAATGCACCCTAAACCACCAGGAATCCCAAGATAATCCCTGGGAAAAAGAGGACCCTTATCCTGCCACTCATAGTAGGAGGATGAAGCTGGGCTCTGCAGATGCAGGTATAAGGCTTTGTCACCATCCACACCAGTTTCACACACAGACATAGATCTGATCCTACCTGTAGGTGAAAAAGCCAGACCGGGCTTTACTGCCGGGTCCTCAGCGGTATGCCTCCTCCTCCAAGTCAATAGGAAGGAGATCTCCGCTTCCAGACAGCAGTGGGGATGCGGATTGGCCGCAGGGAGCGCCAACATGCTTGCCATGCGTGCGCACCCACCTAACAAGACGTGCAACGCAACCCGGAAGTGACGTGATTACTCAGAAAACATCATTTCCAGTGCGCGCGATGCAAAAGTCAGACGCAGCGCGGGAGGTAGGAGAACGCTGGGGAGCTCACAGAGGTCCCCCGGCTACATCACAGCTCCGCTTTACTCCCCCAGAAGAGTGCGGGACCATCCCGAATCACAAGCAGGCATGGAGACGGGAGCAGCATCAGGAGGGAGAAAGAGCCAAAGCCCCGACCTCAGCTGCCCGGCTGTAAGTAGTCTAAGGTGCCCCTATTCACCAGCCACAAGCAGCACCTGAAGGAACCTCTTCTTACCCCATGGGGACAGGAAAAACACTGGTGTGTGCAGGAAGGGGAGGGGTATTTAACCTCTTTTGCATTTCCTGTCCCTATTTAGGGCGGGGGGAGACATCCTCCGGTGTGCTGTCGTGGAAGGTGACTAGAGAAAGAAAGGGGGAGAACGAGGAAAAAGGGGGGAGAAGAAAGGGGTGGACAAGGTGGAAAAGGAAGGAGGGGGACAAGGCGGAAAAGGAAGGAGGGGGAGACAAGGCGGAAAAGGAAGGAGGAGGAGAAGGCGGAAAAGGAAGGAGGAGGAGAAGGTGGAAAAGGAAGAAGGAGGAATGGGGGAAAAGGATGGAGGAGGAGAAGGAGAAAAAGGAAATAAAAGGGTGGGTGACCCTAAGATGGCAAACCCTAGCAAGCAAATAGAGATGGAGTAAGGGAGGCTTTTTTTTTGGAGGGATTATATTCTACCTGACATTAGGCGCCCACAGTGTCACCTCTTCAGCAGTGCAACATGAATTGTAGAGACACCACGCTCCACTTGATGGAGAGATGAGCAGTGATGAAATGTCCTCCGCAGGGAGTTGACACTTTTGTAGATGAGGGAAATCCAGAATATCTAGAACAGAAAAAGAAAAGGAAATAATTATGCAGAAGGCTCGATACAAGTTGTGCCTGACTCCTATGGAAACTAGGCTAAAATCATATAGTGTCTAGTGATGAGCGAGCATGTTTGGCGCTACTCGTTATTCGCACGAGTATCCCAGTATTCGGGATGCTCAGCGAGCACAGAGTACCGCCGAGATGGTCAGACTCTTCACTAATAATTATTGCTCTGACACAAATACACTGCTCCCATCAGTGCACACAGTGACCTGGCACCTCACAGAGAGCAGATCGATTGTTAGGGTCCCTCTGGGGGGCACAGCAAGGTGTTGTATGCTGCAACAATTTGAAGAAGCCCACCTTCCCGCCCTTTCCAGAAACATTCGTTCTATAGCCGGAAGTCTGTGGGCGAAGCCTATCACTAATTGACCTACGTTCGGCTCGGTGCTCTGTCGAGCACCCGAGCATCTCGAGACGCTCGACTCGAGCATCCGAGCATTTTAGTGCTCGCTCATCACTAAAGGTACCTTTACACGCCGCGACGGCAGGCTGGATACATCCCGCTACTTCACGTGCACGAGGACGCTCAAACGGCTACAAACGCTCAACGCATCACCTTTACACGCCGCGACAAGATGCGCTACGCCACGCTACATCTATAGCTAGCTACATCGCCGGGTGTCTCAAGTAGCCAGCTGTAGCTCATTTACACACCGCTACAACCAGCTACTATGGGCGTACATGGTGCAGCAGGGAAAGCACATAGGCGTGCTCCAATTGTGGATTACGAGACGTCCGTACGCTGATAGGATAAAGCAATAATACCATGATTGGGCAGGCATCGCAGGAGGCTGATTAATACTTGACGCTCGAGCAATTGTGTAGTGTGACTCGTCAGCTCCTTAAATATGCCGCCCTGTGCGGCGACAACCAATCGCAACGCACCATCTTCCACCAATGATCGCACATGGGGCGCGGTAACACGGAGCCAGGGTCACGCCTTAGCTACATCGCAGGCTGTCCAGAGTTCCCTTCCGTTGCTTCTTTACACGCCGATACAGCTCGCTACCATCGGCGATGTAGCCATCAGTTTTCGAGCAGAGCTAGGAAACAGATGTATCTGTTGCCGGCTGTATCGTCACGTCTTCAGACGCCGCTACGACGGGCTACATTGGCGCTACAAGCTACATTTGTAGCCTGTAGCGGGATGTATCCAGCCTGCCGTCGCGGCGTGTAAAGGTACCATAATAGTGTCCAAGAGACAACACATCCCAAAATGTGGAGCCACCATTTTTTTTTATGCAGTTCCGAGACTCCTTCTGGCCGAGCGGATAGTCCTGCGCCCCCTAATATTAATAAGAAAAACAGTTTTAAGGGCAATGTAACTATCATCAATTCCACATCACTCCCCTTTTCTGTTTAGCCCCACCCCACACACAAGTGCCACCACCCTCCTTCTCTGCGCCCCATGTATGCAGCCCAGTGCAAGTGACGTCATACACTTTTGAGCACCATGTCAGTAACATCTCCCTTTTCTTCACATAGCCCCCCTAGCAGGCACGTAACATCACCCTCTTTCCCATGCTGTCACCCAGCACACGACCCCAGGCAAGTAACATCACCCCCCACAAGTAAAGTCATCCCCTCATTCCAAATGCAGACTCAAGTGAGTAACATTGCCTCCTAACCACAAAGCTCCCCAACCCCACGCAAGTAAAATCACCCCCTAACCACAAAGCAACCGGTCTCAAGTGAGTAACATCACCTTTTCTTTCTCGGGCAGCATCCCCAGAATAAAACCCCATGTGAGTAACATCCCTCTACACACAAAGCTCCCCAGCCCAATGCAAGTAACATCACCCCTTTTCCACGCAGTTTGCCCGCATACAGCCATATTCAAGTAACATCACCCACTTCACAGTTACCCTGTCACGTAGATCCATGCAAGTAACATCCCCCCACCCATACAGCCCCCAGTAATCAGCCACATACAAGTAACATCCCCCTACCCACGCAGCTCCATAGCCCCATGAAAGTACCACCCCTTCTACCCATGCAGCCCCCAGTCCACAGCCCTATGTAAGCATCATGCCCCCCTACCAAAGCAGATCTCAAGCAAGCAGCAGCCCCATGCAAGTATCATGCCCCCATACCCATGCAGATTCCCAGCAAGCAGTCCTATGCAAGTATTAAGCCCCATACGCACGCAGATCCCCAGCAAGCAGTACCATGCAAGTATTATGCCCCCTACCCACTCAGATCCAAAGCAAGCAGTCCCATGGAAGTATTATGCCCCCTACCCACTCAGATCCCCAGCAAGCAGTCCCATGCAAGTATGATGCTTCCCTAACCACAGAAGATGCATTCAGACCCTTGGATGTCTTCTCAGCATCTTTTCCTTGTGAATAATAACTCACAGGCAGCCCCAGATAGCCACATGGTGCAGGAGATACTTAGCTGCATAACGAATTCTCCCCACCTCAGTCCACTCCGGATCGGCACTAGAGGAGCTCAGGAGAAGCTGCACAAGGCGGCACATGATCCTCAGCAGAGTCCTCCAGCCACAGCACAGCTCAGGATCAGCTCCGCACAGTCCTGGAGTGCAGCCTCCTCCTTCCCAGCACAGTCCACCCTGGTCTGGGGAGGACCCACCCCTTCCAGTGACGTCCTACATGGATTGGAAGGAGCCTGTATTCTCAAGCGTCTACCGAAGCTGCAGTGCCTCCATTGTACAGAGTGATCTGATAGACGCTCTGGGGGGCGGGGAGAGACCTCAGGCACTCCTGTGCTTGCTTTGCCTGGGGCACATCCCACCCTAGCCACTGCTCCCGATGGAGGAGGCCTGGGCAGGGTAACCCCGGCTGTTCCCAGTATGGCCCCTGGGTGCCCGCTGTCAATGTGCCTGAGCAGCCCGACATTGAAGTGAAGCAGCCATACATGCGTTTCAGCGTGAAACACTCTGCTACTACCGGGTTGCACATCAGTAAACACTTCCGTTTGGAAGCGACAGAGGATATTGGTTCCCCAAATCCTGCAGCCCAGTCCCGTCATCCCACAGAAGACTTCATACTGACTGATGGCTTCTTAGGACATAGACCGTTGTGCAGTGTAGAACCAGCCAATCAGAGCGCAGTATGCAAATGAGCTGGAGGCGTCCACCTAGCCTGGACCTAACCTAGGAGGAGCTAACAGCATGTCTCCTCCCCCTTTCTCCTAAATGCTCTGGTGATTTTGACAGCAGGGGCGAGGTCAATGTGTCCGGCAGGTCCCACAGGCCCAGTGTTTGGTATTGTGCTTTGCTCTCCATAAGGTAACAGTTGTGCTGTCCTGGGACAGCGCGTGTTTACTATGTGTTTTGGTTGTGTGTGGCCGGGTCAGTGAGTGGTGGATGCCAAAGCTCCCTCTGTCCTTGGCCCTGGTGCTCAGCATGATCCACTTACAATACACACTGACATAGTTAACACAAACAGCGAGACACAATACACAAAGTGGACATGCTGGGAGGGGAACACCAGGGTCAAGGGCCATGGAGGATTTGAGCTCTCACCACCAGGCTGCACACCCATTTTTTTCATCTGTTTTGGTGATGGCTTGTTTTGCTGATTCGGGTCATCAAAAGCAGCCGGATCCCCTGGGGTCCCTAAGGGCTCCCCCCACCCCAGAGGATCCCCCCAACCCCCCTCCCCCTCCTCCAAACGCCATAACTTTTTTAGTTTTCCATCAATATAGACATATGACGGCTTGTTTTTTGTGGGACGAGTTGTACTTTCAGATGAAATCATTTCTTTTACCAATAGTGTACAAGGAAAATGAGGAGAATTTACAAATGTGGTGAAATTGTAAAAATAGTGGAATTACACGCTTGTTGTTTCTATTCACCCTGTTCACTATATGGTAAATCTGACGTGAGTATGATGCCTCAGGTGGGTATGAGTTCGTAGATACCAAACATATATACATTTACTGTTATCTAAGTGATGAAACACATTCAGTAATTAATAAACACAAATAATTGCGTTTCTGTCTCCATGTTCTGCGCCCCGTAGCTTCTCAGTTTTCCAGTCTGGGGCTGTATGGCGGCTTATTTTTTGATTCTTGATGCCATTTTTGGGTCGATACGTTGTTCTCATCGCCCGCGGTATTGCTGCGTTCAGAATCGCTTGATCTATCACCCTATTAAATCCGTTAATAAGAGCCGTGAACTCCGTAACGGAATAAATGGTCCAAACGCCAAAATTCCGTTTTTTTGGTCGCCACAAAATTGCTATAAAATGCAATAACAGGCGATCAAAACTGCAGATCCTCCCCAAAATGCTATCATTAGAAACGTTAGCTCAAGACGCAAAAAATAAGCCATCACATAGCCCAAGATCCCGAAAAATGAGGACGCTATGGGTCCCAGAACATGGCGCAAAAAGGCAGTTTTTGTTTTTTTTCAAACTTCAGAATTTTTTTTCACTACCTAGATACCAGTAAAGGTATACATGTTGGGTGTCTACGAACTCGTACCGATCCAAGGCATCACCCTGTCATGTCGGTTTTACCATATTGTGAACATGACGACTAAAATACCCAAAAAACAAACATGTCATTGCACTTTTTTTGCAATTTCACTGCATTTAGAATTTGTTTCTAATTTCCCTGTACACTATATGGTAAAATAAATGATTGCATATGAAAGCACAACTTGTCCCGCAAAAAACAAGCCATCATATGTCTATATTGACGGAAAAATAAAAATGTTATGGCAAAAAACGAAAATGAACAATGAAAAATTCCCGGGTCATGAAGGGGTTAAAACGTGCATGGAGGAATATGACAGACAGTAACTATGTTATATATGTCAGCATATTCCTGAAGGGGTGTTACCCCACAGGTTTATTGTATAGGTAAATGCTAATATATGAGTTAATACAACTTCAAAATCATTGGTTACATCCAGTTGTGTACCACAAACCCATTGGTTACACCCAGTTGTGTACCACAAACCCATTGGTTACATCCAGTTGTGTACCAGAAACCCATTGGTTACACCCAGTTGTGTACCACAAACCCATTGGTTACATCCAGTTGTTTACTACAAATTGATTGGCTCTTCATGAAATCTCCAACACTTCCAAGAATTGGCAGGGTGGATGAAGTTATGGAAAGTCCCCACGCTTATCTTATCTTGACCAGATTGTGTTATTGAGGGTTATGATCAAGAACATGTTTACATGTTTTTAGACATAAACAACTTATATAAGCCTTGACCTGACGCCATTTTGAAGTCCATCACTAAGATCTCAAAATGGAGTCTTCAGTATGTTCAAACAATACACTATTATGTGATATAATTTCCCTGACAGCTTCCTTCTCCCAACAGCAATTTTAAGAAATCCCACAGGTGTTCAATGGGATGAAGATATCCAGGCGCATTGCTAACCACTTTAGAACTTTCCGGTGCTTTGTATTCATTTTTCTGCTGCTAGATCAGTGACCTAAGACCCAAACCTAGCTTTCTGACATTGGAAACTACATTGAGGCCGAAAATCTTTTGGTAACCTTCATTTTTATGACGCCTTGCACACAGTCAAGACGATGATAATGATGATGATGATGATCTTCTTTGCACTGTCTTTCTGATGTGGTGAATAAAAATCCAAGAACAAGAGAGTTAAACTGCAACTTTGGTTGATTTCAACACATTTTAAAGCCTAGCCTGGTTTATTCAGGAAAACCACAATCAACAATCAAAGATGTTTGTCATTTTTAGTAAACAATAAGCTAGGATAGGCTTTGAAAATCATTGAAAGAAAATGGAGACACTATCTTGATTGTGGATTTTTCTTCATCACATCAGAAAGGCAGCGCAAAGACGGTCCAGATAATGCCCATCATCATGATCATCATCCTGTACCAGCCCTACTTACCTGTGCTTTATCATTTTTACACTGTGAGCACACCTAATATTATTAAACTCTGCTTTAATACGGGAAAAGACCCTCCTTTTTATTCTTCAGTATTTCAAATTGATCCTTGCCTGCAGTTAAGTCAACCAGTGAATGAACTTCCACCATATTTGACTATAGGTGCTGTGTTCTTTTCTTTATAGGCGTCATTCCATTTTCAGTAAACAGTAGAATAATGTTCTTAACCAAAAAGCTCTTATATTGGTTTATTCTGTCAACAAGATGCTTTCTCAGAATGATTGTGGCTTACACATTTATATTTTGGAAAACTGCATTCTAGATTTTTATCCCTTTGTCAGCTGTATGTCTGCTGACATAGTTTGCGCTTACAGGTATCAGTTTAATCAGTATAACGGTGCCATTATAGCCATGCCTTTACTTTATTTTGCTAAATCCTGTGGACATACTATGTTTAAAAGTATTAATGTTATTTTTTTACTCAAAGAAGAAAAAAATATTCTAGAAGTGAAACCTCCACTGCCCAATTAAAACTTTTCTATTTGCAAGTCTTTCTGAGCACAAGGGCTCTTCTATTCTATATAGAACTTTATTTGTACTTGTACAGATCCTGGCTGGTGATTGGTTCATGCAGCATTATGTGAATCCCCTATTTATTATATTAATGGCTGGATCATGTATGATGATATTTTTTACCATTTACCCTTTGTGCCTCACCTATTCCCCCATAGACTGTAAGCTTTTGAGCAGGAACCTTACAGTAGCTGAATGTTTTTTCCCAGTATGTCCCCATGACAGCACCATAGGAGGAATAATCCCATATCCTTCTGTAGGGACAGGAAGCACAACAGGTTAAAAGCTCTCCCCTAACCCCACCTCCTCAGTGTATTTCCTGTCCCTACACAGGACAGGGAGTAGAGGAGAGTGCTGGTGCAGGGAGCACTGGCTGAAGGAGGGCTATGAGCGCTGAATGTACTCACAGCTGGACCCGGTGGGATCGGGGGGCTGCGGCTCTCTCTTATCCCCCCGTCAAGCGGGTCCCAGGGCCGACACTCCCTGTTGGCAGTCCCTCTGCCTTGCGGGGGCAGGAGCCTCTGGGTGCCACTTCCTCCATCGTCGGAGGCTCTGGGCATCTGGTTCCAGTGGCCCCCAGCTTCTCATGGCTGCGGGGACCGCTCAGCGCCAAACCATAAGTTTGAGATGATGCACTTCCGGTCCACAGTTTATAGTGGGAAATTCAAGTGCAGGCCAACGGTAGGCGCCAGAGGAGCAGGAGGACATGGCAGGGTAACTTGACCTGTCTTGGGGGGTGCCACACTGTACAGGTACGTGTTAGGATGTGTCATGTGCCATCCTGTACCGGGCTGTGCCATGCTGAACTGTAATGCTGTGCCATGCTATGCCTTACCATTCCATGCTGTGCCATACCGTACTGTGTCATGCAATGCCATGCTGTACCATACTGTGCTGTGTGGTGTCGTGCCATGCTGAGCCATGCTGTGCTATACCGTGCTATGTCATGCCGTACTGTACCATGCAATGCCATGCTGTACCATACTTTGCTGTGTTGTGCCCTACCATGATGTACAGTGCTGTTTCCTGCCGTACTGTACAATGCAATACCATATTGTATCATACCGTGCCATACCATATTATGCTGTACCGTGCTGTGTCATGCCGTACTGTACCATGCAATGCCATGCTGTACCATACTGTGCTGTGTTGTGCCGTACCATGCTGAGCCATGCTGTGCCGGACTATGCTGTACCGTGCTGTGTCATGCCGTACTGTATTATGCAATGCCATGCTGTACCATACTGTGCTGTGTCGTGCCGTACCATGCTGTGCCGTACCATGCTGTACCGTGCGGTGTCATGCCGTACTGTACAATGCAATACCATGCTGTACCGTACCGTGCCATACCATACTATGCTGTACCGGGCTGGGCCATACTGTGCTGTGCTGTCCCATGCTGGGCCATGCTGTACCATACTATGCCATATAGGGTCAGGCCGTGCCATGCTAGGCCAGGGTCATTCCATGTCAAAATGAATATTTTTTTTACCTGACGTCTTCAGATTTTTTTTTTTTTTTCTATATGAAGTACAACTTTAGTTAATTACAAAAAAAAAGTTTTGAATTTTTTTCTTTATCAGTTAATTTTTTACTGATTTTTAAAGTTTTAAAAAAGTGTGAATTTTGGCCTGGTATGACTTTACATTTTCTATCATATCTCGGGCTAGAAAGGAGATTGAGAAACAAAATAAACATCATTCTACTCAGAACTGTCCAGACTTTCACTAGATATGTCACAACAGTATCTTTGTTAATATTTTACCCATGCGTGAGTGAACTACATATATATATATATATATATATATATATATATATATATAGCAGCGCTATGGTCTATGGTGGTACATTACATTACATGTATAGCAGCACTATAGTATATGGCGGAACATTACAGCACATGTATAGCAGCGCTATGGTATATGGCGGTACATTACAGCACATGTATAACAGCGCTATGGTATATAGTGGTACATTACAGTACATGTATAGCAGCACTATGGTATATGGCGGTACATTACAGCACATGTATAGCAGCACTATAGTATATGGCGTTACATTACAGTACATGTATAGCAGCACTAAAGTATATGGCGGTACATTATAGAACATGCATAGCAGTGCTATGGTATATGGCGGTACATTACAGCACATGTATAGCAGCGCTATCGTATATGGCGGTACATTACAGCATATGTATAGCAGCGCTATCGTATATGGCGGTACCTTACAGTACATGTATAGCAGCGCTATGGTATATGGCGGTACATTACAGCACATGTATAGCAGCACTATAGTATATGGCGGTACATTATAGTACATGTATAGCAGCACTATGGTATATGGCGGTACATTACAGCACATGTATAGCAGCGCTATGGTATATGGCGGTACATTACATTACATGTATAGCAGTACTATAGTATATGGCGGTACATTATAGTACATGTATAGCAGCGCTATGGTATATGGCAGTACATTACAGTACATGAATAGCAGCACTAAAGTATATGGAGATGACCAATCAGAATAGCGGCGCGCGCCAAGGCGCCATATTTCAAATACACATGCTTTTTTACACCGCAGACAGAGGCATACGGTAGGACCCGATATACATGAGAATACGGTACCTTGTCGCTGGTTACCGGGCTCACATGTAATACATTACATAAACTAAAATTCTCATTTTCAATGTACATTCCTAGCAGTTTCTGCATTTTCCTCACCCAAATTTGTATGAGCTTTATTCATTGTTTAGCCATTAAGCTATACCTAGTATACCTATATCTTGTAATGTGTAGTGTGCAGCAGATAATTCTTATATAGCAATTTTTTTCATGCTTGCACCTCCACTGACAGGTGTGCCAGTCGATATTATTGTTAATATTAGTACACTTTTCTGACTGAGCACCCTCCACCACCCGATAGCCAGTCCAGTTTACCATCTAGTTTGTTTCCTTGTTTTGACAGGTTTCCAACCACACCCATACACGCAGGTTTTAAAATGCACCCAGAGGCACTTATATCCTCACATGCTTTTTTACACTGCAGACAGAGGCATACCGTAGGACCCGATATACATGAGAATACCTTGTCGCTAGTTATCGGGCTCACATGTAATGCATTACATAAGCTAAAATTCTCATTTTCAATGTACATTCCTAGCAGTTTCTGCATTTTGCTCACCCAAATTTGTATGAACTTTATTTATTGTTTAGCCATTAAGCTATACCTAGTATACCTATATCTTGTAATGTGTAGTGTGCAGCAGATAATTCTTACACACCCGATCATCGACATCAGGGCAGCCAAGGCATCCGATGCTCAGGTGTTTGGCCAACAAGATATTCCTGGACATGGGTAAGATGGCGAGGTCTATCTCTGCGGTTCACCTTCTGGGATCCGAAATTCAAGAAGCAGACTACCTCAGCTGGTGTCGGATGAAGGGTCTGGAATGGGAACTGAACACGGAAGTGTTCCAGCAACTGACTCGCAGATGGGGTCAGTCTCGCCTAGATCTGTTAGCATCCAGGACGAATACATAGCCGTCATCTTTCTTCTATCTCAGGAGATTATCCTCTGGCAGTGGACGCTCTCCCATAATTGGGGAAACGGCTTAGCATATGCCTTCCCAACTACTTCCCTCATTCCAGGGGTCCTGCGAGAAAGTTGGGAAGACGGGGAGACAGTCATAACAGTGGTCCCTTTGTGGCCAAGGTGGAGTTGGTTCTTCCTTATCTGGCATTGGAGGACCCAATATTTCCTACCGTTGAGGGAAGATCTTATGACGCAAGCTTCGCTATTTCATCAGAATCTACAACAACTCCATCTTTCGGCCTGGCTTCTGATGAAGAGATACTAAAGACCAATGGATTATCTAATAAAGTGATCCAGCTTATGCAGGCTAATGGAACACCTGTCGCTCAGGCAATATATCACAAGGTCTGGAAGACCATCTGTTAGTTTCGCAAAACAGTAGACACCTCTCACCTGGACATTCCGGGGCTACTTGATTTCTTCAAGCAGGATTTGACACAGGTACACGTACCTTGAAGGTACAGATAGCGGCACTAAGTGCTTTCTTCAACACATCATTGCCCTCAAATCCTTGGATACTCAGATTTGTCTAGACAGTCCAGAGACTTTGACTTGCCCAGAGAATTTCTTCCCCTCTGTGGGATCTTAATCATGTCCTGACAGTCCTTTGCAATCCATCCTTTGGACCAGTTAGGGAATTGGACATAAAGATCTTAACTCTGACGGCAGTCTTCCTGGTGGCTGTCACCACGGCTAAACGGTTGGGTGAGATCCAGGCTCTCTGTGGTTGTGCCATATATGCAGATACGAGAGGATTGTATTATTCTCATACTAGATCAAAGTTTCTCCCCGAAAGTGGTGTCATCACTCACTTTAATCTACGAAGTGTTTCTTCCGTCATTCTGCGACAACCCTACGGCTCCGTAGGAAGAGAATGTTCACAGTCTCCATGTCCGCAGTGCATTTCTGGCCTATGTGGAAGCCACTCTGTACTGGAGTTTAGTTTCTAATCTTTTCATGCAGTTTGGGGGTAACAATGGAGGCAGGAAAGTTTGCAACCATCCTTGGCTAGATGGATCAGGTTCAGGATTCATGTATCTTTCAGAAGAGCAGTCTCCCTGAAATTTTCAATGCACATTCTACCAGAGCAGTTTACACATCATGGGCTACTGGAGCAGGTGCTACCATTGAACTGATATGTAGCACAGCCTCCTGGTCAGGCCATACTACATTTTGCAGACACTGCAAATTGGAGATTCTCTCACACCAGAGAGCTGTGTTTGGTCGGAAGGTGCTTCAGGAAATTATCCCACCCTAAGCAATGAGTTCTTGGGTATACTCCCATGGTGCTGTCATGGGGACATACTAGAAAACCGGAGTTAGTCTTACTGGTAACAATGTTTACAGGAGTCCACATGACAGCACCCTTATTTCCCTCCCTAATGTTCTACTGTATGTGAATTTAACATATGTATGACTTTACTAGAATAAAATTGTGTTGTACCCTGCCAATGTGGTTTTTGGAAAATCACTGAGGAGGTGGGGTTAGGGGAGGGCTTTTAACCTCTTGTGCTTCCTGTCCCTACAGAAGGATATGGGATTACTCCTCCTATAGTGCTGTCATGTAGACTCCTGGAAACATCGTTACTGGTAAGACTAACTCCGTTTTTTTTCTCTTGTATTGTCTCATATTGTCTGTATTGTATTGTATTATTATATAGTATGGTATTGTGTCCCCTCTAAATTGTAAAGTGCTGCGGAATATGTTGGTGCTATATAAATAAAATTATTATTATTCCATCTTGTAGGTTTACAAATGACTGATTGCATTAAATGTACAACATTTAATAGATGTTACCATGCTCAATCTGGGAGCAGGGAACTTCCCAAGTTATAGAAGGGCCAGTGCTGGTGCATCATGCAGATGGACCAGCCACTCACTTAAGTGTATCTCGCTTATCAGTATGACAGACTCTCTATTGCAGCATCATTAGTTTGCATTTTGCAAGCAGATGCTTCCTTTAATTAAAAGGCTGTGACTGTCTGGTCCAACTACATGTTGCACCACCGCTGCCCCCTTTTCCATCTTGGGAAACTCTCTGCTTCCAGCACTTGTGCATACTGTTAGATGGCCTAAGGTGGGTTTTAAAGTGCTCAAACTGCATAGGAACAGTATGCAGACATAATGTAGACTATGGCTGCATGCTGTTCTGTCAGACACTGAACTTTCCCATCTCACTCGTTTCTTGATTTGAAGCGGGACAGTTCACCAGAGTTCAGACCTAAACCACATCACTCGGGTGACCCAAACCATGACATGATCTCATTCACTGCGAGAACTAAAGCTCATTCAGTTTTGAGTCTCATAGTGATCAATCGTCACAGAGGATCGTGATGGGGTACTTGGGTTTAATAAAGATGAGAATGTTGTATGTGTTTGTGTTTTTTGTTATGTCTGCTTACTATTTACTAGAGATTCCTAATAGCTGAGTCTAATATTGACCCAGCAATAGGAATCTTGGGCTTAGTGCCAGCTGGCAGTATTCAGCTGGTATTAACCCCTTTATTACCCAGTTTGCCATCGGCACCAGGATAACTGGAAGAGCCAGGGACAGGCTATTTAACGTCGTGATACTATGGTGAGACAGATATTTACCATGTTCAGGGCTGAACTGGTGAGCTATTCTAGTTGCAGTGTTGAAACGATTACCCATGAAGATTCTCCTCATTATCCTGTACTCTTTTGCAATTGTTTTTCAAGGGTGTGTTTTCTTGGGGGACTTTAAAGAGTTTGTGATTTTATAAAGATGCTATTTTTTAGAAATCACAAACTTGGAACAACCAACTTCTGTTGCTATGGTTGATAGGGTGAACCCTTAGGCATTCATTTAGGCAACCTGCTGACAGAGAGTTTCAGTCACTTTGGGACGGCATACCATATTTGCAAAATGAGTGCAAACTGGAAAATTAGGCTACCAGTCAAATAGGGTTTGTTATATAATTCAGAAATTAGCAAAAGGTGCCAGATTAACACTAATAACCTGCTATCTGAAAGTGTTCTCTAATTTTGATCAGTGTTCTTTTAATTTCTCTCATTTACATTTTTATTCTGTGCTTTAGAATATATTTACCGTAATTTATGAAATAAGCTTAAAATACTGCTAATTTCCTCATGTTATGATATTTTCACATAGGGTAACACAATGACCTTAAAGGGAACCTGACCCCTAAAAATCAGCCCCAGCCTATTTATTCCTGTCCCTGCACCACCAGTATAGCATTGTAGGCATCCCTTTGTTTCAAAAATAGGTATTTGTAAAGTTTATAACTTTTTAACTTCAGATCTGCGGCTTCTCAGTTCTTGAGAAGTTACACAGGGCATTCCCTGTGGCTTCTCATCGCTGCCTGCACATCAATTATTCATGCCGAGATGGGCATGCGAAGGCATTGTGATCTCCCTCGCCACTTCCATGGGCGGTATAGCCGGTATGACGCTATTCGCGTCATATCCGGCTATAGTGACGTCAGTACACCCATTTGGGTGTATTGAGGACCTTGCGCATGCGCAATGGCCATCGCAAACTCAGCAATACACCCAAATGGGTGTACGACGTCACTGTAGCTGGATATGACGCGAATAGCATCATACCGGCTATAACGCCCATGGAGGAGGCGAGGGAGATCACAATGTCTTAGCACGCCCGTCTGGGCGTGAATAATTGATGTGCAGGCGGCGATGAGAAGCCACAGGGAACGCCCTGTGTGACTTCTCAAGAATTGAGAAGCTGCAGATCTAAAGGTAAAAAAGGCAGTTTTATAAACTTTACAAATACCCACTTTTGACACAATGGATGCCTATTATGTTATACTGGTGGTGCAGGGACATATATAAATAGGCTGGGGGCTGATTTTTAGGGGTCAGGTTCCCTTTAACATTAAATTCTTTTATATGATGCTGCAATATAGTATAAAATATAGATTAAACATGGATATAAATATTTATATTAAAACCTTAAAATAATAGCAAATTCAAGAATAAATGTTAACAGAAATATTATCTTTACAATTTTTATCTTAGGTATTGAGAGAAATGCGCAAACATATATATTTAGGTTTATCTTTAATGCTGTCTCTCTTATTGCATCATAAAGGTTTACAGTGTGTTTTACTACCAAATGTTTGCAGTTTAGTGCCACTCATGTGTGGACTGTGTGTTAAATAATCACAAGGAAACAAACAGGCTTTTCCTTTTTAGATGCATTTGCTAAGATGAGTATAAAATAGATTAATGTTACTCAGTGACATTTGTCACATTGCGATATGAAAATCAATAGTAATAATGATAATATACTATTTGAGTAGTGTTGGATTGATATGAAGAGACACTGCACAGTGCTATAAAAATGATCAAGTGGTGTTTTTTCAATCAGTGATTTATACACCACAAGGAGAAAATTGTAAAGTTATTGACACAATACCAAAGAAACTGAATTCTTATGTTTTAGACAATATTTCTGAGGTGCAGTATTTGAATAATATTCTTTTGGGGGAACAAAACCAGAAGTTTTGTGATTGCAAAAAAATGCTACTCTTTTTAGCTATCTTACTTAGCTTGACATCAAATTTTTATAAATAAATCTCTTTACCCAAGCCTTTTTTGACCCTAATGACCAGACCATTTTTGCAATTCTGACCAGTGTCACTATATGAGGAAATATCTCTGGAACACTTCAACAGATTATTATTATTTGTTATTATAGCGCCATTTATTCCATGGTGCTTTACATGTGAAAAGGGGCATGCATACACAAGTACAATAAACATGAGCAATACAATGCACACACATACAGAAGGAGAGAGGACCCTGCCCGTGAGGGCTCACAGTCTACAAGAGACTTGTGACGATACACTAGGAGAAGGTAAAGCTGGTCATGCAGTGGTTCAGTAGAATAAGGCTCACTGCAGGTTGTAGGCTTGTCGGAAGAGGTGAGTCTTCAGGTTATTTTTGAAGATTTCCACGTTGGGCGAGAGTCTGATGTGTTAGGGCAGAGAGTTCCAGAGTATAGGGGACGCACGGGAGAAATGTTATATGCGGTTGTGGGAAGAATTTATAAGAGGGAAGTAGAGAAGGAGATGTAGGTAAGTACCGGGAGACAATGTCACTGATGTATGGTGTAGACAGGCTGTGGTAGGCTTTGTATGTCATAGTTAGGGATTTGAACTGGAGCCTCTTGACAATAGGAAGCCAGTGAAGGGATTGGCAGAGAGGAGAGGCTGGGAAATAGTGGGGAGACAGGTGGATTAGTCGGCAGCAGAGTTTAGGATAGATTGGAGTGGTGCAAGAGTGCTAGAGAGGAGGCCAGAGAATAGGAGGTTGCAATAGTCGAGACGGGAGATGATGAGGGCATGTACCAGTGTTTTTGCGGTTTCTTTGTCAAGGAGTGTACGGATGCAGGAAATATTTTTGAGTTGGAGCCGGCATCAGGTGGCAAGGGCTTGGATATGTGGCTTGAAAGAGAAGGAAGAGTCGAGGAGCATGTGGAAATGGGGGAAGTGAGCAGACATTGACTTTGATGGATAGGTCTGGTAGAGGGGTAGAGTAAGATGGGGAAAGATGATGAATTCTATTTTGTCCATGTACAGTTTTAGAAAGTGAGCAGAAAAGAATGATGAAATAGCGGACAAACATTGTGGGATTTTGATCAGTAAGGAGGTGATGTCAGGTCCAGAGAGGTAGATCTGTGTATCATCAGCATAGAGATAATACTGCAAACCATGGAATTCTATGAGCTGTCCCAGGCCGAAGGTGTAAATAGAAAAAAGTAGGCGTCCTAGAACTGAGCCTTGGGGAACACCGACAGACAGGGTGGGAGGTGAGGAGGTGGTGTGAGAAAGGAAGACGCTGAAAGTCTGATGTGTTACATACAACGAGATCCAGGACAGGGCCAAGTCTGTGATGCCAAGAGATGAGAGAATCTGTAACAGGAGGGAATAGTCTACAGTGTCAAAGGTGGAAGACAGGTTGAGAAGAAGGAGGACATAGTAGTGTTGTTTTCCCTTGGCAGTTAGTAGGTTATTGGTGACTTTAGTTAGGGCAGTTTCAATGATGCATTCGGAAGCCAGATTGTAACCTGTCAAAGAGGGAGCAGGAGGAGAGGTGGGAGGTCAGTTGAAGATCGACATGCTGTCCCAGCAGTTTTGAGGCTTAAGGGAGCAGTGATATCGGGCAATAGTTAGACACAGAGGATGGGTCGAGGGAGGGTTTTTTAAGGATGGGTGTAATTGAGGCATGTTTGAAGGATGAGGGGAAGACACCATTTGTAGGTGAAAGGTTGTGTTAGGGCTGGGATAAAATCAGTGACGAGGTTGGGGATGAGGTGGGACGGGTGTGGGTTGAGTGTGCAAGTGGTGAGATGTGATCTTGACAGAAGTGATGAGGGCTGATATTCTGTCATGGTGGAGAAGCTGGCTTTGGAAGACCAGGGCTGAGCAGTTATGAGGAGGGGCATACGGGGCTGCGGGCCAAAGCTTTCTCTGATGTTATCAATCTTCTGCTTAAAGAAAGAGGCAAAGTCTTCAGCAGAAATGAGAGGAGGGAGTGGAGGTGCTGGGGAACAGAGGAGAGACTTGAAAGTGTTGAAAAGCTGCTTAGGGTTGTGAGATAAGGAGGATATGAGGGATGAGAAGTAAGTTTGTTTTGCAGCAGCGAGCCTGGATTTGAAGTTGGCGAGGGACTGCTTGTATGTGACAAAGTGCTTGGCAGAATGGGATCTCTTCCATCTCCGCTCAGCTACCCTGGAAGTCCGTCTCAGTTCTTTAGTTAGGCTGGTCTGCCAGGGTTGCCTGTTGATTGTAGGAGTTTTGCTGTGCGTGAAGGGGGCGGCTGAATCAAGTGCTGTTATTATTGTGGTGTTAAATAAAGTGGCAACAGCATCTGTGTCATGTAAGGAAGCTATGTCTGTGAGAGGGAGAAGGGACTCAGAGAATGAGCACAAATTAAGGTGATGTGGTCAGGGCTAGGGGTACTCGAACACCGGGACTGGTGGCAGCCTGTGTGGGGGATCACAGGTGGTCGGGATCCCGGTTCCGTGCCCTGGATATCATTTGAGTAGATATTGGTGGGGGAGAAGGGAGTATTTACTGGGGATAGTGACAACACCTGTAGTTCCCGGTAAAATGGAACTGGCGCTGCAAGCCGGCCGCTGAGGTGATGGTGGGTGCAGCAGAGTGTGGAGCAGCTCCCTACAGGTGGAGCTATTACCTCAGGGCAGCGGTGAAGAAAATGTGGATGAGGGGAGCTGTTGTACAGTCATGGCCAAAAGTTTTGAGAATGACACCAAAATTATATTTTCACATGATCTGCTGCCATCTGGTTCTTATTTGTGTTTGTCTGATGTTTATATCACATACAGAAATATAATTGCAATCATATTATGAGTACCAAAAGGTTATATTGACAGTTAGAATGAGTTAATGCAGCAAGTCAATATTTGCAGTGTTGACCCTTCTTCTTCAGGACCTCTGCAATTCTCCCTGGCATGCTCTCAATCAACTTCTGGACCAAATCCTTACTGATAGCAGTCCATTCTTGCATAATCAATGCTTGCATTTTGCCAGAATTTGTTGGTTTTTGTTTGTCCACCTGTCTCTTACTGATTGACCACAAGTTCTCAATGGGATTACGATCTGGGGAGTTTCCAGGCCATGGACCCAAAATCTCTATGTTTTGTTCCCTGAGCCATTTAGTTATCACCTTTGCTTTATGGCAAGGTGCTCCATCATGCTGGAAAAGGCATTGTTGGGCGCCAAACTGCTCTTGGACGGTTGGGAGAAGTTGCTCTTGGAGGACATTCTGGTACCATTCTTTATTCATAGCTGTGTTTTTAGGCAAGACTGTGAGTGAGCAGATTCCCTTGGCTGAGAAGCAACCCCACACATGAATGATTTCAGGATGCTTTACAGTTGGCATGAGACAAGACTGGTGGTAGCGCTCACCTCTTCTTCTCCAAATAAGCTGTTTTCCAGATGTCCCAAACAATCGAAAAGGGGATTCACCAGAGAAAATTACTTTACCCCAGTCCTCAGCAGTCCACTCCCTGTACCTTTTGCAGAATATCAGTCGGTCCCTGATGTTTTTTCTGGAGAGAAGTAGCTTCTTTGCTGCCCTCCTTGAAACCTGGCCTTGCTCAAAGAGTCTCCGCCTCACAGTGCGTACAGAAGCACTCACACCAGCCTGCTGTCATTCCTGAGCAAGCTCAGCACTGCTGGTATTCCGATCCCGCAGCTGAAACAGTTTTAAGATGCGGTCCTGGCACTTGCTGGTCTTTCTTGAGCGCCCTGGAGCCTTTTTGACAACAATAGAAGCTCTCTCATTCAAGTTCTTGATGATGCAATAGATTGTTGACTGAGGTGCAATCTTTCTAGCTGTGATACTCTTCCCTGTTAGGCCATTTTTGTGCAGTGCAATGATGGCTTCACGTGTTTCTTTAGAGATAACCATGGTTAACTGAAGAGAAACCAAGCACCAGCCTCCTTTTAAAGTGTCCAGTGGTGTCATTCTTACTTAATCATGAATGATTGTTCGCCAGCCCTGTCCTCATCAACACCCACACTTGTGTTAATGGAACAATCACTAAAACGATGTTAGCTGCTCCTTTTAATGCAGGACTGCAATGATGTTGAAATGTGTTTTGGGGGTTAAAGTTAATTTTCTAGGCAAATATTGACTTAGCAAGTAATTGCTGTTAAGCTGATCACTCTTTATGACATTATGGAGTATATGCAAATTGCCATTAGAAAAACTGAAGCAGTAGACTTTGTTAAAATGAATATTTGTATCATTCTCAAAACTCTTGGCCATGACTGTAGGTGTTTGGTGTTGCAGTTCTTACCCCTCTTTTGAGCAGCTGCTGATGCTGAGCCCTCCGGGCACCGCAACAAGTATGACTGAGTCCAATTCAACTTTAACTCCACTTTAATAGGTACCGGCAGATGATGATGGTATACGGTACAGTCTGGTTTACCGGGGGTCTGACACCAGTTCCAGGTTTCCCCTTATGGAGACTCTAGATGTTCTTCCTTCTATGGCTTTCTGGGTTAAACTTATTCTTCTTCACTTCTACCACCCTCGCAGAGCTCTCCTGTCAGTCCCTGGATCTCCCACAGTGGGGCACGGTTGTCCTTTCCCAGTTCTAAGGGGAGACCGTGCACTCCCGCCACTAGTATTCAGGCCATTACCCCTGTGATCTTGGATCTAGTATTTTGGTCCTGAGGGGTAAGGTACCCTGTGGTGCTGTCAGCTACCCTTTAGTGATAGGCCTGCAGCTCGTCGGTCTGCAGCCAGAGATAAACGTCCGACTGCTATGGCTACCTGCACTGCCGATGGTTCCCCAATGTGACCAGCCGGCTCCAACCTGTCCTGGCCCGTTGCCCTCTGTCCTGGTTCCCCCCTTGAAGGTTGGGGTTCCTCACAGCAGAGTTGCTGTCAGGCTAGTTCTCGCTGACTGCCTTCCCAGCACTAACTAAACTGAAAACTTTTCCTCCCACTACTCTGTCCTAGGCTCCACCCCCACCCTTTTGGGACCTACTAAATTACCGGCCCCCCTATTCTAAGCCCTGTGGTCCTAGGTGAGTGTACAAACAGACTCTATAAGGTGCACCTTGAACTGGCAACTTTACAGGGTTAAACACATTTACTGTTATAGTGCAATACTTCCCTGTGGTGCCTAGTCACAGGGGCGCCACACACCCACTTGAAACACACCCGTCCGCGGGTGTTAAACCAAACCAGGTGAGAGTTGACATTTTTCATATGCAAAACCAACAAGAACATTTTTAATAACAGGTATACTTGGATTCTTCCCGTCCGGAAGGCACATTTCTTGTAAAGTTGCAATAACCATTATTAACATTTTAGTCCATATCGGCCCAACGGGGAACGGGTTTCAAGTCTCTGATTTAAAGTTCATCAGGCTTTTGCATAAAAGTTCACATTTGCACAGTCCAGCAGGAAATGTCTGTGTAGGCTGTTAAAGTCACAATACACACAAACATTAACCATTGGTGCTACGGCGTAGGAGTCTTTGGTACTGCAGGGGTCTCTTTTGGCTATAAGTACTGTAGGCCTCCTGGCCCTGGGGTCACCGGGTTGGCAAAGATTTTACTCTCCCCGCACAACTCCTTACGCCCATTCCACCCTCTTCACTATTGTGTACCGGATTTTACCTGCTCTATACCCGTTTAATATACTAGCACACAATAAGACAATATACACTGTAATAGTGCTGTAAAAGAAAAGGCATTAAACTCAACTATTTACATTGATATACGATACCCGGTTCATTTCATCACCCTTTGCCTCTGCTAACCTGGATCATACACTACCCCCAGGGTCCTGCATACATAATGTTGTCTTTTGGGTCATCCTGGAACTGTGGCCTCCCGACGGGTTGCCATGAGTGTGGGATCGGGGCTGGTGACTGGTATGGTATTCAGATTGCTTCATCTCCATACCGACCCAGTCTTGTTGTTGTTCCAGGCGATCGGCCCGGACACGTCTGCGCCGCCGGCTGTTCCTTCCTCTCGGTCCTCTTTCCCAGTCAGGTCGGGCTCTTTAGAGAACCGGATCAGGCTTTCCGGTTCTGCGGTCTCCTCTCTTCCGGGCTCCATCCTTGCTGGATCCTCCGGTACGGTGCTCGATCCGCCCCCTTGGTTGTTTGATAGCAAGGGTGGCGGGGAGACACTTTGGTGCCTCTTTGATAGCCCATGTATGCTGAGGGGCCAAGGTACGCCCCTGGTCCAGCACATAGTCTTTTACATTTGTGAGCTCGCCACTATTTTCTTCACTCCTCAGCAGAACGAAGGGGTAGGGCTTATCTTCCCGCTCTTTTCCTTCACTATGGCACAGTTTTAATTCCTGAGGCGATGTAATGGTGGCCACATAAACAGTCAATATTAAAGTCTTTTGGGCGCACTTTACCTGGTTGCACCAGGCTGGTTCTATCCTGTTCGTGATGCCAGAAAGTGATGTGGCCAGGGACAGGGTACTCGGACACCGGGGCTGATGGCTCTGTGGATGGGAGATCACGGGTGGTCGGGATCCCGGTTCCATGCCCTGGTTATCATTTGAGTTAGATGGTGGAAGGAGAAGGGAGTATTTACAGGGGATTGTGACGCCACCTGTAGTTCCCAGTAAAATGGTATCGGCGCTGCAAGCCAGCCACTGAGGTGATGGTGGGTGCAGCAGAGAATAGTCCAGCTTCCTACAGGTGGAGCTATTACCTCAGGGCAGCGGTGAAGGAAGATGGTGATGGAGGGCAGTAATGGTGATGATGGTGTTGCAGTTCTTACCCCTCTGCTGAGCTGCTGGTGATGCTGAGCCCTCCAGGCACCGGTGAGAGGAATAACGGAAACCAGTTCAAGTTTAACTCCACTTTACTAGGTACCGGTTGATGGCAAAACAAGACACGGTACAGTTTGGTTTACAGGGTGGATGTTGCCAGCTCAGGGTCCCGCCTATGGGGTCTCTAGGTGTTTGCATTCTGTGTCTTTCAGGGTTTCCTTTCCTCTTCCTAGTTTCACCACCCTCGCAGAGCTCCCCCGCCAGTCCCTTGATCTCTCACGCTGGGGCACGGTTCTCCTTTACCGGTTCAGATGGGGCCGGTTACTTCTCCCGCCACCGGTATTTGGGCAGTTACTCCTGTGGTCTAGGAACTACCTGTGGTCCTGAGGGGAGAGGTACCTTGTGGCGCTGTCAGCAACCCGGTTTCTAGGTCCTGGCCCATTGCCTTCTGTCCTGGGCCCCAACTTAAAGATGGTGCTCCCTCCTGTCATCTGTGCTGTCAGGCCTGTCCTTCCTGACTGCCTTCCCAGCACCGTTTCCACTATCTTCTCTCACTAACTTCCTGCTTCTCTCACTCTAGCCTAGGCTCCACCCCCTTTTGGATCCTACTAAATAACCAGTCCCCCCCTCTTCTAAGTAGCCTAGTCCTAAGTGTGTGCAAGTAAAGACTCCACAGGTTAAACCCTGAACTGACAACTTACAGGGAAAACACATTTATTGTCACAGTGTAGTACTTCCCTGTGGCGCCTAGCCAGAGGGGCGCCACACAGGCGTTTGAGATTTCTGCGAGGATGATTGAGCTTGTGGAGTGGCTGTTGCAAACAATGGGAGGAGCGGGAAGAGAAAGTCAGTAAGTTGTGGTCATACATGGGAGAAGATGAGTTATAAAGGCTAGTAAGGGAACAGAAGGGGGTGAAGATAAGGTCCAGCGTGTGGCCATCTTTGTGAGTGGCCGCGGAGGACCATTGAGTGAGGCCAAAGGAGGTAGTCAGGGATAAACGTTTAGAGGCAGCTGAGGTGGAAGTGTCAATGGGGATGTTGAAGTCATCCATGATGATAGTGGCGGTCAGCAGAAATGAAATGAAGTATCCAGGTGGTGAGTTGGTCAAGAAAGGTGGGGATGGGTAGATCTGGGGTGCGGTAGATGATAGCCAAACGCGGGATTGGAGGGGGAGTAGATGCGGACAGAATACACCTGAAATGATGGAAGAGTAGTGGAGGGAGGTAGTAGAATTTGGGCAAAGGAGCTGTTGTCAGACAGGAGCAAGCGAACTCCTCCACCACGCTTGTTGCTGGGGCAAGGTGTGTGCGAGACATGTAATCCACCATAAGAAAGTGCAGCAGGAGAGGCTGTGTCAGAGGGGGAGAGCCAGGTTTCGGTGATGCTGAGGAAGGAGAGTTTGTTAGTGATAAAGAGGTCATGGACCAACGACAGTTTGTTGCAGACACAGTGTGCATTCCATAGTGCTCGAGGTAGGGAGACCGGAGGAGCGGGGGCTGGCTGAATTGGTATGAGGTTATCAGGGTTGTGAAAACTTGTAGAGGATCGTGGCAAGGGGTTAGAAATGAATGTCAGGATGTGTTGGGGAGGGACAGGATTTGGGGATACATCATCAGAAATGAAGAGCACAGACAGATCGATAGAAGGTGGGAGCAGGACAGTGCATGATGTGGCCGTGTGTGTCTGGAGAAAAAGGATTGTATGTGGAGGAACAGTGTGAGGAGGAGGTGAGATGGCTGGGGAGGATGGAGGAGGAGATGAGTAGTCATTCTGTAGCCCTCAATTCAATTGTTCACAAGGCCTGCAAACCTGAGTTTGGTGAGGGCCCTGAGGTGGCCCTGTAACATATGTTTGGGAGGGCCCTCCTCTATTCATTTGCTACCGAAACCACTGAATAATAGGGAAGGGGTGTGGATTGAAGTGGTGCAGCTCAGGATCACCTGGGTCGGTACTGCAAGGAGTTTTAAGACGTCTGTAGTCTTCAATCAAATAGAAAAGGAATTCTCCAGTAGACAGCCAAATCTTCATAAAGTACTTTTATTAGTACATCAGACCGTGCATAAAACAAACAATGTTGAGGAGGGGACCGCTGGACGCGTTTCGGATGGCAAATCCTTTCTCAACCGTCAAAACCACTGCCTTACGAATAACATAGCATAAGCAAAGCCATGGTTGCTGGCACAGAAGGTCATATCATCTGTACATTAGGGAGTGCCTTCTTCTATACTTTGGGAAGGACCCTCCTGTATTCATTTGGGAGGGCCCGCTATACATTTTGAAGGGCCCTCCTTTATACATTTGGGAGGGCCTTCCTTTATACATTAGGGAGGACCCTCCTCTATACTTTGGGAAGGGCCCTTCATAATCTGCTGTCCATGAAGCAAGCACTCCCACCTCCTACCCATGAGCTGCGGTTGCACGAACACAGCAACCAACATGAAACATGTCCATTTTTTTGTCCCAGTGAAGCCTGCTGTTGTCCCAGATCTTAGAAAGAAGTGTAGATACACAAACACACCCCCACAGGCAAAAACATTAAACACTCACATTGCCAAATTGCTAGCCATGCAGATGTTTCCCTTTAAGCTTGTGGCAACTGAGGTTTCGGTTATCTCTTGGCTGTGGCTGCCCCAGCATATTGGTTTACTAGCCAGTGGCTGCACTATTGTACTCGATGTTCCGACCCCGCTGTACAGAAGCATGTGTTAAACAATATTAACCGTGCTGTCAGCAACGCTGTAACCGGGACCGACCACGTAGCAACAGACACGTAGAGATATTGTTGGGGACAGTCAGGGACGATAAATTCCTCTGACGGCACAGTGGGAGAACCTGGTGGAGAGTGTGTCAGAATGACAGCCTGGGACATCAAACACCCTACCCACGCCAAGAATAGTTAGCCCAACTTCATCATGTTTTCCATCCAGTCATCAGCCTACTCTCCTCCTCTTCCTCCTCCACCAATGTCATACTGCAGCCCTCAAAGCAATTGTTCACAAGGCCTGCAAATCTGAGTTTGGTGAGGGCCCAGAGGTGGCCCTGTAACATATGTTTGGGAGGAGCCTCATCTATGGATTTCGGGGGCCTCTATACATTTTGGAGGGCCCTCATCTATTTATTTGGTGCTTAAATTTGATGCCTTAAGAATAACACCATAAGCTAAGCCATGGCTGCTGGCACAGCAAGTCATCTCATCTGAACATTAAGGAGGGGCTTACTTTATAATTTGGGAAGATCCCTCCTCTATTCATTTAGGAGGGCCCTCTATACATTTTGGAAGGCCCTCCTCTATACAATTGGGAGTGCCCTCATCAAGTGGACTCCTATTGCTACACAGGGGACTCCCTACCACAACTTGGATGGGCCGCAGAGAAGGAGGTGGAGGCGAGGCAGTGTGAGGAGAGGATGGGTATTGTTCCTCGTGTTGGTGACACAGAGCCTTTGCCTGTTTGAAGGTTTGCCCACATGGCACAGTTCGTGTGTAAGTGTCTCTTTTAAGACCCTTGTGTGATACACATTTTCGCCAACAACCTATACTGGTCAGCCACCTTTCTCAACCGACGCTACAAGGAGAACATTTCTTCTCTTTTTTTGAAGTCACAAAAGGGTGGCACAATGGAATCCTTCAAGTGGTATGGCAGAGATATTGCTCTTTTCAACAGCAAGGGTTAAAGGGGAGAGACATGCACACCTGCTAAAACAGAGGTGGGGGGGGGGGGGTGTGCACAAACTGGGCCATTTTCAAAAAACCAGCACATCAGCAAGGGCTATCTGAGCCAATAACAATGAGCACAATGAGCACAAGGACGTGCAGGCACAGACAAGGATGGCTCAATACACATGAGGGAGGTGGCGAGGAGAAGCAAGTTCATACCTTGGCAGCTTTTCATTAGGTCATCAGCACCCTGGTGTCTCATGCAGCCTCTGTGGCCGGTGATCACTGCTAAAGAAAGTTTCACACACCACAGCTGGAGTTCTGTTACTTTTACTCAGCTGTGGAAGAAGAGGAGTGACGACAGTGCAGAGACCGCTGGCAGCAGCAGGAGGAGGCTAACCTGGAGGAGAAAGCCTACGTACGAAAGACTCTGGTACCCGACCTGGAGGAGCGGTTCCGAGGAGTTGTAGACTTCCACCTCAGAGATGGTTGGGGGTTCATAAATGAGTACGGCTTGGAGCAAGAGGTCTTTTTTAGCAGACGGGATGTCGAGTTGTATCTCCCGAAGGGACACCCCGGTCGAGACCTCTACCCCAAAGAAGAGGTCGGCTACACCCGGTGTATAGGACGACGAGGCTGGTATGCGTTGTGGGTGTATAAGATTCTGCAGCCTTGAACCCCATTAGCAGAGTCGGTTTGACTTTTGAGTGGGAAGGACGGTTTGCGGGCAAGCAGCCCTTAGCCATAAAGTAAAGGCCACTTCACACGCTAGGATATAGGTGAACTATATTGTTAGCTATGTCACGTGACTGCGATCCTTCCGACATCGTTAGTGCATTGTCACACGCAAGGATATCGTTAACGATCTTAAATTTGGCAACGCTCCAACTTTTTGGAGATGAACGTTTGAACGATTTTACAAAGCGGCAGGAATAGGAGAAATATGAACGACATCGTCCAAAAAGTTTTCACACTAAACGATGTTGCTGCTTCCCACGACGTTAATTGGATGATGAACGATAGATTTGAGGTCCGGATCTCAAACTTTGGATGAACGTTCCAACGATTTTTCCTTCCTACATCGTTTGTTTACCCACAACGACGCACTAACGATATCGTTTGAACGATCACAAATCTGTGACGTTTCAATGATATTGTTAACGATATCCTAGCGTGTCAAGCGGCCTTAAGACCTAGAAAATCAATGTAAATAGTAGTTAGAATGTTCAATCGTGTAAATATTGTATGCAACTGGTTAGTTAAGTACTGGAAACTGTAAAATGTAAATTGTAAAGTTTATATTTACTTAACCGCCATGATTGCTGTATATTAGAGCGGAGAACTGTGACAAAGAACTGTTTTTGAACCCTGGTAGGGGATGCTTCTCAACAAGACTGTGGACTTTGTGTTTTTGTTTTTATGAGCACTTTGTACGACTTTGTTTTACGAGCAATGTATATTTTTGGCTTTTCCTTTTATGACGACTCTGAAGGACCGGACTGTTCTGTTTTGCAACATTCAAGAATGGTGCCTCCCGAAAGGGAAGAAAAATGATGAGTACTGTTATTGTTGTTATTTAAAAAAAAAGTTTTTTGTGAGTGTCTGTGTTACCGTGTTGCTCGGGAACAAGCTAACCTTTGCAAAGGGGGAATGTGACGCCCCACCAGGTACGCTGCCACCAGAAGTACTGCACTCCTCCATTATGGTACCTTTACACGCCACTAACGAAAGGTAGAAAGCACCGTGTGTCGGAGACAATTGTACCGTTTACCTTCAAAACACCGCGAAGTGGTGGCGTGTAATTCGGGTTGTTGCCACCTGTCTCTTTGGATACCTGTCTTTCAGCCGTGCTGAAAAACAAGCAGGTATTAAACCCTATGGTAGCGGCGTGTAATCGGGGCACAGGTACGGTATTTGAGTTCCCTGGGGCGTGCTACAGCGTCATGTATACCACGCCCCATCAGCTATCATTGTTAGTTACGGAGCACAATATGTATGCCCAGATTCCCTTGTGGTGGCGGCGTGTAAATCAGGGAAGGTGCTCCACAGAAGGTAACCTGCGGCACCCGTCGGTACTTTCAGGGATCGAAAAAACCTACTGTGGAGCATCTTGTGGCGGCGTGTAATTGCAGTATCAGGTACCGTTAGGAACCGTTGAAACGCGCGCGTGCACGTGCGATACCCGGTGGTTTCTACCATTCGGTAGCGGCATGTAAAGGTACCATTAGAGGTATAGTAGTGCCTCTGCTCTCCAGGTGCTGGGATGGTGTAGTCGAGCCACATACACACAACACTTAGGACCCTGGGACAGTGGGAGGACCCAAGCGTAGCCGGGACGGAAAAGAGAAGTGCAGGAGCAGAACAAGTCAGAGAGAGTAGTAGAGTGGTAGCAGAAGCAAGGAGGAGAAGGTGCACAACTGAGCATCCATGGCTGTCGTACCTGAGCTCTGTGTGCTGAGGCGCTGAGAGCCTGGGCAGCGGAGTACATGTCGTGCTCGCCCCAGAAGAGAAACTACCTTATAGTACTGAGAAACCACCAGAGAAAGAGACACCCTGTAAGAGAGAGGGCGAGAAAGGAACATCAACAGAGGCTTGACTGCACTGTCCCGGTTCTGGAGACAATGCTGAACCAGAGGTTGGCAAGTGAAGCACCCGATGGCCATGCTGAAACAACTGAGTAAAAGTAACCGAACTCTATCTGTGATGTGTGAAACTTTCTTTAGCGGCAACTACCAGCCGCAGGGGCCGCATGAGACATCAGGGTGCTGCTGACCTA
Organism: Allobates femoralis; assembly: GCA_033576535.1. Classification (NCBI taxonomy): domain Eukaryota; kingdom Metazoa; phylum Chordata; class Amphibia; order Anura; family Aromobatidae; genus Allobates; species Allobates femoralis. Next base: position 267,449,175 of record JARQOC010000003.1, read on the forward strand.
ATGGACATCTGCCAAGGTACGAACTGAACCCTCCTTCCAGCTGCCCTGTGGACTGCACTCCTCCTGCAGGTAGTGAAACCATCCAAGCTGCCGGTCATCATCTCCAGAGGTTCTGAAGCAGCGGCGGCCACCCATGGTCACGTACCGCAAGTGCCATCATGAATACCCCTTTTCCCTGTTTTTCCCGTCAATCCCCCTTCATTAAATGACACTGTTAGGGTTACGGGACAGGGTCTCGGCCCCCACACATATAGAATTTAAAATCGGTCACAGCACCTCCTTGAACACAGGGCTATGTATATAAGCCCATCTCAGGGCGTCCGTCCACTACAGAGAGTCCTTATCCGGATATTAGACACATACCATATTTGAAGGACAGCGCCTCAGACAAAGGTGGTGAGGAAAAAAAGTTTCTCCTTTATTCCATGGTCATACACAGCAGCGACGTTTTGACCAGCAAAGTGGTCTTTATCAAGCTCACAGCATATAACAAATGGTTCCCTTAAATAGTGCTTTAACCCTCCCAACAAAACAAACACCAATCCCAATGCACATCATCTCATCTAATACAGAGACCGTACTACTCTAAAATCACACCTAACCCTACCTATAGGTTCCCCATACAGATAATAACCAAATCTTATATCATATGTATATTCAAATACCTTTTGATGAGTTATATTCGTTAATCACACTCTAACATCATTGTTTACTTGAAATAGCGTCAGACCAATCATATCTCTGCATCTCACATCACCATAGTGATCGTACCACCTCCTCAGCAGGCTGGCCAATCATGTCATCCCCACATTGTGTATGTCCCAATCACATCATTTCCGGGACCTGCGGGATTGGGCCAACTCAGTGTCCATCACAGTTCCTGTCACGGGCGTGCTGTTGGTCCATCATAATGTCCATCACACTCCACACCATGTGGTTGATTACATCATCTCCTGGGAGCACGCGATAGGCCAATAAGAGTGTCAATCACGATTACAATCGCGCGGTTGGTCCAACACAATCGTTTTGAGGCAGTAATTAACCATTGTTATCATTAACTATAAACTTACGGTATATGCATATTTCTTGTGCACAAAAATTCTGACTGCATAGGGGGATGCAATCAACCATTTGCTGCAATCACCTGGTACAAGAATCTATAGTCATCATACTGCAAACCTCCAAGCCTTCATTTATAAAGTTATTTGACAGTTAGTTATCTGGAATTAACCATTATTACCATTAGCTATAAACTTATTTTTATGTTTATTTCTTGTATGAATGCATAGGGGGAAGCAATTAACCATTTGCTGGTCACAGCACAAAACTCATGGCGGGTTTACACGTTGCGATATCGTAGTACGATTTCAATGAAAAGTCACGTGGTTCGATCGTTGGACCCGAGATCGTTCCTGCGTTGTATGGTGTGAACGTCCAATACGATGCAGGAACGATGTCAATGCGATATCGGGGATTGAATGAGCGTGCTATTCAATGCCCCGATATTGAAGGGAGATTGGAGTCGGATCGTGCTGTGTAAACGCACAACTACGATGCGATTTGAAACGTCACCCATTCACTCCCATGTTAAAGGATCATTCCTGGGTTGGGGGGGCGTAGACATCGCACGGACATTGTATTCCGATATCGCAGCTTGTAAACATCCAATGCGATGCGGGAGAAACGTGCACTAATTGTGCGCTCCCGCACCATTGAGTTGCGATATCACAACGATATTGAAGCGTGTAAACCCACCATCAGTCAAGGGAACTATCTATAGAATTCATGCAAACAATAAAATTCATACAATACCCTTCCTAGCATACCCAGTATATATATTTATTATATTATTATACAGAGAAAAGGATAACCTTTCCAAAATAAAAATCTTGGGAAACAAGAAATAAAGCAAGCAATAAAAGAAACAAAACACACATTTATAAACCAGGAAGATTAGCAATTTAGAACAAAGTAGTAAGACTGGTTGAAATGTATTTGGAATTAATTTTTTATTGATTTATTACATGCAGGCATCTAACATCCAATCTGAACAAGACACTAAAGGGCCCGTTACACGCTTCAATGTGTTGGAGAACTGACCACGGATCTGACTTGACCTACATCGCAGGAACGACGTTCAATGATCGCTGGTGAGGTGTCACACGTACAGATATAGAGAACGATGTAGCAATGATTCCATGACAAGAGAACGATACTTGCGGTCGTTTTATCGCCTACGTCCTTTAGTTCTGAATAGGTGAAGTCGTAAACGACATCGTTATCAAGGTGTCACACGTCGATGCTGCAGGTTGGACGGACAACAGGTTTTTGAACATGTTCATAAATCTACGATCAACGACTTATCGTTGGTCGTATCTAGGTGTCACATGCAACGACGTCGCTGCACCGCCCCAAAAGCCGTGAAGTACCAACGATATCGTTAAAGATATCCCATGTAACGGGCCCTTAAGACAAACAACAATTAGGATAGACACATCCTCTTAACAAAAAACATGACACAAGATAAGATAAATAGTTTTTGTAGTAAATATAGTTATAAGTATACGCATTAATCACTTGTGTATACCGTTAGGATAATTCTATATCCTCCTTTTTATTAGGCACCACAGACAGATTCTGGAACTTGTTACAAGCCATTAGAAGCAACTGTTGTCGTCAGCGCTAAAAATCCCTAATGTTAAATAGCACATACAGATATTGTTATAAGGTTTCTTAGATAAATTTTGATATAGTAAGTTTTTACCATTATCTTATATTTATGTTTTTTAACCTTGTCGAATTGAAATAGCAATAAACATCCTGGCACTGTACATGTAAAACTTGTATAAAAGTGAGTACCGTATTTTTTGGATTATAAAACGCACTTTTTTCCCCCCAAATTTTGGCGGGAAAGTTGGGGGTGCGTCTTATAATCCAAAATGACTTTCTGTGCTGTAGGGAGAGGGGGGTGGCAGCATTGGTGTGGTGTATGGAGATTGGAGGAGGATGGCTGTGCACTGCAGAGGCGGTGGGAGGTCACGTGCTCCCACTCATTAGCCTCATGTAATATGCACAACACCCGCTGTCCATCACCTCGGAGATGAAACCACACCGAGGTATGGACACGGGAATACCACATGTGCCTGCAGTGTCCCCATCTTGGATATGGCCCCCTATCACTGTGTATGCTCCCTCATGCTGCTGCCCACACTAAAATAACAAACACATTTAACTTACCTCTCCGGCGCTTGCCTCCATCACTCCCTGCTTTTGTCGCACTTCCTTGGTCCCGTGGAAGCCGCTCTTGTGATCGTGGCACGCACTGATGACATCACTCTTCTGTGCCGATCACATGACCGACTTTCACAGGAAGTGCGACAAAAGCAGGGAGAGATGGAGGCAAACGCCGGAGAGGTAAGTTGTAAGTGTTTGTTATTTTAGTGTGGGCAGAAGCATGGGGTGGCATACAAAGTGATGGGGAGGCCATATATCTAGGATAGGGGGTGGCATAATCATAACAGGGGGCCATGTGCCCGCACAGGGGGACGTACTCAGCAAAGGGGACGTTTCTGCACATGGGGACATGTGCCATCTGAAGGTGGCAATATCCAAGATAAGAGGGCCATATCCTAGAATGGGGGCTATATCTCAGGATGAGGGACATATATACCAGGATGGGTGGGGTCATGTACTAGGATAAGGGAAATATATGCTGATTGTAAAACAGACACTGGCATTATAATATGAACCCCATTGAACATTAATAATTATTTTTTTTCTCTTTTCCTTCAACAAATTTTGGGTGCATTTTCTAATCCGGTGTGTCTTATAAAGCGAAAAACATGATATATTCCACTTTTATAGGTAAGAGGGGTGTAAAGTTAAGGCCTTTATACTCAGTAAATCATTAATAAAGAAAAATATGTGTTTAGGTTCAAAAATAAAAAGTTTAGATTGGAGTAACATGTACATTGTAAAAGAAAATCAGTTGCTAAATAAAAAAAAAATCCATTTCTCCTAAGCGCCTTTTGGCCGGAATAAGCTGGATACCAATAAGAAAACTGATGATGAAAACTAAATTACCATATTAATGATAAAGGACAAATGAAATCTTTGAAGTCGCATAGGAATTTTTAATATTCATCCATAGTATAAGAATTGTTCTTAACTGGAATATTATCAAGCTCTCAGTACATGCTGAAGATCCCCTCTATAATATTCTTATCGTGATCCCCTGACAATGATAGAGGCCAGGTAGGTTTTCCACCTTTTATGCTTGCTCATTAAATTGTATAGCTTTAGTGTTTCGGATCAAAAAATTAAAGAGCTGTACAATAAGACACGTAAAAAAAAGTTAAAAATTCCTCTCATCAGCTTCTTCTCTTTTATAAGAGGCAGGCTAAACCCACTCAAAGAGATGTCACATACTGAACTTAGCTACAGCAGGTAGCAAAATCTTCAAATGTTCTAAAACTTTTCTTTCCAGAGAACAAATCTGCTGAGATATCCAAATTGTGTGAAAAATATTACCTAAGCAAACTTTTTTCTTACTTTTTTTCTTTAGTTTTTTACACCTCCTTAACATTTCTGAAGGGGTAACATTTACAAAACTGCGCAGTGTGTATAAAACCTTACTACCTTTTGACTCTATACTTTTAAGAAAAAATAACAATTAAAGCCAAATGCTGAGGCTACGTTCACATATTGCATTTGTGTTGTTTTTTTGCAGTTTCTTTCATGAGTTTTATGCAAATTAAAAGCTGCTTTTTACAGTACTGGTAAAAGCTATGCAATTTGAGGAATATCATGCATTTTTTTTCCTGGCTGGAACAAAAACCTTATAGTTTTTTAAAAGAATCAGCATATCAATTCTTTTAACGTTTTTGATGTGCTTTGCTGGATTTTTTTTCACCATTGATGAAACCACTGTGTTTTGCTGCATTTCTGCTATTTTTGTGATAAATAAAAGAAACTTTATTAAACGTGTACTGTAGACAAATCACAATGAAAAATGTATAAAAAAACAGAACAAATAAATATAAAAAGCAGCTAAAATTCTACTTTTTGGAAGCAGTTTTTTAACTACCAAGAGGGCGGTTTATGCTGCAGATAAAAAACGCAACAAAAATGCAACATTTGAACATAGCCCAATACAAGAAAAAAATGCATGGATACCTTTAGACAGTTATTTAAATAGTATCAATTAGTAGCAAAAGTATTATTACAAATATAGACTGTACTCAGTTATTTGAAACTTTTGAACCCCAATGCAAAATATTGAAGAGGTCAGAAAATTATGGTTTTTAATAGTCTTGGGCTTCTTGTATATAGTAAGCATGTCTCCACAAGCTCAAACTCAATGTATGGGGGCAATACATTGACATGTTTGTAATATTCACTCTTTAAAGCAATATTTCATTATTACCTTTTTGAGAGGTTTAAAGGGAACCTGTAACCTTGAATTAACCCTCTGATCTATCAAAAGCTGTTCCTACACCTTCCTAAGTTATCCCCAACCATCCTCTCTGTTGTAAATCCGCCCTGTAAAGTTTTCGAAAAATGACTTTGAGCTTACTGGACGTCGCTCAGTCAGGCGACTGAAAAGGCGGCTCCAGGCTCCATTGTTCCCTCCTCGCTGCTTCACCACACACCCCGCTGGGCATCATTATTCTGTATTGATTTCCTCCTTTTTTTGGGATCTCCCGCCCTCTTTTCCAGCTATGATGCACCGGCAGGTACGTCACATATGGCCCGGTGCATTATGGGCCCGATGACGTGATCCAATCGGCTTCAGTATGCACATTGCGCATGCGCGGAGCCGGGCCGATCCTGTTATCCAGCCCATAATGCACCAGGGCCAACCACATGATCAGGCACATAATGCATCGGGCTGATCACGTGATCGGGCCCATAATGCACTGGGCCGGATGTGACATACCGCTGGTGCCTCATAGCTCAAAAAGAGGGCGGGAGATTCCAAAAAAGGAGGAGATCAATACAGAATAATGACGCCCAGCAGGGGCATGCAGTGAAGCAGCGAGGAGGGGACAATGGAGCCAAGAGCCACCTTTCCAGTCTCCTGAGAGAGCGACGTCCAGTAAGTTCAAAGTAATTTTTCTAAAACTTTACTGGACTGATTTACAACAGAGAGGGATGGTTAGGGATCATCTAGGAAGGTGTAGGGACAGCTAGTGATAGGTCAAGGGGTTAATTCCAGGTGACAGGTTCCCTTTAAATATCTGATTTTAGAGAATAAAATTTAAAGGTTCAAAATGTATAAATGTTTCAATTTTTTGTCACATTTTAGAAATTTTCATAAACACAAATCAAAGCATTCTTAATTCACTACTTTCACGAATTACAATATGTCATGAAAAAACAGTCTTACAATCACTTGAATATATTGAAGCATTGAGAGTTTTTACCATAAAGTGACATCTACTTACATAATCCTCTAGTCTGTCTGTCATCCACTTCCATTGTCACAGTATCCAGATAGCACGCGATGCGGCAGCCATATTTGCACACCCAGGTGATGGATGTGCAAATATAGTGCCTGCTAGAGGTAGTGGCCCCTTTGCACACTACTGCCAGTGGTGCCGCCAACAAATGGACAAACCAAGGCCTGGAATCCGCTGCTCATGTCACCGCCGATACCCTAAGCTTCGACTGACCATACAAGACCTTTGAAGATATCATGTTATGTGATCAGTCAATGCAGAGTCAGGTGCATGTAAATGAGTACATGACCGTGACTTCACCACAAGTCTGTACCCAGCTGTGACATGAAGTGTGAGCAGCACAAGAGAGGCACAGAGAGCATAGCCAGGGAAGCAGAGAGGGGGCATAGAAAGCACAGCAGAGGGAGCAGAGAGGGGGCACAGACAGTGCACAGAGGGCACATAGGGATGCAGACTGGGGGCAGAGAAACCACAAAGAGGGACCACAGAGACCACACAGAGGGTGCACAGGGAAGCAGAGAGGGGGCACAGAGACCGCTCAGGGAGGCAGACAGGGGCACAGAGGAAGGAGACAGATAGTGGACACAAAGACTGCACAAATTAATCATTGGAATAAATTATAGGGTATTTTGCTGTGGCTCAGAAAGAGGACTGGTCCTCATTGTTACCTCTTGCTGAGTTTGCCTGTAACAGTTCTGTCAATCAGTCTTGTGGGTCCTTGTGTTTGTTTTTGCAATGATAATTTTCATCTCCATTTCAGTGAGATTTTTAGGATGAGTTCTCAATGTCCTGGAGTAGAAACTTGAGTATGTCTGACAGAGGTTCAAAGGAATATTGGGTTGGCTAAACTTTGCCGGTCCAATCTTCAAAACAGATGACAAGATTTGGTTTTCATCTAAAAATAACAGGTTGAAAATACCATCAGGAGTTGGTTGCTAAATTTATTGGCCATATGAGATTATGAAGATAATCATTCCGGTGACCTTTAGATTTAACTTTCTCTGTCTCTTTGTATTCCAACTGTTTTCCACAGATCACTGTTAAAAAAGTTTATCCCTTCAGTCTTGTAATACAAAAAGCAGAGAGGTGCACCCTGAGCATTACCCGGTGGTCTAGTGGGGAAATGTATTGTGAAGTGGGAAAGGTTATCCACTCACTGGTCAGGTTGTGCATCCTTGTACAACACCGGTGATGGCACAACAGTGAGGGGTTTCGGGCTGCTGCGGGACCGTTGCTCCGTACTCCTTCCTGGAGGGTCACGTGGTACGGAGTCCCGGTCACCTGATATCTGCATCACCGGATATACATCATTCAAGGTCCTGGAAGGCTCTTGAGAGCTCACTAACAGCTCCAGGCAGCTCCAGCCACAATCCCAAGGTTGGAAACAGCGAATTATGAAACAAACAATTTGTGGTCATGAACGGAGCGCTAGGTATTGAGGAGACTCTCAAAGAGGAGATGTTATACAGACCTGTTAATTACACAATCACTACGCGTTTCGACAGCGGCCTGCTGTTTCCTCTGGTGGGGTTTCCTGATCCTCTATTTTCTATTGATGGAAATTTAGAGACCAAGGTGCAGAGGATCATGGATTCTTGGACTGTCCAAAATTCAATCCAATATGTTCTTGTTATGTTGGATAGGATATGGACTCAATGAGAGATCCTGAGTTCCGGCTCGTTCGGTGAAGGCTGATTGTCTGGTCTTGTCTTGGATTTCCATCTCAGGTTACCTGAGAAATTTGAGGTCCATTGGCCCACTAGAAGAGGGTTCGTTCCACCATGCAATGTTTCTTGGATGTAGTTAGTAACAGTTCAGCTATCCAGTCTGATACAGGGGAGTGCTGAGCAGTCTATATTGTTATGGACAGTTCAGTCATCCAATTTGAGGCTGAGATGTGCTGAGCTGTCAGCATTCAGAGTGACAGTTCAGCTGTCCACTCAGGGTCACGGCATGCTTGGTTTCTTTCAGATATTTCCTGTTCTGAGCGAGTACCTGGATTTAAAACTGACTGTTTATTGCTGCGAGTCATTGCCTAAACTGTTTGTGTGTATTCTTTTTCATGTTCTGTCTCTGATCTATTGCTGCCTAGCCCATTTGTGTTGATCTGCAACCTTCCTGGAATTCTAACTCACATTGTGACCTGACTACATCTTTGTCTTACAACTTTGCTTATGATGAACTCTCTTGGTATCAGATCTCTGACCTCTTGAGTACCCTGCCTACTGGCTTGTCTGTGAGTAGTGAAGCGTTACAATTCATTTTTTCATAATTTCCAAATTAAATGATCACAACATCATCAAGTTTAGTCTGAGATTACATAAAGAGTTAAAATTATTTGTGCAAGCCTACATCCACAAAAAAATTGTGCTTGGTTCTCCAACATGTTTGAAACAACCTCTCTTCTAAAGGCCACGTCACATGCTTCAATATCGTGAATGATTCGGGTTTTTGGTCGCTTAAGTGATATCGTTTGTGTGTCGTTGTGTGTAATGAGCAATCTTTCTGCAAAAAATCGCTTGATTGTTTGGTTGAAGATTCGTGAGGAGGACCTTAAATCCGTCGTTCATTGTTCAATTAACCTACGTTCAACCTGCTGCATCGTGCTGTTTGACACCTCTCAAATGATCTCAATCTTGACTTCGCCTATTCCTGATGCTAGATGGTGACGATTGCTGAGTAGTGCTCACGATTGCCGGCGCGTTGCCAAATTTAACATCATTAACGACATCTATGCTTGTGACACCGCACAAACGATATAAATAAATTGTTCTAGCGATCTCGATCATGTGACTTTTCAGGCGATATCGTGATTGATATTGAAGTGTGTGACGTGGCCTTTAGTTTGGCCACAAATTGTGCACAAATGTGCCTAGAAGAACTGATGCTGTTTTAAAGGCAAAAGGTTGAAATACCAAATATTGATTTCAATTTCATTTTTTCACATTTGTTCACTTATTTTTGAGCCGTATTGAAGGCAAAGTGCTTCTTCTTTTGTTCAATCACTTTGCATTTTATTCATTGTTAAAAATAAACTCTAAATATTTCTATTTCTCAAAGCATTCTTTTCCAAACCCGTCTAAAACTTTTGTTCAGTACATATATAGATCTTTTGTAAAAATCAAATATCTGATAAATGTTATTATTTCAAGTTGGTTGAGGGTTTCAAGTCCAATTTAAACTGAATTACCAACATGTTTTTAGAAAACACAGCAGTATAGGAAGAAGCCATGTGGGAAAAGAGAAGCATTGCTGCCAAACTGTTAATAAAAACCACAAGACACACAAAATTGATTCTATTATATGAGCAGATTTGCCACTTATTTAAGCACATGCTAAGTTACTACAAGGAGAATAACAAATCAGTAAGACAAAGCTGTGTTCATGCTCCAGGGTAAAACATGCCTGAAATAATTAGAAGAAACTTTCAATGGTATTTCTTCAGTTTTTGAGCTATTGTAAGTAGCAGTTTTATAGCACATCCAAACTGTACTTTAAAGATAAAGATGAGATTAGTTTATGTTTATATTGCACAGACTTTATGGGCCTTTTAGATTCTCTAATTATTTATAGTGGATAGTAATATATCCAGAATAGTTTTATAATCACTATCTACTTTTTATTAAAGGGGTTGTCTGGTCTAAAATGACAAGTCTGCAGTTACTCTATGTGATCGTAGACTTGTGAATCCTCACATCGAACGCACTGTGCACTGCGAGGATTTTCTGGTGCCATAGCCAGGAACGGTGGTGACATGACTGCAAGTATGCGATATGCATACTCCTCGCCACATTCAAACAAGATGGCAGTGGCCTTGCTCAAACCAAGTTTAGTTGGAATGTGGTAGCAATATAGCACGGAAGTATACATACCACATGTCATGAGACCATCATTTCCGGCTCTGACACCAAAGAATCCTCATAGCGAACAGTATGTGTGATGTGAGGATGTACAAATCTGCAGTCCCATGGACTGGGCAACTCATTTAACAAAAGGTTTTATCAGAGCGCTAGTGAACACTTTTATTTACAAGATTTTCTGTTATTTGAGAGCTGATAGAAAAATTTTACCTCTTAGGCTGGGGTCACAGTTGGCATGCGTTTTTGTAGTGCCTTTTAAAAACGCATGCTTTTTTACATGCGTTTTTTCATGTCATCATGAGTTTATTAAGGTGTGTGATGGCTCCCTGCGTTTTTGGCTGCGTTTTAAAATTCGCACCCAAAAATAGTGCATGTACTATTTTTTGGTGCGTTTTGAAAAACGCATGCGTTTTAATAACATGGGCCCCTATGGAAAACGCATGCAAAAATGCATGTACAATTAGTACCTTTCAGTGCCATTCAAAAACGCATGCGTTTCCCATAGGAGCCCATGGTAAAAAAACGCATGCGCTTTCTAAAACGCTTGCGTTTTTTTAACATGGGCTCCTATGGAAAGCGCATGTGTGGCGCCCCTGCGGGTATGCGCCACAGAATAGTATTACACTTGAATATAAAATGTGTTTTTCCTTGTAAGTTGCTAGGTTAGGATTTAATGCTTATGGAGTCTATTTTTAGCACTCACTTAGGACCGCACCACTTAGAGTAGGGGGAACTGTAATATAGTAGGTTCCACAGGTGGTGGGCGGAGCTTAGGATAGAGTAGAGTGACAGTTAAGAATTTACCTCAGGCGGCTTGGGAAGGCAGACAGAGTGGTCACGCCTGGCAGCTCAGCTGAGTGGAGGGTACCCCATCTTTATGAGGGGGCCCAGGACAGATGGCAACGGACCAGAACTGGTAGGAGCCAGCTGGTCATGTTGAGGGTTCACAGGTGACACGGACGACCGAGGCAGCCAGGAGTTCAGCCCTGACTGCGAAGCCGACGAGCGGCAGGCCCAACAGGACCGGGTTGCTGACAGCACCACAAAGGTACCTCTCCCCTCAGGACTGAAAACCGGTTCAGGACACTAGGAGAAATAAAAAGGGACAGACATTTACGGCGGTGCTGGAAGGGAACTTTGTAGTCTTGGGTTGCCCTGTCCGGACCGGGTAGTGGACAGACCTTATCCCCTAGAAACAGACCGTAGGACTGGCGGGGGAGCTCTTCAAAGGTGGGAAAGAGAGAAAGATCTAGAAAGAGAATAGAAACCCTGAAAGACAGAGAAAGAACATCTAAAGACTCCTTAAGAGAAATCCTGAGTTGGTAACAACACCCTAAACCAAACTGTACCGTGTATTGTTATGCCATCAGCCGGTACCGAGTAAAGCAAAGTTAAAATGGAAATGGTTTCTGTTATTCTTCCTGCCGCAGCTCAAAGGACTTAACATCATCAACATCAACAACAGAGGGGTAAGAACTGCACCACCACATTTCCATCACTGTCCTCCCTCACCGTCTCACCACCATCATAGCTGCCCTGAGGTAAAGCTCCACCTGTGGGGAGCTGTACCACACACCGCTGCCCCCTCAATCACCTCAGTGGCCGGCTGGCAGCGCCGGTACCACCTTACCGGACTCTACAGGTGGCGTCACGTTCCCCTGTAAATAACCCCTTTTACCCCCACCGTTTTACCATCAACACCTGGTATAATTGTTCGCCAGGGCACGGCACCGGGGATACCGACCACCCGTGACATCCCACACAGAAGCCCTGGTGTCCGAGTACCTCATGCACCCCAGCTCTGGTTGAAACAAATGCGTTTTTGAATGGTACTAATTGTACATGCGTTTTTGCATGCGTTTCCTATAGGGCCCCATATTAAAAAACGCATGCGTTTTTGGAAATGCACCAAAAACGCATGGTACTGTCACACATGCTTTTTTGCTATTAGGGCATGCCTTTTTTAACATGGGGGCCTATGGGTGCGTTTTTTGCATGCGGTTTTGAAAATGCAGGTCTCCAAAAACGCTTGTGAAAAATGCAACTGTGACCCTAGCCTTAGGCTGTTTTGGCCAATACTATATTTGTGTTCAGCGGTCAAAAATTGCTTTAAAGTGCCCTCAAACAATATTTTTCTTTTTCTTATGTGTTTGGCTGGGGTCACAGTTGGCATGAGTTTTTTTAATTAATTTAACAAAACTCATGCGTTTTTTCATGTCAGCATGAGTTTTTTAAGGTGTGTGATGGCTCCCTGCGTTTTTGGCTGCGTTTTTAAATCCGCACCCAAAAATAGTGCATGCACTATTTTTTGGTGCGTTTTGAAAAACGCATGCGTTTTTGTAGAAAACGCATGCATTTGATAACATGGGCCCTATGGAAAACGCATGCAAAAACGCATGTACAATTAGTACCATTTAGTGCCATTCAAAAACGCATGCATTTTCCATAGGAGCCCATGTTAAAAAAACGCATGCGTTTTTGAATGGTACTAATTGTACATGCATTTTTGCATGCGTTTCCCATAGGGCCCCATATTAAAAAACGCATGCGTTTTTGGAAATGCACCAAAAACGCATGGCACTGTCACACAGACGTTTTTGCTATTAGGGCATGCGTTTTTTAACATGGGGGCCTATGGGTGCGTTTTTTACATGCGTTTTTGAAAACGCAGGTCTCCAAAAACGCTTGTAAAAAATGCAACTGTGACCCTAGCCTTAGTATGTTTATATATACAGTAGTTTGCCCAAGGCATATGTATAGTACTGTGCCACCAATTCTGTATGCTATAAATATATACTGTTTCTCATGGATACATACTATTCTCTACAGATATAATCAGTGTCAAGACCACTTTGCCATCAATACTGTGTCGTAGATATACACAATAAATTAAGGCCATTAAATATATTGTGCCATTAAAAAGCTACTAAAGGTATAGACCCCAGTTCAGCCAGAGCTCTTGCCAGTCTTGATGAGGTGGTGCATAGGAGTAGAATGCTCCTGATTCATAAAGCGATGCATACTTGATGCTTCTGACAAGTGGCATGTGATTATGTGTACTATACCAGAAAACATACTCTAGTCTCTAATAGTAGTAAGATTTCTGGTGTAAGGATCACCACAGCTTATCGTGAATTTGAAGACCTATGGTCTCATGCTCCTATTGTATCCCATCATGCCCCGTTCTACCCATTGTGATGGGGCTGGGAGAAACTCTTATGAAAGCACTAAAAGAGGCAATATTTTGAAGAACACTGAGTTTTGTCAAAATGTACGATTTTTCAAACCAATTCATTAGTGATGGGCGAATCCTAAATTACTCGGAATCGCTTGACTCTAGCGAGTCCGAGCCCAGGACTCGCTACTCGTTGCGAGTCTAGCGAGTCCAATGTTAATGAATGGGGAAGCGAGTAATAGCGAGTAGTGTGAGATTTACAACTCGCAGATGTGTCTCGGAAGCTTCAGCCTGAAGCAATCCTAGTTTTGTCATTTATTTGCATTGCTCGTTTACTTTGTAAGTAATCGCTGACTCGCACAGATAAGAGTCCTGTCTCCTCTGTGCTGGCTGCCAGCTCCAGGGTCCTAGAGCCTGCCTGCTGCCTGATGTAGTAGTGCTGAGATTGTTCTCAGTCTGCTCATTCCCTGTGTACAGACATGAATGTCTGTGCACAGAGATGATGTAGCAGAGCTGAGATTGTTCTCAGTCTGCTCATTCCCTGTGCATAGAGATCTATATCTATACACAGGGGATGTAGCAGAGAGGACATCGCGTTTTGGACTGCGTCGGACGGAAGAGGATTTTTTTAATTAAAGATGGAGTCCCTAATGGCTTTTTTTTTTATTTCTAATAAAAAATTTTCTTTGTGTTGTGTTTTTTTTAAAACAATTTAATAGAAATTCATGGCGGTCATGTCTAATATTGGCGTGACCACCATAAATTTCGGGCTTAGGGCCAGCTGATAATACAAAGCTGGCCTTAACCCCTTCATTACCCAGCGTGCCACCGCTACCAGGGCCGCTGGAAGAGCGGGGTTCAGCGTCAGAGGATGGCGCTTCAATGAACGCGCCATCTTCTGGGGCGGCTGCGGGCTGCAATTTGCAGCGGGGGGTGCCCAGAAAGCTTGGGCATCCCTGCGCTGCGGATTCCAGCCCCCAGCTGCTTAGCTGTACCTGGCTAGACATAGAAATTGCGCGGAGCCCCACGCATTTTTTTTAAATTATTTCATGAAATTCTGAAATTCTGACTCTGAGACTCTGACTCTGAAATTCATTAAATAATTTTAAAAAAATGCGTGGGGCTCCGCGCAATTTCTATGTCTAGCCAGGTACAGCTAAGCAGCTGAGGGCTGGAATCCGCAGCGCAGGGATGCCCAAGCTTTCTGGGCACCCCCCGCTGCAAATTGCAGCCCGCAGCCGCCCCAGAAGATGGCGCGTTCATTGAAGCGCCATCCTCTGGCGCTGAACCCCGCTCTTCCAGCGGCCCTGGTGGCGGTAGCACGCTGGGTAATAAAGGGGTTAATACCAGCTTTGTTATACAAGCTGGTATTAAGCCCGAGATTCTTAATGTCAGGCCACGTTTGACCCAGCCACTAAGAATCTCCAATAAAGGGTTAAAAAAACACAGAGAAAATCTTTTATTTGAAATAAAAAAAAAAGCCATTAGGGACTCCATCTTTAATTAAAAAAATCCTCTTCCGTCCGACGTAGTCCAAAACGCGATGTCCTCTCTGCTACATGCACAGGGAATGAGCAGACTGAGAACAATCTCAGCACTGCTACATCATGTCTGTGAGCAGGCAGGTTCTAGGACCCTGGAGCTGCACAGAGAAGACAGCTGGACTCGGCTCGCAAAGAAACAGCAGTTACTTTGCGAGTCTCCCTGCTATCACTGGCACAGTAGCCAGTGATGACTCGCACGAGTCCAATGCAAACAATGGCAATCCTAGTTTTGTCAGTGTTTCTGACAAAACTAGGATTGATATTGATTTGCATTGGACTCGTGCGAGTCATCACTGGGAAACTCGCCGAGTACCGAGTCCTGCGAGTCCCTTACTACTCGCCGAGTAACGAGTCCTAGCGAGTAGATTCGCCCATCCCTACAATTCATGCAATATTGTGACCATTAGCAGACAAAATCTAAAATAAAAACTGTGAAAAGATATCCTGCAGTAAGTGAATGAGTAGTAGTAATCCATGTAAATAACATTAGTTTACTTAGATAACATTATTTTAATCAAAAAAGTGTAAAAGCCACCTCTGCAAGACAAGGCTTTCCCAATGCACTCTAAATCTAGTGACAAGTGATGAGCGAGTACCGTAATGTTCGTAATCGCTATACTAATAATTACGCATTTGTTCCGAATAGCATGTGCAATGTAAGTCAATTGGAAACACAAGTAATTTTCTGTTGGACCCTACAAAAGGGTCTGGGGGCCTGAGGAAAAGGCTGAAATGGGTGGGAAAGTGATGAAATAGAATGGAGAATATGCCTGCATGCATTTCTGACTCACATATGGTTTGTGGGAATAGATTTGTCGCATGATTACACCACTGATACACACACTACAGATACACAAAAACAAGTACCAAACCTAACCTAAATTGCATTTAACTGACCAAAAGGTTCAAAACAGTTTTTCATGCATAGTCACTTGTATACAAGGCTAAATAAACCAAAGAAATAAAGAAATATCGCTTTTAGCATTTGTTCACACGTACTATTGTACCTTTATTTTGCCTTTTACAATTGGGAGGCCCTGACTCATACATTTTGTAGGTCCCTCTGCCATACATCATTTTTAGTTAAAACAGGGGTCCAGAAAAACATATTGGACTCAAGAGTCAGCTAACTCAAAAGACATTATGAAAATCAGAGTTCAGAGTTTGTCTATGCTGTAAAGATCAGTATAAAAGTCAAGGACTCACTGAATGCAAGTGCACACATTTATTTTACAAAATACAGTGAGACAGTGTATCCAAACTGGAAAAATAACACAGACCAGATACAGTTTGTTAGAGGGAGATGAAAAGGTCACCAACCCCAATTGTTACAGAGGGGTGAGTACAGAATCAAACACACTGTTATGTTTACAAAGCACCCAGGAGGGTACAGTTACAAGCACAGAAATAAATACAGTTAAAAAGTACCATCTTCCATAGCCTAACAGTGTATGCCCAGAAACTCACCCATGTACAAGGGGGATAGATGACACGTGTTCAGGGCTACCCCGACACGTGTTTCAACAGTCTTTCTTCAGGGGTCTCCGTAACATCATTTTTAGTTAGCTATGCTCCAGCACTTTACAAGGCCAGCTACAACGTAGCAGTAGGTATGTTGATCTTTGACCTCAGAGGCTTCAGGTGGTCCTGTAACATATGTTTTGGAGGGACCGCTCTTACTTAGACATTTGGGCAGTCCTTCCCTCATTGACAATGTGATAGTGGAATACATATGAAATGGCACTTTACGATGTGCCCATTGTAACGTTGGGAAAAATCCTCGTCCTCCTCCACCTCCATGACATTTGTGGCCCTAAATTCAAATGTTCAGAGGGCCTGCAGTAGGCAGGAAACCTGTGATTGCTGAGTGCCCAGAGGGGGCCCTCTAATGTACAATTTGGAGGGACCGCTCTTGCTTAGACATTTGGGCAGTCCCTCCCTCATTGACACTGTGATAGTGGAATACATATTCCATAGCACTTTACAATGTGCCCATTGTAGCGTTGGGCAAAACTCTCCTCCACCACCACCATGAGATTTTGCGGCCCTACATTCAAACGTCTAGAGGGCCTGAAGTAGGAAGGAAACCTGAGATTGCTGGGGGTCCAGAGATGGCCCTCTAACATTCGTTTTGGAGGGAAAACTCTTACTTAGAGATTTGGGCTGTCCCTCCTCTATACTTTAAGAAGGGCCCTCCTCTATTTATTTGGGAGGGCCCTCTATACATTTGGAGGGCCTCCTTTATTCATTTGGGAGGGCCCTCTATACATTAGGGAGGGCCCTCCTGTATTAATTTGGGAGGTGTCGAGCACTGATGTCAAATGTTTGAAACCCCATGGCCAGAAGAAAGTCATTTTGAGGAACCTAATTTACTGTCTCCAGATGTTTAGAACAATGATGATAAGACACAAGTGGCATGTTGCCATCAGGTCAGCCTACAATCTCAATTGTGAAGGAGGATAACATGGAAGATGAGTTGGTCGATGATGAATCCACTCATTCGACCTGGGCCATTGGCACGGATAGCCAGAACAGCAAAACAGAGGAAGATTGACACGTAACACCAACACCGGTTCCAATGGGTACTGGTTTGACCAGACTGAAAACTGGGTCAACTGTGCCCAAGAGCACCCCTGCTGTGGCCCAAGTCAGGGCAAGGGGGAATTCAGCCTGTGTCTAGAATTTTTTTTACTGAAAGTCCTTCAGAGAAAAACATTGTAATCTGTAGCATCTGCCATACCAAGCTGAGCAAAGGTCAGGGCAAAGGCAACCTGAGCACCACTAGTATACTTGGCAACATGGCAGCCAAGTGCCCCAGTAGGTGGGCGGCACACCAGAGATCAAAATCTGTGTCTGCGGTTCAAACCGCTGCCATGTTGCCTGTGCCCTTGGCTATCTGCTGTCTATTAAGCAAGCATTCATACATCCTGCCCACAGGGTGATTTGCAAAGGGAAAGCAAACATCAACCTCATCCACTTAATTGTCCAAGCGAAGCATCAAGTTGTCCATAGCAGAGAGCTTGGAAAGGAAGCATAAACAACCAGCCATGTACCAACAGGCACAAATTCTAAAATCTCACATTACCAAATTGCTATCTGTGGAGATGTTGACATTTAGGCTTGTGAGAACAGAATGCTTACGTGATCTCTTTCCTGTTGTTGCCCCACAATACTCAGTATATAGCCACCACTATTTTAGACGGTGTGCTGTCCACAACTTAAATGAGCATGTGTAAAACAATATCAACCGTGCTGTCACGAACACGGTAACTAGGAAGGTTGAAACAACAACATACACGTTAAGAAGTTGTTGTGGACAGTGAGGGATGAAACATTTCTGTTATGGCACACTGGATGAACTTGGTGGAGGGTGGCACAGAGTGACAGCATGGGATGTCGCATCATACATCCTACTCATGCCAATAGTAGTTGGCCCAACTTCCTTCATGGTTTCCATCTACCCATATGCCAGTTACTGTCTCTCTTTCTCATGCTCCATGTCATTCTGCAGCCCTCAAATCAATCGTTCACAGGGCCTGAAAACCTGAGTTTGGTGAGGACCCAGAGGTGGCCCTGCAACATAGGTTTGGGAAGGGCCCTCCTTTATACTTTGGGAAGGGTCCTCTATTCATTTGGAAGGGCCCTCTATACATTTATGAGCGCCCTCCTCTACACTTTTTGGGTGAAACCGCTGCCTTAAGAATAACACAGCATAAGCAAAGCCATGGTTGGTGACACTGAAGGTCATCTCATCTGTTCATTAGGGAGGGCTCTCCTTTATAAATTTGTGAGGTCTCTCCTCTTTACATTGCGAAGGACCCTGCTCTATTCATTTGTTAGGGCCTTCTATACATTTTGGAGGGCACTCCTCTATTCATTTGTGAGGGCCCCCTTTATACATTTGGGAGGGCCCTTCTTTATACATTAGGAAGCGCCCTCTTCTATACTTTGTGAAGGGCCCTTCACAATCTGCTGTCCATGAAGCCGACGCTCCCACCTTCTGCCCACGAGCTGCGGCTGCACAGACACAGCAACCAACATAAACCACGTCCACTTTTTTTGTCCCAGAAAAGCGTGCTGTTGTCCCAGATCTTGGAAAGTAAGCGTAAATACACAAACAAAAAAAAAATAAATGTTCTAGTGAGGACACGTATTTTATAACCTTCATGCTAAAACATCTTTTCTGAAGATAGTTGAGTAACTCCAGCGACAGAACAAATCTTACACGTTTCGATGGTTACATCTTATTAATGGAATAAGACGTTCTGTAGCTTGGGTTACTCAACTATCTGCAGAAAAGATGTTTTAGAATGAAGATAATAAAATATGTGTTTTAACCGAATCAACCCTCTCTGTTCTCATTGGAGCATGTCTTTTTTTCCTGGATTGCAAAACGTCCAGACCAGGATGGCTCCATGCGAGGAGGCGCTGGGACCATCTAGCCAGGAACAAGAAGGGATGAGCTGAACCTTTTTCTTATTGTATATCTAAATACACAAACACTCCCCCACAGGCAAAAACATTAAACGCTCACATTCCCAAATTGATAGCCATGCAGATGTTTCCCTTTAAGCTTGTGGAAATGGAGTCTTTCCATGGTCTCTTGGCTGTTGCTTCCCCAGGATACTGGTTTTCTTGTAAGTGGCACAACTAAGGTACTCGGTGTTCCGACCCTGCTTTACAGAAGCATGTGTTAAACAATACCAATCATGCTGTCAGCAATGCTGTAACCAGGATGGTCCACATAGCAACAGACATGTGGAGATGTTGTTGTGGACAGTCAGGGACAATAAATTCCTTTGAGGGTACACTGGGGGAACCTGGTAGAGGGTGGGGCAGAGGGACAGCCTGGGACATCACACATCATACCCATGCCAAGAATAGTCGGTCCATCTTCATCATGGTTTCCATCTACTCGTATACCAGTTTCTGCCTGCTCTCCTCCTCATCCTCCATGTCATTCTGCAGCCCTCAAATCAATTGTACACAAGGCCTGCAAACCTGAGTTTGGTGAGAGCCCAGAGTTTGCCCTGTAACATATGGGAGGGCCCTCCTCTATTCATTTGGGAAGGCCCTCTATACATTTTGGAGGGCACTCCTTTATTCATTTAAGGGCCCTCCTCTATTCATTTGGTGCTGAAACCACTGCCTTAAGAATTACACAACATAAGCAAAGCCATGGTTGCTGGCACTGAAGGTCATCTCATGTGTACATTAGGGAGGGCCCTGCTTATACATTTGTGAGGGCCCTCCTCTATACTTTGGGAAGGGTCCTCCTCTGTTCATTTGGGAGGGTCCTCCTCTATACATTTGGAAGGGTGGAAGGTGTGCCGTATTATTATTAATCTACACCATTCATCAACCGCTTTTGCTGGCCTTGCAGTGCTGCAAAACCACTTTCATTTGACAGATTAACAACTCATTTGCGACCTGTAAATACGGTTAAACAGAGCAATATCATATGTTTTAGAAGATTAGTGAGCAGTAGGGGGCTGGAGCTGAATACCAGTTTCAACATGCCCCTTATATTGGGACTCACACACCACATATAACAACTGCCAATTAGTTGTGGATGGATTACATTTGTGAAGTTCATGAGAACTTTGAGTACGGCACCAAGCTCGTGAGTGGTGATCTGTCAGGCAATTATCAGCATACCCATCAGGCTGCTCTGTCTGTTAAACAATCACTGCATAATCTCAAAGAATAAGCTTTGAATGACCAACATGAGGCTATGGATCAATATTTCCCAATGGGTGATACTACCCAGTCCAGCCAATATTCTGAGGCAACATTGAGTGATTATGAGGAAGATCAGGAGAATGAGGAGGGAGAGGACTTGTTTTTCTGTGCAACCCAGGGGGCTTAATTTGCTATAGAGGGGACTCCGAACCCAGCTTGGATGGGCTGGAGAGGAAGAGGTAGAGGCGAGGCAGTGTGAGGAGAGGATGGGTATTGTTCCTTGTTATTATGACACAGAATCTTTGCCTGTTTGAAGGTTGACCCACATGGCACATTTTGTGCGAAAGGGGAGAGTTACTGTTGAGCCCAGGCTTTGGGGTACTCGGGTGTCAGGCAGGCAAAGGGGTTTATCGGTGTCACTGGGGAATGGCGGCCAGCCTGACCCCGTGTCCCGGGTCTATCTTCCAAAAAGGGGTGATATTTACAGGGGATTATTTACAAAGTTTGTCGTGATGCCGGCGTAGTTTCTGGTGAGGTGCCACCAGCACCGCCACAATCTGCCGGAGGTCGTTGGTATCGTGGCTGAGATGGTAAAGTCCTCCACAAGTAGGACTGGGACCTCCGGGGCAGCGTTCCTGAAAGGGGAGCAAAGTAATTTGCAAGGAAATGCAGCGGAGTCAAATTCACTTCTCTCCGGGTACTTTACTGGAAACCTGTGACATTGAAGTGGCAGTTTACAGTTCAGTATAAGATGTTATAACAAGTAGTATAAACTCTTTCCCTTCTGGCTGTCTGTGCCTGGAAAAGCTTTCTTTCTTTTAAGCCCTCTCTTCTCCCTCCATCTCTCCTCCTGGTCCCTCAGCCGAGAGACCTAGCAGCAAAGACCTAACAGGCCTAAAACGTAGAGGCAAAGACCTCCTTAGTCCCCCTAGAGGTTGTTTTGTTCCTTCCCGGGTACCCTCCCACCGTGTAATCTAGTGTGGGAGTGCTGGTTAATGGGTTCCACCCACCATCCTAGAATCCACTTGCAGCTGGAGTATCTGCACCTCTTTTCAGGTGCAGTACCCCTCTGTGACGCCTTCATAGCGGGGCGCCACATTACCAACCATCCTGATTGGGTACATCTTGTCTTGTTGGTATAGTTTTTATGCTCTTTTAATAAAAAATGGTGTCAGCTACTTGATCTGCTACTGCTTGGTATATATTAAAGAGGACCTGTCACCCCCCCCATGAATGTGAATCTAAGTGCACCACTGAATGCAGCATGTATGCTGCATTCAGTCAAGGGGTCCCCCATGTGTTTGTGAAGCTTGTACCCTGAGATATAAGCTTTTTAAAACTTACAGTTAGAATCCATGGAGGCTGTCCCTGATGCTCGGAGCCACCTCGCTCCACGGCTGCATTTGAGCCCCCTGCGTCTCTGTGCCGCCATTGTTTACAGCCGTTGCCGTCTCCCTCCTGCCAGTCAATTCTTCCTCCTCTGCGCCTGCACCTCCTTGTGACACTTGACGCAAGTGCAGAGCGAGGTATTGCTTCTTCCGGTCCTGGCTGCCTGTCCCACCTCATGCTGTGACGTATTCTTATTTCCCCGCCCTGCTCCGTGTTATGCTGTATACACGGAGCAGGGCAGGGAAATGAGAACAACATCTCAGCATGAGGCAGAACAGTCGGCCGGGACCGCAAGAAGCGATACCTCGCTCTGCGCCTGTGTCAAGCATCACAAGGCGGTGCAGGTGCAGAGAAAGAAGAATTGACTGGCAGGAGGGAAGTGGCAATGGCTGCAAACAAGGCGGCACAGGAACACAGAGGGCATCAAATGCAGCCATGGAGTGAGGTGGCTCCAAGCACCAGGGACAACCTCCATGGCATCTAACTGTAAGTTTTAAAAACCTTATATCTCGGGTACAAGCTTAACAAACACATGGGGGCCCCTTGACTGAATGCACTGAATGCAGCATACATGCTGCATTCAGTCCTGCACTTAGATTCACATCCATGGGGGGTGACAGGTCCTCTTTAATTGTTTTTATTCAAGGTTTTGTCTATTAATGGCTGCAGTATGAATTTGCACTTACACATTACACTAACAGGTATGCCTGCCCAGTTTTTCAATATTGCTTTAGTTTCTTGTCCTTCATACATCCTGGAAAGGGGACACTTCTTTTTGGGCTGTGTACCCTTTGAATCATTGTATAACAAATACTGATGAACAAATATACTAGTTGCTATTTGTTATTAGTACAGATAGTATGGCATTTGTAATACTTGTTACTTGCGAGTGATGCTAGTGACCGTGAGTGATGTGTCAATCTTGAACAATATGGCACAAATTGCCAGCTCCCTTCAGTACACAAAGGGGATCGGCATCCCAGTGAGAGTAGATTGAATGTTAGGCTCCCTCTGTGGGGCACAGCAAGGTGTTGTATATAACAAAAACACAAAAAATCCCACCCTCCCGCCCTGCCTAGGAAAGACTCGTTTTATAACTGAGTTAATACACTTCATTTAGGGATTGTCTATATCCACTACCAAAATTATCAGAAAAAGACTACATCCCACATGGACCTGACAAATCGCACCTTAGGTACATATATATATAAACAGGAATACACGATCAAACGTCCCATAGTTTGCAAAAACAAGTGATTTTTAATGACAAGTAAAAACAGGGGGTTACAACCACAGTACAAGCAGCATTATGGCAGGCTGCACTACTGACACACACAAGATATATGTGAGATTGTATCAATGCACAAGGTTATTTCAATTGACCATTGACTGAGAGACGCAAGGAGCACTGTAGCACTTCATAGGTAACTTGCACAGGATATTCTGCCAGATACTGGTCTCAATAGTGTGGTTGCTATATCAGCTGTATATGCAACCAGAGTCTGGGATATAGGGGACATCCATATCCTAGATCTACTACACATTGAGCCAAATGTTATTATTATATATACTCAGGTGAAACTGTACCTAGGTTGAATGTGCCTAGCTGGGTATAAAACCTTTATATATTGCACATATGTACACCCATTGGGTATAAACTATGTTGTACTAATACTATGTATTATAATTTTTTTTTCTCTGGCATGAAATAACCTTGTGCATTGATACACTCTCACATATATCTTGTGTGTCGGTGGTGCAGCCTGCCATAATGCTGCTGGTACTGTAGTTGTAACCCCCTGTTTTTACTTGTCATTAAAAATCACTTGCTTTTGCAAACTATGGGACGTTTGATCGTGTATTCCTATTTATATATATCGTTTTATAACTGGAAGTCTGTGGGCGGAACCTATCACTAATTGACTAACATTGGACTCACTATTCGGATTAATACCCGAGCATTCAAATCTACTCACTAGGAATCTCCCGAAGTGGACTATTTCAATGCTCACTCATCCCTAATAACAAAATAACCACCCCTCCTCTGTCATCTGTATTGACTACCTTAAGGTATTCCCTCTTTTAACATTTTTACCCTTTTGACATCCTGGTTTTCAACATTTTTTGCCTTAGTCCCCTCTTCTTAAAGAAGCACTTTCTGGAAATATATATATATATGCACTCCTTAGTCTATTAACAATATCTTTTGCTTACTTTGAAGTTAATACTTTGTATATATATACTGTATCATTGGCTTGGAGCAGAAAGTCGCCAAGTGCTGCAGTTCCTTTCTTGCATCCTGGATATTGGTTAATGTCTGATGGTCGTTTTCTCTCTGGACCACTTTCATTGCTTGTGAGTAAGATATCGGCAGGAGGCAGTGCTTCATGCATTGATGACCCCAGTCTCTAGCATTACTATCAAAGTGTTTTTCGGGGGTCAGTGCTGGAGTCACTCACAGCTTCTAAAACCACCCTCAAATTAATCATCATAAGGGGTGGTTCTTACATAGTGAGTGACACCAGCACCACCATCTTTTGCTTTTGAAGGTAGTCATAGAGGCTATGGGCGGCGCTGATTTCACTCACTGCATCCTGCACTGCCTTTGCTGACATCTTTCACTCAAGTAATGGCAGAGAGAGAAGTAGCATGCCAGCACATCATTAACCTCAGCCACAGCATCCATTACCCTTAAACCATGATCCAGGACATCCTCAAAGAGCATCAATGCAAGAAACTAGTACGTTCAGCGACATATGATAAAGGTAGCACTCACTGATCCTTGAAAACTTTGTGCTTTTATTTCATTATGGCAGTAACAGTGGCTATATTCGGGGGGTGCAGGGGGAGTCTTCAATGACGGGCAGTTTCACGCTACAACAGCGCTTCTACGGGTCACAAACATGGGGTTGTGACTCGTAGAAGCACTGTTGTAGCGCGAAATGGCCCGTCATTGAAGACCCCCTCCTCCTCCCCCCTGCACCCCCAAGTATAGCCACTGTTACTGCCATAATGAAATAAAAGCACAAAGTTTTCAAGGTTCAGTGAGTGCTACCTTTATTATATGTCGCTGAACCGGAAGTATTACTGAGCAACTTTGAAGTGCAACGGAAGATCCTAGAGTTGGCGTGCAGCTGGCGGTGCTGGCGGTAACTTTACCAGTGTGAAAGTCCCTGTGAGGTGAACGCAGCGGCGGTGCCCAGTGAGTCTTAAAGAAGTAAGTTAAAAAAGAAACTAGTAAGTAACTGCAGTGCTGCACCCTATTGACGTCCTTTTCTAAAGGGGATGATGGACCCTGAGAAGCGACTGCAACTTCACTCTCCTGTGACATCACATTTGAGTCTCTTCTCAAATGAAACTTCACTAGAAGTACAGTAAAAAGAAACCTTCATGGATGATAAATATAGGGAGAATTGTAGGGAATTGTATAATAAAAAGCTAAATACAAAAGTGGTAAGGGGTTAGAGAGTTAGAAAATGCATTTTAGGTGTCAGACCATCCCTTTCATGTTAGATGCCCTCCTAAGTTACCTGGCACAGGACTGCCCAATTAAGTTTAGTGCATCCACATCCTCTGGCAGGAATCCAGCAAGTAGCAGACACTGTCTGTTATTTAAGTTGAACTAATATTGCATCTTCAAAAGTAGAAACCAGTTGGACATAACTACAGCAGTGCTGAGAGAAAGATTTCTGTGAGTTACCTAGAAACTGAATTATCAAATATGTATAACTGACAAACAATCACAGGTGAAAGTCAGCATGTTGTTCTGCGGGAGCACTGATTATATTACCAAGATATCTCATATAGAAATAAATCCTGGATTTTTTGCACATGAAACATAAGGATGTTTTCATATACTAAATTGTAAGGCAAAAATCTAACGCATTAAAAATTGTTTAGTACCACAAATTATATAAGGTTAATTGAAAATTCACTGCACACAAATAATATTAGTTATCATAAAGGGTTCTGTAAACAAAAGAGATCCTCAAAATTTTGTTGCCCTATTGTGATCCCAGCCATCCATGCAGTTTTTGTTTATGTTCAGGGCTTATAGACCACAATCCCTTGGATCATTCAGACTACATTTAATGGTTTTTTTGCACCAGTCACTTTTCTAAGTCCTCAATGCTCGCCTACTACATCCAGTTGGCTGCTGGTCTCTGGTCTATTGCATTCAGCATATCTTTTTGAAACTGTTCAATAGTCATAAAATGAAAAAAAAAACATTGTTCTCTAACATTCCTGCTCCTCCTCCACAGCCTTCCTCCATGACCTCAGCCCCATTAGCATTTTTCCTAGCCACCCTCCATCTCTACAGGCTTCCAAAATAGACTCCTCAGTAGTTTTTCCATTTGTGCTCTGGCCAAAGGATTTAGAAAGGAGGCTGGTATAGTGGGAGGCTGTAGAGGAGGAGGTCAGAGGCATACCATTCATTGTAGGAGCCCACATGGGCACTATGGGGTCCATGAGTTGAGAGAGCCCTGTGCAACCTGGCACCAGCCCACTGTTCTCTACAACCATCACAATTTCAGCACTATCCACATTTGCAGGATGATATTACAATGGAATACAATGGTGGGTAAAGAAGCCTAAATATTCATAATTCATTTATTTAGCCTGCACTTGTCTGAGACTCTGTGCACTGCAGGCACATGATACCACTAAATTGTTCCTATAGTGTGAAGCCTCAATACTCACACTATACAGATTTAAGCAATATTCCATGGTAATGGGATAGCGTGAGTTGTGGTTTTTTTGTTAGTAAATGTGCTGGCATCATACTAAGTGAGGGGCTGTTGTGATCATCTTATTAAGTGAGGAGTTGTGTGGTCCCTTATACTAACTGTTGGGTTGGTTGGGGACATTGTGCTCAATCAGAACTGGTAAGTGCCATTAAAGTTAGCTGGGGGTTGTGGATGACTTTGAGGGACCCCAAAATGAGATGAAGACTGTAGAGACTCCTATGTAAGTAGTATGCTGTGGTAATCTCATTTTGTATTGTGGGCTGTGGGGCTCTTGCTGATTAGTGGATGTTGGGCCATCACATGAGTGGGGAGTAGTTGATGTTATTATACTGTGTAAAGAGCTATGGGGGCTATTTTACTGTGCTAGGAGATGTAAGGACCATTATACTGTGTGAGGGCTGTGCATGGGTATTTCATACTTGCAAAATCTAAGAACTTGGAAATCTAAGAGGCTCAAATAGTGACACAATTATAAAATTAAAAAAATATAAAAATATATTGTGAGGTAGTGCCCCCTGGGGACTAGCTTGGCAACGGAAAAAACACCAATTACAAGGCTTAACAGCACATAACGTGTCTAACGTTTTATTAATAACGGCAACAAAAAACAATCACATAACATAATACCGTATTTACATCTCACATAACATAACGTTAAACAGCACGAACATCTCAACTATTCATATCACAATATTATATCTTCATTATTATCATTATTATTATTATTAATTATTATTTATTATTTATTATAGTGCACTATTCTATTCCATGGTGCTGTACATGAGAAAGGGTTACATACAGACAAGTTAAAAATACAATGAACTAAGTGACAGACTGATACAGAGGGGATAAAGGACCCTGGCCTTGCAGGCTTACATTCTACAGGGCAATGAGGAGGGAGATAGTAGGTTGGGTCTGCTCAGGTGGTGCTGGAGTGTCAGGTCCGATGGTGGTTGAGCGCCGGTCCAGTGGTGTTGAGGCAGCACTGTGGTCATTGCAGGTTGTAGGCTGTTCTGAAGAGATAGGTTTTCAGGTTCCGCTTGAAGGTTCTCAGTGTAGGGGACAGTCGGACGTGATGGGGTGCAGAGTTCCAGAGGATGGGGGATGCCCAGGCGAAGTCTTGCAAGCGGTTAGATGAGGAGCGTATAAGTGTGGAGGAAAGAAGGAGGTCTTGGGAGGATCGAAGATTACGAGTTGGATGATATCGGGAGATTAGTTCAGAGCTATATGGGGGGACAGATTGTGGATGGCTTTGTAAGTCAATGTTAGTAGTTTGAATTGGATACGCTGGTGAATTGGGAGCCAGTGGAGGGATTTGCAGAGGGGAGAAGTGGAGGAATAGCGAGGAGAGGTGGATTAGTCGGGCAGCAGAGTTAAGAACAGATTGAAGTGGTGCAAGAGTCTTAGCAGGGAGGCTACAGATGAGGTTGCAGTAGTCAAGGCGGGAGATGATGAGGGCATGCATTAGCAGTTTAGCAGATTGGAGGTTGAGGAAGGGACGGATTCTGGAAATATTTTTGCGTTGGAGGCGGCAGGAGGTGGCAAGGGCTTGGATGTGCAGTTTGAAGGACAAGGCAGAATCAAGTGTTAATCCAAGGCAGCGGACTTCAGGTAAAGGGCAAAGTGTGATGTAATTTATTGTGATAGATAAGTCTGGCAAGGAAGGTGTGTGAGAAGGAGGAAAGATGATGAGTTTGGTTTTGTCTACATTGAGTTTTAGGAAGCGGGAGGAGAAGAAGGAGGATATGGCTGATAGACACTCCGGGATTCTAGACAGCAGAGAGGTGACATCTGAGCCAAGGCGACCCTTATAGACCCGGTCTGGTTCTAATGGTGGCTATGCCTGCCTGGCAATATCTACACCTCATATTTACATATACATTCCACATCTCATCAGGAACATTATAGACCTCCCAGTCTGTCCTCAATGGCGGTTACAGCCACCTGGCCTTTGACAGGGATCATTCCCTGCCTCTGACCCCCACCCCCCTGCTTCCTCTCTCTGGAGCACTTTGGAATGCCCACTCTGTTTGCAACAAGCTCCACATGATCCATGACCTTTTTACTTCCCAGAACCTTTCATTCTTGGACCTCACTGAGACCTGGCTGACAGCCTCTGACACGGCCTCCCCTGGTGCACTGAGCTATGGCCTCCACCTTACCCACACTCCTCGCCCTGGCAACAGACATGGCGGAGGAGTGGGCTTCCTCCTCTCTGCAAACTGCTCCTTCAACCCAATCCAACCCCCACCCTCCTTTATCCATCCTTCTTTCGAAGTTCACTCTGTCCGTATCTACTCTCCCCCCAATCTTCAAATGACCGTCATACACCGACCTCCAGGCTCTGCCACTACCTTCATTGATCCATTCTCCATCTGACTTCTTCACTTTCTCTCTGCTGACATTCCCACCATCATCATGGGTGACTTTAATATCGCTACTGACACCCACCAGCCAGCGGCCTCCAAACTCCTTTCTCTTACCTCATCCTTTGGACTTACTCAGTGGTCCTCCACAGCCACCCACACAGACGAACATACACTAGACCTCACCTTCACCCACTTCTGTTCCCTATCTAATCTCACAACCTCCACCTTCCCCCTATCTGACCACCATCTACTCACCTTCTCATCCTTTTCCTCCTCACCAGTCCCCCATATCCAGCCACTAGCTCATCCTCACAGAAATCTTGCACACCTAGACATTCACAGACTCTCAGACTCTCTTCTACCTCTGTCCTCTATATCTTCACTCCATGACACAGACAATGCCACTGCTTTATACAACGCCACCCTCACATCAGCCATAGACTCAGTTGCCCCTCTCGTTCATCGCAAGAAGTGACGAATCAATAGGCAATCCTGGCACAAAAATCTCACCAAAAAACTTTGACAAGTGTCCAGGGCTGTGGAGCGGCACTGGAAGAAACTGCGCCTGCCAGACGACTTCACAACTTTCAAACAAGCTACATTTGCCTTCAAATCAGCCCTCACCTATGCTAAACAGACCTACTTCACAAATCTTATATCTTCCTTATCCTACAACCCCAAACAACTGTTCAGCACTTTTAACTCTCTCCTCCGCCCACCGCTTCCCCCTACGACCTCCCTCATCTCTGCTGAGGACTTCGCCACATACTTTAAAAATAAGATTGACCAAACAAGGCAAACCTTTATTGTTCCACCACCCCAACCACCCCATATACCAGACCTCTGCCCTTCCCTCATAACCACCCTCTCAAACATCACTGAAGGAGAGCTTACTTGTCTCCTATCCAAATCACACCTCACCACCTGTGCATTTGACCCCATCCCTTCCCACCTCTTCCCAAACCTCACTAACACACTCATCCCAGCCATAACCCACCTCTTCAATCTATCACTATCTTCCGGGACCTTCCCTTCGGCTTTCAAACATGCCACCATCACACTCATCCTCAAAAAGCCAAACCTAGACCTGACTGCTAAGATGAGCTACCGCCCCATATCGATGCTCCCATTTCCTTCCAAACTCCTTGAACAACACATCCATACTCAACTTTCCTCCCACCTATCATCTAACTCTCTCCTTGACAATCTACCATCTTGTTTCTGGCCCCACCACTCTACTGAAACTGCCCTAACCAAAATTACCAATAACTTACAGCCAAAGCTAGCAGACAATTTTTCATCCTCCTCCTTCTCGACCTGTCCTCTGCCTTTGACACAGGTGATCACTCCCTCCTACTTCAGATTCTTTCTTCCCTTGGCATCAAAGACCTTGCCCTGTCCTGTGTTGCCTCATACTTTTCCAACAGCACATTTAGCATTTCCCACTCCCACACTACCTCCTCAACCCGCCCTCTCTCTGTTGGAGTCCCACAAGGCTCTGTCCTAAGGCCCCTACTTTTCTCCATTTATATCCTTGGCCTAGGACAACTCATACAGTCCCATGGTTTCTAGTACTACCTGTACGCTGACGACACTCAGATCTACCTCTCTGGCTCAGATGTCAACTCTCTGCTGTCCAGAATCCCGAAGAGTCTATCAGCCATA
This sequence comes from Allobates femoralis, assembly GCA_033576535.1. Lineage (NCBI taxonomy): Eukaryota > Metazoa > Chordata > Amphibia > Anura > Aromobatidae > Allobates > Allobates femoralis. The sequence continues at coordinate 267,480,068 of JARQOC010000003.1, forward strand.
TCCTCCTTCTTCTCCCCTCGCTACCTAAAACTCAACGTAGAGAAAACTGAACTCATCATCTTTCTTCCATCCCATCTTTCATCTTCACCACCTGATCTATCTATTATGGTAAATGGCATCATGCTCTCTCCCACACCTCAAATTCCCTGCCTTGGAGTAACTCTCGATTCTGCCCTTCAAACCACACATCCATACTCTCGCCACCTCCTGTCGCCTCCAAGAATATTTCCAGAATCTGTCCTTTCCTCAGCCCTCAATCCACTAAAATTCTTGCACATGCCCTCATCATCTCCTGCCTTGACTACTGCAACATTCTGCTCTGCGATCTCCCTGCTAACAATCTTGCACCTCTCCAGTTTGTCCTCAAATCTGCTGACTAATCCACTTCTCTCCATGCTACTCCCCTGTATCTCCCCTCTGCAAAGCCCTCCACTGGCTCCCGATTCCCCAACGAATGCAGTTCAAGCTACTAACACTGACCTACAAAGCCATTCATAAACTGTCTCCTCCCTACATCTCAGAACTAATCTCACACTATCTTCCCTCACGTAATCTTCGATCCTCCCAAGACCTCCTCCTCTCCTCCACACTAATTTGTTCCTCACACAACCGCCTCCAAGATATCTCCCGAATATCCCCCATCCTCTGGAACTCTGCGCCCCAACACGTCCGATTATCCACCACGCTCGGATCCTTCAGACGGAACTTGAAAACCTCTCTCTTCAGGAAAGCTTATGTGGCGCCCCTGCGTTCAGGAGGCCACAAAGGGAACTGCAGCCAAGAAGGTAGGACGACAGTTGAACACCAACATCCTCACAGCCCACACAACCCACGTACAGTAGAGGGCAGCACCCAACCCGGAGCCTGGGAACTCTAGGCAGGCGAGGGGTGGTGGGTTTAGAGAAGTGGGTGGGCAAACAAGCAAGTCAGGTGACAGAGGGTAGATATAGAGCAGGGGGAGCAGGAAGGAGTCAGTAGGCCAAGGTAGGCTGAGATGAAAAGACTGAGATCACACGTCCTGGCAAAGTGGGGTGTAGGAGCGCAGAAACTGAGCAAAGCCAGTGTGAGCCGCAGAGAGAAAGCACGTCCGAAGCCAGCACCCCAGGAGTGTGAGGGAAGAGAGGGACAGTGACACTGGTCCCTAGAACTACGGTCGAGACGGCAGACTGCAGGCGGAGTAGCCCTTCTATATTACCCAAAGACACAGTAGAGAGAGCCTGGTAGAGCCTCACACGGGAGGACTGCTGGAGGCCAGGCTGATGTAGAGTGTCGGCTCTAGAGGGGACCGTAGCTTCACCCGGCATCCCCAGACAACCGACGGGGGACCACAACTACACGTTAGGGTCCCTACCCCAAAGGACTGGCCGCTCAGTGGCAACCCGGAGGGCTCACAGGAGTCCGAGCCACCACCATACTGTCCGGAGTCACACACAACTAAGTGAACCAAGAGAGAGTCAAAAGCCTGGAAAGGACAGAGAGACAGAGTGAGGGGTCACAGTAAGAGAGACCTGGCTGCAGAGAGTAAAGGGAACCCGGATGGGAAAGTGTGCCCGTATAAAAAGTGAGCTTGTGAACTGTAACTGTACTGGAACTGTAAGGGAGAGCTTTGAGAAGTAAACACGGTGAACCCTGAACACGACTCCCTTGCATCTCTCTGCCTGAACACGACTCCTTCCCTACAGGTTTGCAGCAGATCCCCACCTGGAGAGCCACAGCTTGCAGGCTCCAACACCGAAGGAGGATTCCTGCAGCATCTGGACAGTAAGTGTACTGCACTCAGCACCAGGCCTCCACACTTCACAATAGACTTTAATCAACACTGCCACGGGGAACACAGTTCTGCCCACGGAGAACTATTCCATCCTTGCTGCCATTCCATCATCCCCGGAGGTTCTGAGGCAGCGGAGGCCCCAACACTGGCCACACACTGTGGGTGGCATCACGACTGACATTTCCCCTGTAAATACACCCTTATTATTGCCAGGGCCCGGGACACGGTCCCGACCAGGACCACCCGTGACTTTCCCAGTAACAAACTCAGTCCGGCACCGAGTACCCCGGTCCCAGTGGGCTCGGCACTTACAGCCTGCAATGACCGAGCCGCCACCCCACCATCTCCGGAGCTGCTGATCCACCGCCACCGGAGCTGCCGCCTCTCCACCACTAGATCTGCTGCACCCCTGACCTACTGTTTCCTCCCCATTGTACTGTAGAATGTAAGCCCGCAAGGGCAGGGTCCTCTCCTCTCTGTACCAGTCTGTCATTGTTAATTTGTTTACTGTAAACCATATCTATAATTTTGTATGTAACCCCTTCTCATGTACAGCACCATGGAATTAATGGTGCTATATAAATAAATAATAATAATATTTGCCCACCATATTCACTCTTGGATACTCCGTACATGGTACTTTTCCATACACTATTATGAGTCACCCAGTTACATATCATACACGGTACTTTTCCATACACCATTATGATTCACACGTTACTCAACAGGTCGTTTACTGACAACCCAGTCCGACCCAATGGCGGCTATGCCCGTCTGACACTATCCACATATACATGAACATATAAGCCTCCCGTAGTGATTTTCACATATACATGAACACACACGCCTCCCCGTAGGGCTTTTCACATGTATATGAACACACAGTCATCACAACATCCATCAACTGCTTCCCTTACGGGCACAGAACCGGGCTTAGCAAACCTGAGTTACCGGGTACACCAGGCATCCCCAAGGCCTCCTCACCACGTGTTTACAGGTCGCCAGCCGCCACCAAACCTGCATACCTTGGCAGGTCTCAAGGCCATAGCTGTGCCCCACACCTGAGTCGAGCACCCTCCAGGGTCAGCCACGATTCCCCATCTCCAGGAGCCATCACAACCCGCTGTCTGGCCGCAGAGTCACACACGTCTGTCAGAGGGACAGGTGCCTCCCGCATAGAGATGGCAGGCTTTCTCCCCCCCCCCCATGTCCCAAAATGGAACACATGTCCTCAGATCTCAGAGGACTGGATTGCTCTGATTTCCATCTCTGCCAAGCACTCAGCTCTAGGCAGCTATTATCCTGGCTGCCCCACCCACACCTGCAACTCAGTGTTTTCAATCAGCACCATTACACAGACCTCAGGCCCAAGCAGCAATTAACCCTGTGTATGCTGCTACGGAGCCCTGTGAGTCATACCGGCCACGTACTATAGCACTGACATGTCTCACAATACACACATGTATATAGTTTCACACATCTTCTTTGTAGTGGGGGGCTTAATTGGAATATCTGCTGTCATTTCTATGTGTATTAGTAGAGTATGACGTCAGCAGTTTTATATTACAAGACGGCATTATCTGGTGATGTATCCAGGTGTCAGGTCCCACTTTCTTGAGCTTGTTGTAGGAAAATTACCCTTACATATATCTCTCAAAAAATAATAAAAAATTGGCCCATTGACTCCTGTTCTTACAAGGACAGTCACCAGCTAGTACTTAACATCATTCCCTATCATGTCCCTGTGTGTCTTCCGATGCATTTTCTCCTTTTCAGGGGAGTAAAAATGCACACCCTATGGAACCTAATTCTGTTACGCTAGGGTCAGACTAGCGTCTGCCCCTGAGCCTGGCCAATCTGTCAAAAACTTAGGTTCTGCACGGAGCAGCGCATAGCGTTTCCAACAGGTTACGCTATGCACCACAAGGCAATGTATCTCTATGGCAACTGAATGCTTACCACAGCCGCCGGCTACACAGAGATCTCCGGGATATGCGCTTTTCCAGAGCGCACAGGAAAATGCTTCAAACACCGTTTCCTGTGCGCTCTGCAAAAGCACATATCCTGGAGATCTCTGTGGAGTCTGCGGCTACAGTAAGCATCCGATTGCCATAAAGATACATAGCCTGGTGGCGCATAGCGTTACCTGCTGGTAAAGCGATGCACTGCTCTGTGCAGAAAATATGTTTCTGACGGATCCTGCAGGCTAGGGGTAGACACAAGTCTGACCCTAGCCATAGGCTCCTTTCAAGTCAGCATTTTGCTGATGTTTGTGGCCGATCCGGCAGATGGCACCGCATTTGCCGGATCGGCCGCCTAATGTCCGACTTGCGGCCCAGATCTGGCCAGCCCCATGCATTGTCTATGGGACTTGCGGTCAGGTGCGCCAAGTGTGGTTCTGCCAGATGAGGCAGATCTGGCACTTGAGGCGGCGAAAAATAAACGCTGCTAGCATAGTCTACCAGTAGATCTGTCAGTAGAGGGTAATTTTCTTGCATAGTTTGAGGGCCTTATTTTCATAACTTTGAACATGCATTCATTCATGTTAAGACCTTGTATAGTACATTGTTTATGTTAACCTGTATGAACGCCACTTGGCACTGCAGGCTCCATATGTTTTTAATGTGTGTACTCTTTTGGTTTTTAAGATAGATAATTTAAAAGTTATGTTTTATTAATTCCCTATTTCTCTTTGCTTGTCAAATATTTATGTGAAAGGGTTTTTGCTGCCCTAATCGGGTTCTAGAGAGAGTTATTTACTTCTTTCTTTGCATTTGAATTGCATATAAAATGGATGAGTGCAATAAAAGAAAAAAATTCCATTGCGCTGTTATTTAGTGGGTCAGTGCTGATCTGTGAGTTTTTCTGCAGCTGTTTTCCACCTGCAGAAACAATTGCTACATACTACATATGGCAGCGTTTATTGGATGAGATCCACCAATTCAAGTTTATGTGTGCGAGAAAATATAAAGACAGTGTATGCCCTCTCAAGCACTGAGCACAGAACATAGTCCTGCAAATGATTACAAATAACAGTTGCTGAGATAAAAATAATCGCACACTCACATGATACATGAAATACCAAACAGATTTCACTTGTCAAACTTTTCCGGATGAGAATTTGACTAAGGGTGCTTTCACACTACGATTTATTCATTTCCGATGCTGTCCGATAAAAATCGGACAGCATCGGACCGATTTTCGGGCCCCATGCATCCCTATCCACGAATCGGATGTGCACTAAATGCCATCCGATTTGGTCCGATCCGATTCTGCCCGATTTTTCCCGATTTTTTTCCGGTGAAAAAAATCGTTGCCTGCAACGATTTTTGCACCGAAACTAAAATCTGACAGACTCGGATCGGACCAAATCGGTTGGCATTTAGTGCACATCCGATCTGACCCGATCAATCTAACATGGGGCCCTATGGAGAAGGGTCCGAGGAAACATCTGATGTCTCCTTGGACCCTATTTTACTGTACTGAGCATGCTCAGTACAGTAAAAATGCTCAACAGGGAGTGCAGGGGTTAAAAAAAAAAAAGTTTATTCTCACCTCCCCCCGAGCCCCCGCCGTCTCCAGCCATCTTCTTTGAGGCTCCCGGTGGCTCATGCAGGCTCCTGGTGTCAGCAGAGGTCTTCCTCTGCTGTTCAAGACCTGCGGTGATGTCACAGTCATGTGACCGTGGGTTACCATGGTGGAACCCGCGGTCATGTGACTGTGACATCACCGCAGGTCCTGAACAGCAGAGGAAGACCTCTGCTGACAACGGGAGCCTGCATGAGCCACCGGGAGCCTCAAAGAAGATGGCTGGAGACGGCGGGGGCTCGGGGGGAGGTGAGAATAACCTTTTTTTTTTTTCTTTTTTTTTCAGCCGGCAACGATTTTATGCCGGAATCGGGTGCCTATTTGGCACCCGATTCCAAGCATCAGAATGGAGCCGATGCTGTCCGATTTATATCGGACAGCATCGGCTCCCTAAAAATCGTAGTGTGAAAGCACCCTAATATGTTATATGCAAGTGGGAGTGAACCCTAACGAGCTGCTTCTACTCTATCCCGCCACTTCTTGACACATTGAGATTTAAAGACCAAGCTCCCAATGCAATCATCCCCCTTTTGCATGATCACAGCATGAGTGGCAAGTTACATTACTTTCAAAGCAGAGGCAGAATGTCTACTACATAATTTTTGACAACTAAGCTACTACAGAACATGCTTTTGAACAGTCTCAAGAGCTTTTTGTCCAGCACTGCTTCATATGGATCATGCAAAGTGTAAATCGGCACTTTTAAAATGCAGGCTTAAATGTAGACAACACTTGTTATATTGACTTATAAGCTTGAACATGCAGTATTTTAGCAATTAAATAATGCACGGAGCGCTTTACCACTGTGGGGGTTTCATAATTATTTGACATACATTCACTAGCAGATCAATAATTGGAATAAATTTATATTCATCTGGAAAAAACTTGACAAAACTAGCATCATTAAAGGAACTACCTTGGCAAAGCTATATACTATGTACTGCCCAGTCCAGGGTAAGAGAAATAGTACATGCTGCTGGATTGAGGATCAGATTAAATGCGATATATGTATAAGATACATATATATCTACCGCATATAGTATACATACTTTTTTCCTATGCCATTTCTCATTATTACACACCATCAAGAATCTACATCACAAAAAAGACAGTACAAAAAACGTCCAAAAATCTCTCTGCTAAATAAGCAAAAAGGAAGTGCAAAAATGTGTCAACAGCAGGGTACTTAGGTAATACGTTTATTGCAAAAAAGGTGCGAAAGCCGTTCTACCACTTCACGGTGACCCTTTATCACAACGGTCCCTAGACTACCGCATTTAAAACCTCATCTAGGGTGAATTACCTCTGTGCTGTTCCCTTAATATCTTCATGTAGTTCAATCCACTGTTTCATTGTTATCTGTGTCATGCTTGTCTGCTGCCACCTGCTGACCAGTAGCTTTGTATCACTCCCTCGCTCCTCCTTTTATGCCTTTTCTAGGATGTGGGAGTGTTCTGCAGCCTTGTGTACCCCCTCACTTCCTGGCATCCATTTTATTTCAGTCCAGTGTGAGAAGGACACATATTCTTGGGCTGCAGAAGGCAAAGTCTTTTGACCAGCAGCAGCTTCAGCAGTGGCTCCAAGGGTGAACACCCACAAGACAATTACCCTACTGCTACATGTTCCATCTGCATTGTATCACCTTACTGTCTCCTGGTACGGTTCAATAAACCACCGCTGATTCATCTCTGCGTCCACGCGTGACTCCATCCATCCGGAGCTGCACTTGGTCCTGTCTGCCTCGCTTCAAGGATAAGAAGGTAATACTTCTCACACCACAACTTACTGCCCACCATCATTCGCCTTAAGCGGGGACAGAACAACCTCATAGATGCAGGATGCAGCAGGGCCAGATTCACTATGGGCACAAAAGGTAGAAGCAGCACTTTGTGTCTGGCTCAATGAGAAAGGGTGGGGCACTTCCCAACTTGCAGGACAAGAAATTACTGAAAACTGATACTAAGCCGGATCACAATGAGAACAGGTCTGTAAACTGTGTTCACACCACCAAGAATCTATATCACAAAAAAGACAGTGTAAAAAAACATCCAAAAATTTCTCTCCTATATAAGTAAAAAAGCAAGTTATGGACATCTATGGTTTGAGTCCTTTGCCTGTTTGTATTGGATGGGTTGTTTCTGACAATTGGTGAGAAATTCATGTCATTGGCAGATTTAAAAATATACTTTCTTAGAAAATCTGTGATGTTTTTAATATTTATTTCACCTTTGTTATATCTGATTTTGTGAAAATCAGTCATAAGATGTCTACGGTATGTTGTTAAATGTGTTGCTAAGTGGCCATCAATAGCTGTGATATAATTTGCAGCCGGACCAATGTTTGTTTTGGCATCATTTCTTCTTGTGTTAATGTATTTATTTAATTTTTTTTAACAAAAATTGAGTTCTTCATATTGAAAAAAGGTTATGAGTGAAGAAACAAAATTATATGCAAAAATAAAAGCTAATTTTGCGAGTCTCAGAGGTTGCTTCTAGTACACACTTTACTCGTTCAACTAAAAAAGACATTTGCTCAACAGAGACTGGTGGCACAGAAATATTTCATTGAGGACTAAGTGACAAGAAAAACAAAGAAGCCGTTCTGCTTAATTTGAGTTGATTTCATAAGTGTGTGTTGGCATTATGAGATTGTTTAGAATAATAACACTAATGCATCTGCTCATTCTTTGTGCAGTTACCGAGACTACATTGCTTGACACACAGTTCTGTAATAACCTCCATCTGCTGTGCGCTGTCTGTCATTTGTGGATCTATAACATATTGTGACAGAATCTTCATTTACCTAAACTTATCTTGGCAACTTGTACTTCATTAAATCGAATTCTGCAAGCATCAGTTAAAGCTTTCTTATCTGACCATGCATAGCTAAGCTTCATAAATCATCCTTTCACTTTTTCCAGCTTCTTTAAAGATAACATTGGGACTGGATTGTTGCGTTATATAATAGAAGTAATGGTATGTTTATTGATCGCTTTGGATTCAGTTATGAATTTATGTGGACATGTAATAGAAAAGTTGTAAGGAGATTATTTACCTTTTTTACGTCTTTTACGTCCAACATTCTTGGCTGGCAACAAAACTCCTTAAAAAGGGCTGTACACGACTAGAAAAAATATTGAAGCTACTAAAATAAATAATTACAGCATCCCATCAGTCTATTTTCTGGGTCTCGTAATACAGATTTTTAGGGAATAAGGGGGTTGATTTGTTCTTCCTTGGACAGCTTACTTCTATTACAACAATGGGTTGAAAGTAATCTTTGAGTTTAGTGTCCACATAAACTGATACCATAATCATTACCTATTAGGAAATGAGAAGTGATGCTTCCTTGAATGTCTCCAAATGCAAGTGTAATACATTTCATATAGATGATGGAACCTAGTAATTGACATGACCCAAGGCAAGGCGATTAGTCACTTGTGCAACCTGTCGAGGAAGGTAAAATTCCATGTATGTTAACGGTTATTAGGGCTTGAAAATGTTATCTGGGAAGACACTAAATTTGGCTGTGTGGCTGTCAGAAATGCAGTGCAGCTCAATTCTTTGTTTATATCTGGCCATCATTGGAGCTGCTGGTTTCCATTAATGGTGGTGCTGATTTGCAGACCCTCATCAGTCTGTTATTCATGATGTATCTTAATGTCAGCAGTATCATATAAACGGAAAACACCCTTAAAAAATCATGCAGAATCCCTCAAAGAGCTTTATTAATTTTTAAATATAGTCATGGATGAGGAACCCTTTTCTGCCAAAAGCTGTTTAAAAACTTCTGCCATCATTCGGGGGCCACAGAACATTATCACCTTGAAAATTACCCACTATATTTGGTTAAACAATCAACTCACCCTACTGTGGTGGCTGGAGCTCCTTCTCATTGTCGTGGGTGATATTGGTCATGTTGCTTCTCAACTGCTTTTCCAGGTATGTTAGAGCCCTAGACATCAAAGGAGAGGCTGGGGGCATATACCTCACTGGGGAGGCTGAGGCTGGAGCATAGAGATCACTGGGGAGCTGGATATAAAGGGCAGACAGTTGACAAAATAAAGCTGTCAGCCGGAGCACTGTGGTCCCCAGGAATCTGCCCAGGGGCCGCAGAAATGTTAAGCGAGGGACACATGTGACCCACGGGCCTGCGGTTCCTCACCCCTGCACTACAGGGTCAAAATTAAACATCCTCAACATGACATTTTAAGATTTTCTTTGCTTTTCCATTTCATTTCTATTTTCATGGTATTAGATCTTATTTTTTCCACAAAGAAATGTTAGCATACAGGCTCCTATCATATTTAATAATGGTAATAGGGAAAAAAATATGATAAAACAGTTATCTCTAAAATACTGACAGAAAATTGTGACATAAATTCCTGAGACATGATAGACCCAGGAGAATTCTGTTTTTATATTAAATATTAAAAATGGCTGCAACGTTTCATCTTTTATTCCATGAAATATCAGGTTTGAACAGTGTTTATCATGTAGTGATCAGAAAAAGACAAATGCCACATGAAACAAACAGTGATGGGGTTCGTAAAAAACAGTTGTCATTTTCTTATTCTATTTATCTATATTTGATTTGGCTATCTAATATGACATGACTAGAAGTGTTTGATCTTCTTATGTGCCTAATTTAGGATATGTTCACATAACTCTGAGTCTTTCGGTAGACTCATTCTGTACGTCAAGTGCATTGCCCCACTAGTTTTCATGCATACAATGACATATACTGACTATGGAATCCCATATTTCAAAACAAAAAATTGGTTACACAGTAAAGTCTACTTTACTTTGTAGCAAAAAGTATAATATTTTCCTATTCACATACCTTCATTGTAGTTAATGGTTGAAAATAATGCTTCAAAAATGCACCAAGTATTGACATTCTGCAGATTTTTTTTCTGCACCAAATCTGCAAAGACAAACTAAGAATCATTTGCACAACACTTCTGAATTTCATTAACTTTACTGGTTTTAGGACAGGCATGCAGGTTTGTGACAAAACAGCACCAAAAATGCATAAAAAATGCACTGTGTGCACATGGCCTTAGACAACTAAAATCAACGTTATCTCTCAATTTTGCAATTGCAGACTTTTAACTGTATAATATAGCAGCTAAGGATAGTTACTAATACACAACTTATGCCCACATCTCTGCCTGATCCTTCACATGCACAAAATGACTGTTCAAACCAAGCATAGGGGTTTAGTGCGTTTTTGCAAACACAGCCAATAACGTCGGCCAATGCGTCTAGGGCTGCGTTTCAAAAACGCATGCATTTTTGCGTTAGGAAAATGCACATGCATTTTTGCATGCGTTTTTACATGTGTTTTGCATGCGTTTCCATGAATTATGGGGAAAATGCATAGAACGCAATGAAGCAAACGCAGACAGCTTAGGGTACTTTCACATTAGCGTTTATTTGAAATCGCAGCAGATGCGGTGAAAAAAATGCATCTGCCGCGATTACCGCATACCGGCTGCACTTGCGGCATGGTTGCGGCACAGTTGCGGCAAGCCCCATACAATGTATAGACGGGCTTGCGGCAGGTGCGCAAGTGCGGTTTTGGCACTTGCCGCAGGTGTGGGCGCGAAAAAACCGTGGCTGACCGCGGTTTTTTTTCACGGCCGCACCTGCTGCAAGTGCCAAAACCGCACTTGCCGCACCTGCCGCAAGCCCGCCTATACATTGTATGGGGCTTGCCGCAACTGTGCCGCAACCATGCCGCAAGTGCAGCCGGTATTCGAGGCAGATGCGTTTTTTTCACCGCATCTGCCCGATTTCAAATAAACGCTGATGTGAAATGGGGCCTTACGATGTGAAAAGGGCCTACAACCCAATTCCAACAAAATTATGACACTGTATAAAATGTAAAGAAAACAAAAATGTAAAGTTTCTGAAATCTCTTTTAGCCTAGGGTCACATTTGCATTTTTTTTTTCAAATCCGGATCCGTATTTGACCATTAAAAATGGTCCAAATCGGATCCGCAGCCATAGGCCGCAATAGAAAAACCGTATTGCACTTAATGCAATCCGGTTATCGCATCAGGTTTTGCAGCCTGCGGTAAAAATCATGCAGGCTGCATTTTTCGGAGCAGTTGAAAAACCGGATCCATTTTTTTTATAATGGCCGCCCATGGCAACCGGATCCGATACCGAAAGGTAAATGAATGTACCTTGTGGTACCGGATCCACTTTTTGGTGCCACAATGTTTTTCTCATTGCAGATCTGGATCTATTACTGGATCCAGATCTGCAATGTGATGCCAAATGTAGCACGGTAATACCGGCTCCGGTAATGGATGCGGTTACAGATTGTGCCTTCCAAATGTGACCCCAGCCTTACCATTTCATTACATAACAGAACTTAGAAATCAGATCAGTAAGTTGACATTACAAATTTTCACATTTTATTTGAAAAATTTAATATTTTGATATTCAATGACAGGAATCACATTTAGAAAAGTTAGGACAGGGTCATGTCTACCATTATACAACATCCCTTCTTGTTTTTATAACAGTCTGATAAAGTCTGGCAAGTAAGGAGACCAATTGTTGGAATTTTGGGAAAGGAATGTTGTCCCATTTTTGGCTGATATATGATTGTAGTTGCTCAACAGTCCTGGATTTTATTTTCTTGATTTTTTATTTTATAATGCATGCATCTGTTGTGCCCCACTGGTCAGAATGCCACGTAGGGGTACTGCACCCATAATAGAGTGTGTAGTATTCCTGTGACAAGGGAATTGGGATGCTGCACAAAGGACCCTCATAACACCCTCCACGCACATCCTAGGTAGTGGATCGTGGGTGGACCCGCATTTAGAGAGTACCCAGTCCCATGGGAGGAGTGACAGGGTAGAAAAGTGTGTGGGTGGGAAGAGAGTTTAGGCAGTCAGTGAATGAGAGAGCTCTATTGGGGAGTGAGGAGTGCAGGACGGCGGAGAAGCTGTCAGGACCCAAGGGGATCCTAAGGGCACCAGGTAGTGCAGTGTGCCTGAATCCGGACCCAGTACATCTACCGACCGGAGGGATCTGTCCTGAAACAGGGTACTGGCTCTGAGCACGGTGCGGGTGTCTATCCCCGAGCCGTTGAGCCAGAGGCCTTAGTTTCTAGAGGAAGATGCGGCCGAACGCCCGGCACACCCTTGAAAAGGCACCATATAGGGTCTGGAGGACCTAGAGAGGAGTCCGACCAAGAGGATCCGTGGAAGCCGGCTTGGGGCTCTGCACGTGGGAGCGCTGAAGAAGGCAGGGAAGAGTGCAGGAACACCACTGAGGGTCTTGAGTAAAGCATCCTGATATCCCAGTGACTACCCAGGCCAGGCAGACCCGAAAAGACTGTGCTATTTGTCAACTTGCTTTAAAGAACTGCCAGTAAACTTGTACAGAGTAAAAAGACTGTGTGGTGTACTTTATTTTCTCCACCTGACGAGCCGCCGACCGCAGCAGGGAGGAGGACAAGTGACAAGGCCTGGTGTAGACTGTGTCCCTGTGTGAAATCATTAACTTTCACTTCTGCCCCGGGGATCCCGCTCCACCTACGGGGAGCATAACCATCTTGCTGCTCCACCATCACCCTGGAGGTCTGTCCCGCAGCGTTGGTATCATTATTGGAACTGTAGGTGGCATCACGAAACACTTTTATTTTATTTTTACTTACTCTTTTCAGCAACCACCAGGGCCACGGGAACAGGCACAGGCCCCAGTGACATCCCGGGGAACTACAACGCCCAGGAACGGGTACCCCACAGCCCGTGGGCAGGTCACATCACTCAAATTCTTCTTCTTTGAAGCCATGTTGTTTTGACAGGTGCAAGGCCTTCTCTAAAATAGACGTTGTCTGGACTGGAATATATGATGTTCTAAAGCTGCATTGATAGTTCATGTCAATACGTGTAATCTGCCAGCAATGTAACCCCATATTATCAGAGATGCAGGTATTTGAACTGTGTGCTAAAAAGCTAGATGGCTTCTCTTGTCTTTATTCTGCAGGACGTGGCATAAGTGGCTTTCATAAAGAATTTCAAATTTTGATTTATCTGACCACAGACCACTTTTCTATTTTGCTTTGGTGATTATTATTAATTATTATTATAGCACCATTTATTACATGGTGCTTTACATGTGAAAAGGAACATACATAGACAAGTACAATATTTATGAACACTACAAGACACAGACAGGAACAGGAGGAGAGATTATCCTGCTCCTGATGCCTCACAGTCTACAAGGAATGCATGAGAATACAGTAGGAGAGGGTAGAGCTGGTCATGCAGTGGTTTAGTGGATTGAGGCTTACTGCAGGTTGTAGGTTTAGAAGAGGTGGGCTTCCGTTTCCCTTTGAAGGTTTTCACGGTCAACAATTGTCTGATGTGTTTGGACAAAGAGTTCCAGAGTATGAGGGATGCATGGGAGAAATCTTGCATGCGGTTGTGGGAGGAAGAGATAAGAGGGGAGTAGAGAAGGAGATCTTTAGAGGATTGCAGGCTGTGTGTAGGTAAGTACCGAGAGACCATAACACAGACGTATGGAGGGGACAGGTTGTGGATATCTTTGTATGACATAATTAGGGTTTTGAACTGGAGTCTCTGGGCTATGGGAAGTGAGTGAAGAGCTTGGCGGAGAGGGGAAGCTGGGGAATAATGGGGAGACAGGTGGATTAGTCGGGCAGCAGAGTTTAGAATAGATTGGAGGGATGTAATAGTGCTATAGGAGAGGCCAGAGAGTAGGAGGTTGCAATAGTTGAAGCGGGAGATGATGAGGGACTGCACGAATGTATGGATTTGTGAAATATTTTTGAGTTGTAGTCAGAAGGAGGCGGCAAGGGCTTGGATATGTGGCTTAAATGAAAGGGCAATCCAAGGATTACCCCGAGGCACTGAGCATGCAGAACTGGGGAAAGTGAGCAGCCATTGACTTTGATGGATAGGTCTGGTGGTGTGGTAGAATGAGATGGGGGAAACATGATGAATACTAATTTGTCCATGTCCAGTTTTAGAAAGCAAGTAGAAAAGAAATATGAAATAGTAGACAGACATTGTGGGATTTTGGTAAATAAGGAGTTGATGTCAGGTCGAGAGAAGTAGATCTGCGCATCATCAGCATAGAGATAATACTGAAAGCCATGGGAATCTATGAGCTGTCTTAGGCTGAAGGAGTAGATTGAGAAAAGCAGGGATTCTAGAACTGAACCTTGGGGAAAACTGACAGACAGGAAGAGAGATGAGGGGGTGGTGTGGAGAGGGAGACACTAAATGTACGCTCTATTAGATATGAAGAGATTCAGGATAGGGCCAAGTCTGTGATACCAAGAGATGAGAGAATTTTTTGCAAGAGGCAATGGTCCACAGCGTCAAAGGCAAAAGACAGGCCCATGAGGAGGAGGACAGAGTAATGCTCTTGGCTGTTAGAAGGTCATTGGTGACTTTAGATAGGGCAGTGTTAGTTGAGTGATGTGATGGGAAGCCAGATTGTACCCAGTCAAAGAGGGAGCAGGAAGACAGGTGGGAGGGCAGTTTAAGATGGACATGCTGTGCCAGCAGTTTTGTGGCATAAGGGAGAAGTGATATGGGGTGATAGCTAGACACAGAAGATAGGACGAGGGAAAGCTTTTTGAGGCTGGGTGTGATTGAGGCATTTTTGAAGGATGAGGGGAAGACACCAGGTGTTAGTAATACAGTAGTTTGAAGAGATATGTTAGGGTTGGTATGAAAACTGGTGAGGTTGGGGATTAAGTGGAACAGGAGTGGGTCAAGCATACAGGTGGTGAGATGTGATCTTAACAGAAGAGATGAGAGCTGATCTTCTGTCATTGCGGAGAAGCTGGTTTTGGAAGAAGAGAGCTGAGCAGTTATGAGGAGGAGCTCTGGGGACTGCAGGCCAAAGCTTTCTCTGATGTTATCAATCTTCTTCTTGATGAAAGAGGCAAAATCTTCAGCAGAGATGAGATGAGCGGGAGGAGGTGCTGGGGGGCACAGGAGAGAATTGAAAGTGTTGAATAGCTGTTTAGGGTTGTTAGAGAGGATATAAGAGATGAGAAGTTAGTTTGTTTTGTGACAGTGAGCCTGGACTTGATGTTGGAGAGGGACTGCTTGTATGCAACAAATTGCTCTGCTCAACAACCCTGGAAGCCTATCTCAGTTCTTTAATCAGGCTGGTCTGCCAGGGTTGCCTGTTGATTGTGCGAGTTTTGCATTGCATGAGGGGGTGGTGGAATCAAGCGCTGTTGTTATTGTGTTGTTATATAAAGTGGTGGCAGCATCTGTATTGTGTAGGGAGCTATGTTTGTGAGAGGGACAAAGGAGTAGTTTAGTAATGGTTAGGTCCACTTTATGTAATTAGCTTATGTAAGGATCTTACATAATCTTAAAAGTACCCCTTTATTGTTTAAAATACTAAAATGACAATGTCACCAAAAAAAACCCAACAAATACAGATACTCAATATGATAATTAATGTGACCGCGGCTAATGATACCCTACCAATGTCCTTGGATCTGACAGCAACCTACACAGTGGAGGTTGGCGCCCTCTTGAAACACCTGTGGAACCCATGCTCCATGTCAACTCGCCCTGCCTATCCTTAGCCTGTCCCTGATCTATAAAGACCTATATGTATAACCAGCTTTTAAAATGTTGATTAGTCCATTCACATCCACCACAGATATATATGGTAGCAGTTAAGTCCACATATACAGTACATAAGGCTCAAATACATCACCAGGCGCCCAGTCAATAGCCTATAATGGAAGGTTACGACTACTGTAATATAAGCACAGGTAAGGGCAATATAATACAGGAAAGAGTCGAAAAAGATAAAGGTCAGACTGCCTCGATGCGTATTCCCCTGTGGTTAATCAGGAGACCTGATCAATGTTGTTCAACATCCATAATGTCCGGATGGAAGAGAGATTGTGTCCTCATGGACTTCCCCACGTGTGTCTTTTAAAGGTTAAACCGGGAAGTGGTTAATTTACCTGGAACTGGTGCACAGTTGTTATATAAGCCTCAGAATGTCTTCAATTCAATTAGTTCAGCTTCCATATTTACTTCAACTACATCATATGTGTCTCCCCTCTCCCATCACCTTGGGTTTTCACCCTGATGTCCCCGCCTGTGTTTCCCTGTCTTCCGCAGCATAGAATGCATGATGCTCCACACAAGCATCCGGCCACCTAAAGTTCTGACCGTGCAGGGCAGGTACATCATCATAGACACTCCCCTCAATTTCAGAGTGGGACTGTGTTCCAGCATGAAATGCATGATGTTTTGCGCAAGCATCCAGTTAATAGACTTAAGGTTCACCTTGGAAATCTAGAATGATAGGCTTGCATTTTTAGATAACTATCTGTAAAAGGAGTAATGGTACCATTGAAAGCATTATCTATAGAAAACCATCTGCAAGTAACAGCCTGTTGAGATGGAGCAGCCACCAATCAGTACCCCTAAAGAGGGGCATTTCAAAGGGGCAGGGACAGTTCCTCCAATTGAGAAAGAACTGTCCAATCAACAAGGAATTTAAGTCTCAATCTCGTGAGATGAAAGAGAGGTTCCTAGATAAGGCGTACCTTAGGGAAGTGGTTGAGTCAGTCTTTAAGTTCGCAGAAAGACAGGAGAGGATAGCCCTACTGAATCCGAGCACAAAGGAGTAGAAGGAGGAGGTCTTACGTGCCATTGCTATTTATGATAATCAAAATGAGAAAATATATAAAGTACTCAGTAGACACTGGGACATCTTAAGGGCAGACCCTGACCATGTGGGTTTAATACTAGTAAGGCCAAGTTTCACATTTCGTAGGGGTCCCTCAATTCATGATCATCTAGTACATAGTCTCTTTAAGAGACCCAAGAAGGAGGGCACTTGGCTTGATCGAAAGATCAATGGGTTTTTCAGATGTGGAAGCTGTGTAGTATGCAACTGGTTGCAGCCAACAAAAAGGTTCAACAGTGCGGCCACTGGCAAGTTCTTCTTTTTGAGGGACTTTGTGAAATGCAAAACCATGGGGGTCATATAGATGGCCACATGTAGGTGTCCCCTAAATTATGTTTGGAAGACCAAGAGGAAATTGAGGAGAAATGTGGGGGAGAACCTTGGAGATATCAGGAATCATCGGGATACCCCACTGGCTTGACACATACATACAGCCCATGGTAGTAACATAAATGCAGTGTCCTTCTGTGCCATTGACATGGTCAAAAAAGAGTGTTACAGGAGGTGATCATGATAAACACTTACTCCAAAAAAGAGTGTGAGTGGATATTCAGGCTGGATTCAGTGTCACCAAATGGCCTAAATGAGAAACTCTCATATGGTTGCTTTATGTAAACAGAGAGAGATGTACATCTGACACCTGATAAATGTTGTCTACAACCCTGCTTCATGGGTACAAATAAGGATGAGAGACTAGTTCTTGTCAAATTGCCCCTATAAATTTGAGAGGAGAAGGAGCCATCAGGCCCAGTATTATAAACTGTGTATCTACTAGATTTGATTACTATTTTGACCTCAAAATGTGCCTGCCTCTGAAAAAAATCACAGTGTAACATCCATTTGAACAAATAATGCATCTATGAATGTCAAGAGATGCAAGCCTATGCACTGACTGTTGATAAGCAGTGTATGGGATGGTTCATAATCTGGGGGAGTGACCTGATGAAGGCCTCCTGGATATCCCCTGTGTTTTGCTATATTCCTGGGCGCTGCCTGCCTGGGGGCGTTTGCCAGGGAGTGGTATGCAAATTGAGTGGAGTGTCTTTCATGATGGACCTGCACATGCACGGACGGAATTCTATGAGACCGGAATCATGCAAAGAACGTCATGCATTCTCTCACTTCAAAATTGAGGGGAGAGTCTATGATGACGTACCTGTGCATGCACAGTCAGAACTTTAGGTGGCTGGACGCTTTCGCAGAGCGTCATGTATTCCATGCTGGAACACACCACCGCTCCGGGAGGACAGGGAAGCACAGATAGGGACATCAGAGCTAAAATCCAAGGCGGTGGGAGAGGCGAGGCACATATGCATTACATTGTTTTTACCTGTGCTCATATTAGAAATAACGTGCAACTATTATATGCTATTGACTGGGCACCTGGTTTTGTATTTGAGCCTTTTATATATGTGGATGTATCAGCTACCATATACAGTAAATCTGATGTTGATGTCAAAGGACTAACCATAGGACCTTGACTGCCTGAAAATATCAGCTCACAGATATCTGCTCTACCTTTGCTCATTATCAAAAATAGTGGGAACCCCATTCCATCTTTTTCACGTATTTATTTCGTTATTATGCCACATGAAAAATTTTAAAGGGTGCAAGTGTATAATATGTAGGAGGGTGGGACATTAATTTTCTTTAGTCAATTTCCATTTTCTTCTGCTTCCCATATTTCAACTAACTTAATTGAAACAAAAATGCATGCATCAAAAACACATGCAAAAATACTTAAAAATGCAATGAAAAATGCAAGTGGAGGTGTGGGATTCAGCTGCATGAAAGCCTGTACAAACAATGATCGGGGTGAGGATTAATTAATTTTTTTCACTGTTTCATTTTACCTTATGTAAAAGTCATTATACAGGAAATAATGTTTCCTAATATTTTATCATATAAAATCCATTTTATCTTTGGTTTCTGTTTTATTGTCTGTCCATAAAAGTGGAGTAATTCTCTTACAACATTATTCCCATTGTTGCGACCTGGAAGTCAGAGATTTATCTAATCATCTTCCCATGCTGTATACATCTTAAGCCCTCGTCACACACGTCAATGTCCAAACGATCCGATCAACGATCCGACTTGACCTAGATCGCTTGAAAGACGTTCAATGATCGCAAGTTAAGTGCCACACATACAGAT